>JASEVX010000001.1:5093021-5653358 GCA_031761405.1 Serripes groenlandicus | reverse complement strand
CGTCTGCTGCAGATTTATTGTAAGTGGTAACGGATTCTGTTTGTCATCATAATACAACAATCCAAGTCTATTCAGCACAATGGCTAAGTTACCGTTACACCATGATTTCTCGGATGTGTAAAAGCCCTGGTGGTTATATCAGCCTATAGAAATTCAACCGTTGGAGTTGAAATATAGATGACGTTAGCGAATTAAAAGATGCAATATGGTAAAACCCCAATGCTCTGTATTAATACCATGATTGAACAATATGATTATCAATAGAGACACTAAATAATGGTTAGTTAACTCATGAAAATCGATATTTATGTTTCGGAGATATACCCTTTGTATGAGTAGGTTCCCTATGAATACATTTATTTAAAGACGTCATTTTGGACGTAAATGAATGTATGGTGTTTTTTTGGCGCATATACAGCTAAAGTGTTTTAGCGCGCATATAACATAAGAAAAGAAAAGTAACAATATTCAAAAATCAAATATATTGGTTAAAATGATTATATGATGTGAAATGATTTGACTGAACTAAAATATATGTAATGGGAATGAAATATATGGGTATGAGATGAAATTGAATGTAAAAAGATAAAAAGTATCACAGCTTATTGTAAAGTGAAATCATAGCATGCATTGGCCAAATAGGGTGTTAATACTATCGACACTGTAGTATTAAGAACGAATTGGTGCAAAGTCAGTGCTAATTTGTATATCTTGTAGAGCAAGGTATACATTCAGGTGCATCGTCTTTTGTTAAGAGTCAACAATGTGTTGGCCCAGAGTGCCCAATTCGTTAATGAGCTATAATAACCTCTGCTCGACTAATGAACCTGTAAACGGCGTTCCATTCGCCCAGGCCGAGACCCGGTAGCTCAGTCGGTATCGACGCGGGCTGTCAATCTAGGGGTTGTGAGTTCGAATCCCAGCTCGGCCAACTTTCTTTCCGACGATTGACAAAGGTCAATGCGACATGCGTCATTCGTCTTCCACCGATGGGCTAAGTCTAACTGGAAAAGCAGCCAGTTGCTTGGGAAGATTGTTGTGTGGAGTACTGGTTTGAGAAAACCTGGAAATGCATGGGTAGGTGAATTGGCCGCCGTGATATAACTGATAAATTGTTAAAAACGGCGTTAAACCCCAATCAATTAACCATTCGCCCTGACATGCTTAATATTTATGACTATCTATTTCTTCTAGTTACTGTTCAAAGGGACACAACGCACATGTATAATAATGTGGCAATTACAGTTATCTGTTGGTGTACATACAAGGAAGTTTAAAATATCATAAACAAGGGTCGGACATTTTTGTTGAACATATTCTCTTAAATGTGGATTCCAATTGAAGATCTTGTTCGATCCCTCTGAGTTCTGGTGAGTAACAATACGCGTATTATTAACAAAGCACCCGTAATGTATGATTTAAAGGACTGGTGTGGGATTCATCCAACAAAGGGTAAACGAGTGACTTGTTGATGTCGGTTTTAAATTATCTAGATCTACAGTACAGTAGGCCTACGGGCAGGTGTTTTCTTTCTGAATTGTTTCTTTAGATAGAACCGGAATTAAAGAACAAGCCCAAAACATTATTTTGAGATTCATTGTTGTAAGACGGTTACACTCTTAGTAATTGTAACAGACTTCTGGCTATCCTGCTCAGGACCTGGTTTTATTATATGGACTCGTCCAATATGGAAACAATTCCATTATTATTTGAAATATTGACACATTATCTACCGACTTTAAATCAGTTAAACCATTGGAAAGAGTCACTACAAATACAAGTTAATTTTGTTATTACCAAATATGTTTTCAAATATCGTCTGCTGCAGATAAGTCAAAACACTGTCCTATTGCAGAAAAGTACTTTATGTCTTAAATAATTTTATCTCCGTCAATATTCAAAGTATCTGAATAACAGAGATTATAAACTGTGCAACTGAAATAAAATTAGCTGACAAACAGAAGTCATGATTAGATTAATTGATTGACTGAGTTTAACGGCGTTTTCAGCAGCCAAAAAGGAATCACGTTTTTTATTAACTGTATTTGAATTATTAACCTCATTCATCTTATGAGGCTTTTCTTTAATTACTATCGCTGTGCATTAGTAAGGAGCCATGGTTGAAATGGTAATTTATTATGTAATTATTTATGAGAACAGCTTTAAACAGAAACAAATATTGTTTTGTGGAAATAAATAGAATACATAATAAACCAATATACGCGAAAATGGCTCTTTGATATTTATAAACAACATCTGCGTATCATTTTAGACAATTTTAACCCTTATCACGTAAAACAACATCTACATATCATGTTATACGATACTTTTACCCTTATCACAACTTTAAACATTATTTACGTATCATGCTGTAAACATTATTTACGTATCATGTCATTCAATACATGCACCCTTATCCTGCTGTACGGAACACTAAACAACATCGACGTATCATGTTATACAATACTGTAACCCTTATCCTGCTGTACGGGACACTAAACAGCATCGACGTATCATGTTATACAATACTGTAACCCTTATCCTGCTGTACGGGACACTAAACAACATCGACGTATCATGTTATACCATACGTTAACCCTTATCCTGCTGTACGGGACACTAAACAACATCGACGTATCATGTTATACAATACTGTAACCCTTATCCTGCTGTACGGGACACTAAACAACATCGACGTATCATGTTATACACTACTTTAACCCTTATCCTGCTGTACGGGACACTAAACAACATCGACGTATCATGTTATACCATACGTTAACCCTTATCCTGCTGTATGGGACACTAAACAACATCGACGTATCATGTTATACAATACTTTAACCCTTATCCTGCTGTACGGGACACTAAACAACATCGACGTATCATGTTATACACTACTTTAACCGTTATCCTGCTGTACGGGACACTAAACAACATCGACGTATCATGTTATACAATACTGTAACACTTATCCTGCTGTACGGGACACTAAACAGCATCGACGTATCATGTTATACAATACTGTAACCCTTATCCTGCTGTACGGGACACTAAACAGCATCGACGTATCATGTTATACAATACTGTAACCCTTATCCTGCTGTACGGGACACTAAACAACATCTACGTATCATGTTATACAATACTGTAACCCTTATCCTGCTGTACGGGACACTAAATGACATCGACGTATCATGTTTTACAATACTTTAACCCTTATCCTGCTGTACGGGACACTAAACAACATCTACTTACCGTGTTATACAATACTGTAACCCTTATCCTGCTGTACGGGACGTAAAACAACATCGACGTATCATGTTATACAATACTTTAACCCTTATCATGCTGTACGGGACACTAAACAACATCTACGTATCATGTTATACAATACTTTAACCCTTATCCTGCTGTACGGGACACTAAACAACATCGACGTATCATGTTATACAATACTTTAACCCTTATCATGCTGTACGGGACACTAAACAACATCTACGTATCATGTTATACAATACTGTAACACTTATCCTGCTGTACGGGACACTAAACAACATCGACGTATCATGTTATACAATACTGTAACCCTTATCATGCTGTACGGGACACTAAACAACATCGACGTATCATGTTATACAATACTGTAACACTTATCCTGCTGTACGGGACACTAAACAACATCGACGTATCATGTTATACAATACTTTAACCCTTATCCTGCTGTACGGGACACTAAACAACATCTACGTATCATGTTATACAATACTGTAACCCTTATCCTGCTGTACGGGACACTAAACAACATCGACGTATCGTGTTATACACTACTTTAACCCTTATCCTGCTGTACGGGACACTAAACAACATCGACGTATCATGTTATACAATACGTTAACCCTTATCCTGCTGTACGGGACACTAAACAGCATCGACGTATCATGTTATACAATACGTTAACCCTTATCCTGCTGTACGGGACACTAAACAGCATCGACGTATCATGTTATACAATACTGTAACCCTTATCCTGCTGTACGGAACACTAAACAACATCGACGTATCATGTTATACAATACGTTAACCCTTATCCTGCTGTACGGGACACTAAACAGCATCGACGTATCATGTTATACAATACTGTAACCCTTATCCTGCTGTACGGAACACTAAACAACATCGACGTATCATGTTATACAATACTGTAACCCTTATCCTGCTGTACGGGACACTAAACAACATCGACGTATCATGTTATACACTACTTTAACCCTTATCCTGCTGTACGGGACACTAAAAAATATCGACGTTTCATGTTTTACAATACTTTAACCCTTATCCTGCTGTACGGGACACTAAAAAATATCGACGTTTCATGTTTTACAATACTGTAACCCTTATCCTGCTGTACGGGACACTAAACAACATCTACGTATCATGTTATACAATACTGTAACCCTTATCCTGCTGTACGGGACACTAAACAACATCGACGTATCATGTTATACAATACTGTAACCCTTATCCTGCTGTACGGGACACTAAACAACATCGACGTATCATGTTATACAATACTGTAACCCTTATCCTGCTGTACGGGACACTAAACAACATCGACGTATCATGTTATACAATACTGTAACCCTTATCCTGCTGTACGGTACACTAAACAACATCGACGTATCATGTTATACAATACTGTAACCCTTATCCTGCTGTACGGGACACTAAACAACATCTACTTACCGTGTTATACAATACTGTAACCCTTATCCTGCTGTACGGGACACTAAACAACATCTACTTACCGTGTTATACACTACTTTAACCCTTATCCTGCTGTACGGGACACTAACAAACATCGACGTATCATGTTATACAATACTTTAACCCTTATCCTTCTGTACGGGACACTAAAAAATATCGACGTTTCATATTTTACAATACTTTAACCCTTATCCTGCTGTACACGACGTCAAACAACATCGACGTATCATGTTATACAATACTTTAACCCTTAACCTGTAGTATTAAGAACGAATTGGTGCAAAGTCAGTGCTAATTTGTATAGCTTGTAGAGCAAGGTATACATTCAGGTGCATCGTCTTTTGTTAAGAGTCAACAATGTGTTGGCCCAGAGTGCCAATTCGTTAATGAGCTATAATAACCTCTTCTCGACTAATGGACCTGTAAACGGAGTTCCATTCGCCCTGACATGCTAAATAATTATGACGATATATTTCTTCTAGTAACTATTCAAAGGGACACAACGCTCATGTAAAATAATGTGTCACTTACAGTTATCTGTCGTTGTACACACAAGGAAGTGTACAATAATAAACTGGTAACCAATATAAACAAGGGGCGGACATTTTGTTGAACATGTTCTCTAAAATGTAAATTCCAATTGAAGATCTTGTTTGAATCCTCTGAGTTCTGGTGAGTAAAAATGCGCTATTATTAACAAAGAACTCGTAATGTACGATTTAAAGGACTGGTGTGTGATTCATCCAAAAAAGGGTAAACGAGTGACTTGTTGATGTCGGTTTTAAATTATCTAGATCTACAGTGCAGTAGGCCTACGGGCAGGTGTTTTCTTTCTGAATTGTTTCTTTAGTTAGAGCCGGAATTAAAGAACAAGCCCAATACATTATTTTGAGATTCATTGTTGTAAGACGGTTTCACTGGTTTTATTATATGAACTCGTCCAATATGGAAACAATTCCATTATTATTTGAAATATTGACACATTATCTACCGACTTTAAATCGGTTAAACCATTAGAAAGAGTTACTACAAATACAAGTTCATTTCGTTATTACCAAAGATGTTTTCAAATATCGTCTGCTGCAGATAAGTCAAAACATGCCCCATTGCGGTTAAGTGAACATAACTTAACCCTTTATGTCGTAAATAGTTTTTAAATTTTATTTTGATCTTCGTCAATATTTAAAGTATCTGAATAACAGATAAGGAACTGTGCAACTGAAATAGAATTAGCTGACAAACAGAAGTCATGATTAGATTAATTGATTGAGTTTAACGGCGTTTTCAGCAGCCAAAAAGGAATCACGTTTTTTATTAACTGTATTTGAATTATTAACCTCATCCATCTTGTGAGGCTTTTCTTTAATTACTATCGCTCTGAATTAGTAAGGAGCCATAGTTGAAATGGTAATTTATTATGTAATTATTTATGAGAACAGCTTTAAACAGAAACAAATATTGTTTTGTGGAAATGAATAGAATACATAATAAAATAATATACTCGAAAATGGCTGTTTGCTATTTATAAATAACATATCTGTGTATCATTTTTAGCTCGACTATTCGAAGAATATGAGAGCTATACTACTCACCCTGGCGTCGGCGTCGGCGTCACACTTTGGTTAAGGTTTTGCATGCAAGTTCTAAAATACTACATGTATTGCATTGAAACTTTCTACAACCCTACCAAACTATCCCACCTATGTAGATTATCAAGTAAGATAACTCTATCCTGCACTTTATGCAAGTTATGGCCCTTTTTTTACTTAGAAATTCTGGTTAAAGTTTTGCGTGCAACTAAATTAAGAGTCCATATCTCAGTATTTACTTGATGCATTGCATTGAAACTTTTTACAACTCTACCCAACTATCACACCTATGTAGATTATCAAGTAAGATAACTCTATCCTGCACTTTATGCAAGTTATGGCCCTTTATTTACTTAGAAATTCTGGTTAAAGTTTTGCGTGCAACTAAATTAAGAGTCCATATCTCAGTATATACTTGATGCATTGCATTGAACCTTTATACAACCCTACCCAACTATCACACCTATGTAGATTATCAAGTTAGATAACTCTATCCTGCATTTTATGCAAGTTATAGTCCTTTTTTTACTTAGAAATTCTGGTTAAAGTTTTGCGTGCAACTAAATTAAGAGTCCATATCTCAGTATTTACTTGATGCATTGCATTGAAACTTTCTACAACCCTACCCAACTATTACACCTGTGTATATTATCAAGTATGATAACTCTATTCTGCATTTTATGCAAGTTATGGTCCTTTTTTTTCTTAGAAATTCTGGTTAAAGTTTTGCGTGCAACTAAATTAAGAGTCCATGTCTCAGTAAATACTTGATGCATTGCATTGAAACTTTCTACAACCCTACCCAACTATCACACTTGTGTAGATTATCAAGTATGATAACTCTATCCCGCATTTTATGCAAGTTATGGCCTTTTAGGACTTAGAAATTCTGGTTAAAGTTTTGCATGCAACTACATAAAGAGACCATCTCTTAGTAAACTACTTGATGCATTGCATTGAAACTTTATACAGCCCTTACCAACCATCACATCTATGTAAACAATCAAGTATGATTACTCTATCCAGCTTTTTATGCAAGTTATGGACCTTTTTGGACTTAGAAATTCTGGTTAAAGTTTTGCAACTACATTAAGAGTGTAATCTCAGTTACAACTTGAAAAATTGCATTGAAACTTTATACAACCTTTCCCAATTGCACAACTATAAACACAACCAATTAAGATAACTCTATCCTGTATATGGTGCAAATTGTTGCCGTTTTTTTACTTAGAAATTATGGTTAAAGGTTTGCGTTAAACTACATTAAGAGTCAATATCTTATAGTAACTACTTGATGCATTCCATTGAAAGGTTATACAACCCTTTCTAACCATCACACCTATGAAAATAATCATGTTAAATAACACTATCCAGCATATAATGCAAATTATCACCCACTAAGAAATTGTGGTTAATGTTTTGCATGCAACTACATTAGAGTCCATTATCTCAGTAACTTAAATAAGTGGTGGAATAGTCGAGCGCGCTGTCCTCCGACAGCTCTTGTTAGACAATACTTTAACCCTTATCCTTTTGACGCAACGTTAACAGCACCTACGTATCATGTTATACAATACGTTAACCCTTGTCCTGCTGTACGGGACACTAAACAACATCGACTTATCATGTTATACAATACGTTAACCCTTATCCTGCCGTACGGAACACCAAATAACATCTCCGTATCATGTAATACAATACGTTAACCCTTATCCTGCCGTACGGGACACCAAATAACAACGACGTATCATGTTATACAATACGTTAACCCTTATCCTGCCGTACGGGACACTAAACAACATCTACGTATCATGTTATACAATACGTTAACCCTTATCCTGGCTGTACGGGACACTAAAACAACATCGACGTATCATGTTATATAATAGGTTAACCCTTATCCTGCCGTACGGGAAACTAAAACAGCATCGACGTATCATGTTATACAATACGTTAACCCTTATCCTGGCTGTACGGGACACTAAAACAGCATCGACGTATCATGTTATACAATACGTTAACCGTTATCCTGCCGTACGGGACACTAAAACAACATCTACGTATCATGTTATACAATACGTTAACCCTTATCCTGGCTATACGGGACACTAAACAACATCGACGTATCATGTAATACAATACGTTAACCCTTATTCTGCCGTACGGGACACTAAACAACATCTACGTATCATGTTATACAATACGTTAACCCTTATCCTGCCGTACGGGACACTAAAACAGCATCGACGTATCATGTTATACAATACGTTAACCCTTATCCTGCCGCACGGGACACTAAAACAACATTACGTATCATGTTATACAATACGTTAACCCTTATCCTGGCGTACGGGACACTAAAAAACATCTACTTATCGTGTTGTACAATTATTGAACCCTTATCATGCTGTACTGGACACAAAACAACATCTACTTATCCTGTTAAACAAATATTTAACCCTCATCATGCTGTAATGTACACTAAACAACATCTACTTACCGTGTTGTACAATTATTTAACCCTTATGCTGCTGTACTGGAGACAAAACAACATCTACCTACCGTGTTGTACAATTATTTAACCCTCATCCTGCTGTACGGGACACTAATCAACATCTACTCTCCGTGTTGTACAATTATTGAACCCTTATCATGCTGTACTGGACACTAAACAACATCTACCTATCGTGTTATACAGTTATTTAACCCTTATCCTGCTGTACGGGACACTCAACATCATCTACTTACCGTGTTGTACAATTATTTAACCCTTATCATGCTGTACTGGACACTAAACAACATTTACTTGCCATGTTATACAGTTATTTAACCCTTATCCTGCTGTACTGGACACAAAACAACATATATTTACCGTGTTATACAGTTATTTAACCCTCATCATGCTGTACTGGACACAAAACAACATCTACCTATCGTGTTATACAATTATTGAACCCTTATCCTGCTGTACGGGACACTAAATGACATCGACGTATCATGTTTGACAATACTTTAACCCTTATCCTGCTGTACGGGACACTAAACAACATCTACTTACCGTGTTATACAATACTGTAACCCTTATCCTGCTGTACGGGACGTAAAACAACGTCGACGTATCATGTTATACAATACTTTAACCCTTATCCTGCTGTACGGGACACTAAACAACATCGACGTATCATGTTATACAATACTGTAACCCTTATCCTGCTGTACGGGACACTAAACAACATCTACTTATCATGTTATACAGTTATGTAACCCTCATCATGCTGTACTGGACACAAAACAAAATCTACGTATCGTGTTATACAATTATTGAACCCTTATCCTGCTGTACGGGACACTAAACAACATCTACTTATCATGTTATACAGTTATTTAACCCTCATCATGCTGTACTGGACACAAAACAACATCTACCTATCGTGTTATACAATGATTGAACCCTTATCGTGCCGTACGGGACAGTAAACAACATCTACTTATCATGTTATACAGTTATTTAACCCTCATCATGCTGTACTGGACACAAAACAACATCTACCTATCGTGTTATACAGTTATTTAACGCTTATTCAGCAGTACTGAACACAAAACAACATCTACTTACCGTGTTATACAGTTATTTAACCCTCATCATGCTGTACTGGACACTAAACAACATCTACCTATCAGTTATTTAACCAATATCCAGCTGTACTGAACACAAAACAACATCTACTTATCATGTTATACAGTTATGTAACCTTCATCATGCAGTACTGGACACAAAACAACATCTACCTATCGTGTTATACAATGATTGAACCCTTATCGTGCTGTACGGGACAGTAAACAACATCTACTTATCATGTTATACAGTTATTTAACCCTCATCATGCTGTACTGGAGACAAAACAACATCTACCTATCGTGTTATACAATGATTGAACCCTTATCGTGCTGTACGGGACAGTAAACAACATCTACTTATCATGTTATACAGTTATTTAACCCTCATCATGCTGTACTGGACAAAAAACAACATCTACCTATCGTGTTATACAGTTATTTAACGCTTATTCAGCAGTACTGAACACAAAACAACATCTACTTACCGTGTTATACAGTTATTTAACCCTCATCATGCTGTACTGGACACAAAACAACATCTACATATCGTGTTATACAGTTATTGGACCCTTATCCAGCTTGCATGGACACTAAACAACATCTACCTATCGTGTTATACAGTTATTTAACCCTTATACAGCTATACTGAACACAAAACAACATCTACTTACCGTGTTATACAGTTATTTAACCCTCATCATGCTGTACTGGAAACTAAACAACATCTACCTATCAGTTAGTTAACCCCTATCCAGCTGTACTGAACACAAAACAACATCTACTTACCATGGTATACAGTTATTTAACCCTTATCCAACTGTACTGAACACAAAACTACATCTACTTACCATGCTATACAGTTATTTAACCCTTATCCTGCTGTACGGGACAGTAAACATCATCTACTTACCGTGTTATACAGTTATGTAACCCTCATCATGCTGTACTGACACAAAACAACATATAATTACCGTGTTATACAATTATTTAACCCTCACCATGCTGTACTTGACACTAAACAACATCTACTTACCATGTTAAACAGTTATTTAACCCTTATCCATCTGTACTGAACACAAAACAACATCTACTTACCATGTTATACAGTTATTTAACCGTTATCCTGCTGTACGGGACAGTAAACATCATCTACTTACCGTGTTATACAGTTATGTAACCCTCATCATGCTGTACTGGACACAAAACAACATCTACTTACCGTGTTATACAGTTATTTAACCCTCATCATGCTGTACTGGACACAAAACAACATCTATGTATCGTGTTATACAGTTAGTTAACCCTTATCCTGCTGTACGGGACACTAAACTTCATCTTCTTACCGTGTTGTACAATTATTTATCCCTTATCATGCTGTACTGGACACTAAACAACATCTATGTATCGTGTTATACAGTTATAGAACCCTTATCATGCTGTACTTGACACTAAACAACATCTACTTACCGTGTTATACAATTATTTAACCCTTACCATGATGTACTGGACACAAATCAAAATCTACCTATCGTGTTATGCAATTATTTAACCCTTATCATGCTGTACTGGACACTAAACAACATCTACTTACTGTGTTATACAATTATTTAACCATTATCCTGCTGTACTGGACACTAAACAACATCTACTTACCGTGTTGTACAATTATTTAACCCTTATGATGCTGTACTGGACATAAAACAACATCTACCTATCGTGTTATGCAATTATTTAACCCTTATCATGCTGTACTGGACACTTAATAACATTTACCTATCCTTTTGTACAATTATTTAACCCTTATCATGCTGTACTGGACACTAAACAACATCTACTTATCGTGTTGTACAATTATTGAACCCCTATCCTGCTGTACGGGACACTTAACAACATCTATCTATCGTGTTGTACAATTATTTAGCCCTTATCATGCTGTACGGGACACAAAACAACACCTACTTATCGTGTTACACAGTTATTTAACCCTTATCCTGCTGTACGGGACACTAAACAACATTTACTTACCATGTTATACAATTATTTAACCCATATCATGCTGTACTGGACACTAAACAACATCTACCTATCGTGTTATACAATTATTTAACCCTCATCATGCTGTACTGGACACTAAACAACATCTACCTATCGTGTTATACAATTATTTAACCAATATCATGCTGTACTGGACACAAAACAACATCTACCTATTATGTTATACAATAGTTTAACCCTAATACGGATGGATGCACTGTAACACAACATACAATTATTTAGCCCTTATCATGCTGTATGGGACACAAAACAACACCTACTTATCGTGTTACACAGTTATTTAACCCTTATCCTGCTGTACGGGACACTAAACAACATTTACTTACCGTGTTATACAATTATTTAACCCATATCATGCTGTACTGGACACTAAACAACATCTACCTATCGTGTTATACAATTATTTAACCCATATCATGCTGTACTGGACACTAAACAACATCTACCTGTCGTTTTATACAATTATTTAACCCATATCATGCTGTACTGGACACTAAACAACATCTACCTGTCGTGTTATACAATTATTTAACCCATATCATGCTGTACTGGACACTAAACAACATCTACCTATCGTGTTATACAATTATTTAACCCATATCATGCTGTACTGGACACTAAACAACATCTACCTGTCGTGTTATACAGTTATTTAACCCTTATCATGCTGTTGGTGACGTCAGACAACATCTACGTATCATGTTATACAGTAGTTTAACCCTAATACGGATGGATGCGCTGTAACACAACATTCACTATTTAAACCCTTATCCTGCTGTTCTCGACGGTAAACATATATCTATCATGTTAGACAATAATTTAACCATTTTCCTGATATACACAAAACTAAACATCATATCTTTTTCGTGAAATACAACTTATAAAATATGAAACATGAATACTTTACACCAGGATCCGCTTGTTCATTCGTGCAGTTTGAGGTCGTTTTACATTGTTTGCTATATATATTTATCAATGTTTTTCAGTGGCTAGTCGATAGAGAATAGTATGTTGCAGTAGCGATAACTAGCTTTTTATTGTACTACGAGACGCGTGGACAAATTGATTCCACGAGACATAGTTCGAGAAAGATATAAGATTTTCCAGTAGACAAAAACCAGGTATCACCTGTGCAACATAATTGCCATTTGATTATATACCTAGTAAATCTTTTAGACAGAATGAAAAATAATAAACTAATTTCTATATTTTCATTAACACAAAACACAGCGCTGTATTCGTTGTATACATTCGTTAGAAAGCATGAAGACTGTTCAGCGGGCGGTGACGATCCCGATCAGTGCGTGTAGTTAAACCGATTTGTGGAATATTCACAAGTTCAAATATATAGCTTTCATTAAACTCGTAGCCCTTACAATATGCGATCAGGGAGAATAATATATATCCTCTTGAACTTGATTTCTCAAATTGATTTGTGTTTGCTTGAACGGGGTTTGGTATATAGATTTTTTTCTTAATATCGAATAATCTGTCAAATACTTTGAAAGTGACATTTTATATTTACAGTTTCAGATTCTCTTAAGGATTTTAACCATGGCATGCAGTTCATCCTTATATAGAGGGTCCGATGAGACGTCTTTCCAAGACTGTGACGTTTGTAAATACCAGAATACGACATCTGAGGCGGTGGCATACTGTACCAGCTGTGATGAATATCTATGTGCGGCGTGTGAGAAGGTTCACAGAGGTTCGAAACTCACCAGGAACCACAAGCTACTGACGGGAAGCAATCTGCCTTCAATATCAACTACATCTAAATCAACATCGCCCATCATGTTTTGTGAAGATCATAGAACAATGATTGTAACTATGTATTGCCAGAGTCATGATGACGTCATCTGCAATACATGTAAATTAATCAGCCATAAACGTTGTAATACGACTGATATTGACCAACAGGCAAAGCAGATGAAGAAAGATGGATCTTTTAAAGATACTAGAACACGTCTGGAAGTCTTAAAATCTAAATGTGATAAGTTGAAATTAATGAGGAACGCAGACAAGGGGGTTGTTAAGTCAAAGTTAGATAAATGCCTTCAAGACATGCGCCAGATCCGTAAGAATATAAACGAAGCGTTAGATCATATTGAAAACACTCTATCGAAGGAAATCCATCAAGTAAATGAAAGCTCCACCAAAGATATCGAAAATCACATTGCGATTTTGGATGACGCTCTGGCTCAGATATCGGATCACGTAAAATCACTAAAAGAATGTGAGAAAGCACGAGATGATGACGTCATGTACATTGGGATGAAGAAAGCCAGTAATATTACGAGTAGATATGAGGATATTATTCCGAAAATGGAAGATGAACTTGACCGAACCGAAATGACATTTCAGATTAATGGAGACCTTTATGACATGGTTAAACATCTGCGGTCTATAGATACAGTCCTGATTGACAACAGTCGGTTTTCTCTCCAGACGAACAAGAATCTGACTGACGGACAGGGAACTAGCGGTGTTATTTCACACAGTAGTCAGACTCAGAAGTCTCTGATAAACATGTCCGTATCCGGTAAACGTGACATCGATTTTGAATCTAGACGTGTATTCGGGTGTACATTCATGCCTGACGGACATCTTGTCGTGTGTTGTGGAACTAAAGGACTCATACTACTTGATAAAGACTTCACGATCAAGTCCCGGTTAAATGTAAGTGCATGTAGTGTAGCAGTCGTTAATCATAATGAGATCATTATCTCCAATTATGGTGAGCATCAGATCCAAAAACTGACGTTATTTCCATCGATGGAAGTGACCAAAACGATGAGGATGGATAGAAGATGTTGTGGTGTTGATGTGTCTGCTGATGAGATATACATGATCTGTCATGACCGTCCTGGTAATGGTGAGGTACAGGTACTCAACATGAATGGTATCCTACAGCGTAGACTGGGTGTGAATAATGGTGAATATATGTTTAAAAGACCTGACTATGTGACCGTCAATAAGGATGGAAGTAAAGTGTTTGTATCAGACTGGGACACTAGCATTGTCACGTGTCTTGATAGACAAGGTCATGTGATCTACACGTACTCAGACAAAGCCTTGAAGACTCCAGCAGGAATGTACGTGGATCGTGAAGGTAACCTGTTAGTCTGTGGTTATCTAAGTAACAATGTACATGTAATCGGACAAGATGGTAGAAAGGAGAAGATTCTGTTGTCAGCGACAGACGGTGTATATTCCCCACGGTGTACAGCGTTCAGACAGAGTGATGGTTGTCTGGTGGTGGGAATGGCCGCTGGTACTACTAAATCACTGATCAGCTTTACCGCTAAATAATTAGAAATATCAAAATTGGATCTACACAATAGTCATACTATTTGCTTTATTCAGACAAAGTGTTAAATATTTTTAATAACCACTGAAGTAACCTATCTTCGTGACAAAGGCTAGACCCAGATCAGCACGTCTATCCTCGCGCTCTAATCTTGGTCTGTTATGATCGTATTTAGGTTATGCAAACGTTAAACCAGTAAAACTAACTTTTGATGAATAGCTAGGATCGTTGTAATACTGTGGATGTAATAAGTTATCCGTAATCTGATCGGAATCTGTGATTCACGCAATTGTTGCTCATTGTGAAGTCCTATACCTACAATGTGTTTACGTGCCATCCGAACGTGTTAGAAATCGTCTATAACAAGCAAAGGGTAATATAATGTCTAAGTGTTCATGTTGATACCAGATTGAAAGTCCATATAATTCTTTTTCATTACTTCTCCACAATGATTTAAAAAATTGCCTGCTCTGGTCTGGTTCAGTGCAGGTGGTAAGTAAGTGTAGTGTATTTAGATCCGACCCACAATCAGGCTTAAATCCATTAAGGTCGGGTTAAGTGTGGCTCGTTTGCTTTATTTTCCCAAAATAGTTTCAAAGATCGTTGTAAACAAATGTATATTACGAAAAGATGTGAGACTAGATGGACGTCCAAGTCAATACGATACAATTAAAACATGAATCGTAATTGGATTGATAATCCCCTAATCTCGGTTTAGTATCACTGATAAACCGATTCCCGAAAATTATCAAAAGTCGACCAAAAAGCGCCTATTACGAACACAGTGTTTAGTCTAGATGAGCATCCTAGTCGATACAGTACAATTTATACATTGATAGTAATCAGATTAAAATTATTAAAATGTGTTAAAGATGGTTAATCATTAGTTCTTAGTTATTTATCCCGTAATGTTTTCAAAACTATGAGCGTCTGCTAAAGTGTTAACAAAAACCTACGGTGTTCGTTAGAGCCATCGTTGTTTCGCGGTTTCGACATGGGGTCGACAGAACGATAACGCGATGCGATAGTACGAAAACGCGATGCGATAGTACGAAAGCGCAATGCGATAGTAAAAAAGCGCGATGCGAAAGTGTGAAAACGCGATGCGAAACTGAGAAAACGCGATGCGCGATATTAATATCGTACATTCGCATCGCACTTTCGCGTCGCGTTTTCGCAGTGCGAAGGCGCGATGCGATAGTACGAATATGCGATAGTACGAAAACGCGATGCGATAGTGCGAAGGCGCGATAGTGCAAATGCGCGATGCGATAGTACGATAACGCAATGCGATAGTACGATAACGCGATGCGATATAACGAAAACGCGATGCGATAGTGCGAAGGCGCGATGCGATAGTGCGAAGGCGCTATGCGATAGTGCGAAGGCGCGATGCGATAGTGCGAAGGCGCGATGCGATAGTACAATAACGCGATGCGAGAGTACGATAACGCGATGCGATAGTACGAAAATGCGATGCGATAGTACCAAAACGCGATGCGATAGTGCGAAGGCGCGATGCGATAGTACGATAACGCGATGCGATAGTACGAAAACGATTTGCGATAGTACGAAAACGCGATGCGATAGTGCGAAGGCGCGGTGCGATAGTGCAAAGGCCCGATGTGATAGTACGATAACGCGATGCGATAGTACGAAAACGCGATGCGATAATGCGAAGGCGCGATGCGATAGTGCGAAGGCGCGATGCGATAGTGCGATAGTGCGAAGGCGCGATGCGATAGTACGAAAACGATATGCGATAGTACGATAACGCGATGCGATAGAGCGAAAACGCGATGCGATAGAACGAAAACGCGATCCGAAACTTCATGGTGCTTACGTACTATCGATCCTAATTCGAAAACGCGAAACAACGATGGCCCTTACGGAACACCTAGGGTCGAAAGCAGAAAACGAGATGCGATAGAACGAAAACGCGATGCGATAGTACGTAAACGCGATGGGATAGTACGATACCCTAGGTCGAAACCACGATAACGCGATGCGATAGTACGAAAACGCGACGCGAAAGTACGATCGCGTTTTCTCAGTTCGTTGTTCCGTTAGGGCCATTGTTTCGACTTAGGGTCGACAGTAAGAAAGGACGATGCGATAGTACGTAAGCGCGATGCGAAAGTGCGAAAACGCGATGCGAAAGTGCGAAAACGCGATGCGAAACTGCGAGATGCGATAGTGCGAAAACGCGATGCGAAAGTGCGATATTAATATCGCCTCCTCGCATCGCGTTTTCGCAGTTTCGCATCGCGTTTTCGCACTTTCGCATCGCGCTTACGTACTATCGCATCGCACTTTCGTACTGTCTACCCTAACGGAACACATGGGGTCGAAAGTACGAAAACGCGATGCGATAGAACGAAAACGAGATGCGAAACTGCAAAATCGCGATGCAAAACTGCGAGACAACGATGCGATATTAATATCGTACTTTAGCATCGCATTTCCGCGATTTCGCATCGTGGTTTCGACCTAGGGTATCGTACTATCGCATCGCGTTTTCGTACTTTCGACCCTAGGTTTTCCGTTAGGGCCATCGTTGTTTTGCGGTTTCGACCTAGGGTCGAAAGCGCGATGCGATAGTACGAAAGCGCGATGCGAAAGTGCGAAAACGCGATGCGAAACTGCGAAACTGCGATAAACCATGCGAGGAGGCGATATTAAGTACGAAAGCGCGATGTGATAGTACGAAAACGCGATGCGAAAGTACGATATTAATATCGCCTCCTCGCATCGCGATTTCTCAGTTTCACATCGCGTTTTAACGGTGTTCCGTTAGGGCCATCGTTGTTTCGCGGCTTCGACCTAGGGTCGACAGTACGAAAGTGCGATGCGATAGTACGTAAGCGCGATGCGAAAGTGCGATATTAATATCGCCTCGTTGCATGGCGTTTTCGCAGTTTCGCATGGCGTTTTCGCACTTTCGCATCGACCTTTCGTACTATCGCATCGCGCTTTCGTACTATCGCATCGTGCTTTCGTACTTTCGCATCGCTCTTTTGTACTGTCGACCCTAGGTCGAAACCGCAAAACAACGATGGCTCTAACGGAACACCTAGGGTCAAAAGTACGAAAACGCGATGCGATAGTACGAGAACACGATGCGATATCGCGAAAATCCAACATCCTGACAAAAAGTAATCCTGAAATTTGTATATGGAATTTCAAAAATCCTGGAATTAGTCCTTAATGAAAACATTATGTGTATGTTTAGACTAATGAAAGTCAAGAATGTCAAAATTAATGCAGTCTTTTCCGGCAACATTGATGCCTTGCATCAACTTTCTCTTGTACTTTTATTTAAGTAAGTAATGAAATCATTCATGAATTTAAAGAAAATGCGGAGACACCCGACACAACCTTGTCTTTTGCCTATCGTACAATCGAAGTATTGTGTCAAGTTATCATTAATTCTAACACAAGGCTTCAGTTTACTATACATAGACTTATATATATTTAAAAACTTTCCACTGATACCCTTTCTCTGCATAGCATCCCAAAGTTAATTATGGCGTATACTGTCAAATGCCTTGGAAATATCTATGAATATGCAATTGAATCTGCCACGCCTCTTTAATATTTCTGTACTAATGACATCATACTGAACATCTTATCTATGGTAAAATCCTTTTTAGTTTTTACGAAAACCTGCTTGCGAGTCGTCTATAATAGGCTCGCACCATTTGACAATCTAGAGTTGAGAACATGAATGACAATTTTACAAATAGAGTATATCAATGAGATTCCACGATATTTATTCGGATCTGTTATAACAGCCTTTCGTGAAGTGGAGTAATAATACTTCGACTCCATTCACAATCCAGAATTTCACTGAACAGCTTTTGAAGAAAAGACACAATATCTTTCAGGGTATGTATAAACATATGCCATCGGGGCCAGAATATTTGTTAATATTTAAGGATTTTATGCTTTTAACAATTTCCTCTTCTGCTATAGACTCATTAAGTTCATCACACTGAAATATAATAAGTTATTATATTTAAAAATGGATCCAAAATACGTGATGTAACATGATTTGAAATGATCGAATAACTCTGCAGAAGGAATTTAATTCGGGTTTAGCGATGTATTATAAGCGGATTTTAGAAGAGACCAGAATGTCTTGGGGTCATTCAAAAGCTGTTCAATGAAATTTATTGTGCAACCCAATATCTCGATAAATACTGATAGGATAGTCAAATATTATCATACAATGTCATCTCGGTGATAACAGTAGTTTAAATTTCTTTGAAATGATTAAAATAGTCGAATTATATATAGCCTTCATTTTACAAATATATTTCCCCTAAATCAAACATTTTGTTTCATCAGCCAAGAAGGGAGATAACAAGTGCGACCTTATTGAAAAAAATAGTTTCCGCTAGTTGCTTCCCATTATTAATTATCATTTAATATTACTGCTACGATGTGTATATTCCCTTTCGTTATGTAAATAAAATGGACAAATTGGAATTGTTATGTATGACGTTTATGGGGCTTTTCAAAATGATATTATCAGATGACTTTTAAAGAAAAAAAAAAAAGAACATAAACTATGTTAAAATGATAAGAAATAAAAGATACCTGGCTAAATATAAAAAAATACATTTATATCAGAATAATTTACATCATCCCCTCGTCAAAATTGTCGTGTACTATGTATAAAAGAAAAGTACGAGATTTATCATTTAATTTCACTCCCTTCAGTTGGATAGAGCTTAACATATGATGCCTGTATTTGTTATAAGTCTGCTATCATCACAGGACACAGCCTTGCTGTACAGATCCCACCTACCATGCATGCACTAATGATAAGTTTAGGGCCCATTTACCACACTTATGATTAAATTAGGGCCCATTTACCACACTTATGATTAGTTTAGGGCCAATTTACCACACTTGTGACTAGTTAAGGGCCCATTTATCGCACTTATGATTAGTTAAGGGCCAATTTACCACAATAATGATTAGTTTAGGGCACATTTACTGCACTTATGATTAGTTTAGGGCCCATTTACCACACTTATGATTAGTTAAGGGCCCATTTACCACACTTATGATTAAATTAGGGCCCATTTACCACACTTATGATTAGGTTAGGGCCCTTTTACCACACTTATGATTAGTTTATGGCACACTTACCACACTTATGATTAGTTTAGGGCCCATTTACCACACTAATGATTAGTTAAGGGCCAATTTACCACAATAATGATTAGTTTAGGGCCCACTTACCGCACTTATGATTAGTTGAGGGCCCATTTACCACACTTATGATTAGTTTAGGGCCCATTTACCGCACTAATGATTAGTTTATGGCCCATTTACCGCACTTATAATTAGCTAAGGGCCCATTTACAATACTTATGACTAGTTTAGGGCCCATTTACCACACTTATGATTAGTTTAGGGCCACTTTACCACATTTATGATTAGTTTAGGGCCCATTTATCACATTTATGATTAGTTTAGGGCCCATTTACCACACTAATGATTAGTTTAGGGCCCATTTACCACACTTATGATCAGTTTAGGGCCCATTTACCACACTAATGATTAGTTTAGGGCCCATTTACCACATTTATGATTAGTTTAGGGCCCATTTATCACATTTATGATTAGTTTAGGGCCCATTTACCACACTAATGATTAGTTTAGGGCCCATTTACCACATTTATGATTAGTTTAGGGCCCATTTACCACACTAATGATTAGTTTAGGGCCCATTTACCACATTTATGATTAGTTTAGGGCCCATTTATCACATTTATGATTAGTTTAGGGCCCATTTACCACATTTATGATTAGTTTAGGGCCCATTTATCACACTTATGATTAGTTTAGGGCCCATTTACCACACTTATGATGAGTTCAGGGCCCATTTACCACACTTATGATTAGTTTAGGGCCCATTTACCACACTTATGATTAGTTTAGGGCCACTTTACCACACTTATGATTAGGTTAGGGCCCATTTACCACACTAATGATTAGTTTAGGGCCCATTTACCGCACTTATGATTAGTTTAGGGCCCATTTACCGCACTAATGATTAGTTTAGGGCCCATTTACCGCACTTATGATTAGTTTAGGGCCCATTTACCGCACTTATGATAAGTTTAGGGCCCATTTACCACACTTATGATTAGTTTAGGACCCATTTACCACACTTATGATTAGTTTAGGGCACATTTACCACACTTATGATTAGGTTAGGGCCCATTTACCACACTTATGATTAGTTTAGGGCCCATTTACCACACTTATGATTAGGTTAGGGCCCATTTACCACACTTATGATTAGTTTAGGGCCCATTTACCACACTCATGATTAGTTGAGGGCCCATTTACCGCACTCATGATTAGTTTAGGGCCCATTTACCGCACTTATGATTAGTTTAGGGCCCATTTACCGCACTTATGATTAGTTTAGGGCCCATTTACCACACTTATGATTAGGTTAGGGCCCATTTACCACACTTATGATTAGTTTAGGGCCCATTTACCGCACTTATGATTAGTTTAGGGCCCATTTACCGCACTTATGATTAATTTAGGGCCCATTTACCACACTTATGATTAGTTTAGGACCCATTTACCACAATTATGATTAGTTTCGGGCCCATTTACCACACTTATGATTAGTTTAGGGCACATTTTCCACACTTATGATTAGTTTAGGGCCCATTTACCACACTTATGATTAGTTTAGGGCCCATTTACCACACTAATGATTAGTTTAGGGCCCATTTACCACATTTATGATTAGTTTAGGGCCCATTTATCACATTTATGATTAGTTTAGGGCCCATTTACCACACTAATGATTAGTTTAGGGCCCATTTACCACATTTATGATTAGTTTAGGGCCCATTTACCACACTAATGATTAGTTTAGGGCCCATTTACCACATTTATTATTAGTTTAGGGCCCATTTATCACATTTATGATTAGTTTAGGGCCCATTTACCACATGTATGATTAGTTTAGGGCCCATTTATCACACTCATGATTAGTTTAGGGCCCATTTACCACACTTATGATGAGTTCAGGGCCCATTTACCACACTTATGATTAGTTTAGGGCCCATTTACCACACTTATGATTAGTTTAGGGCCACTTTACCACACTTATGATTAGCTTAGGGCCCATTTACCACACTAATGATTAGTTTAGGGCCCATTTACCGCACTTATGATTAGTTTAGGGCCCATTTACCGCACTAATGATTAGTTTAGGGCCCATTTACCGCACTTATGATTAGTTTAGGGCCCATTTACCGCACTTATGATTAGTTTAGGGCCCATTTACCACACTTATGATTAGTTTAGGACCCATTTACCACACTTATGATTAGTTTAGGGCCCATTTACCACACTTATGATTAGTTTAGGACCCATTTACCACACTTATGATTAGTTTAGGGCCCATTTACCACACTTATGATTATTTTAGGGCCCATTTACCACACTTATGATTAGTTTAGGGCCCATTTACCACACTTATGATTAGGTTAGGGCCCATTTACCACACTTATGATTAGTTTAGGGCCCATTTACCACACTAATGATTAGTTGAGGGCCCATTTATCGCAATCATGATTAGTTTAGGGCCCATTTACCGCACTTATGATTAGTTTAGGGCCCATTTACCGCACTTATATATTAGTTTAGGGCCCATTTACCACACTTATGATTAGGTTAGGGCCCATTTACCACATCTGCAGGCGCGTAGCTAGGCTTACGCACGTACGCACGGGCGTAAGAAATATTTTGAGAGTTCCAAAAATGAAAATGAAACAAATGCGAAAAATGCAATAAAAACAGGACCCTATGGAGGGTAAGGGTGAAAACGGACAAATCAGTACAATTCAGACATGATCAAATTGTTACATGAATAATCTATATTTATTGATAATATTAGATGTCCTATGTAGTTTGTATACAGTCATATAGTATTTTCATATTGTACATGGGAGTACGATATTCGAATTATATTGTTGGAGCGAATTGTGGTCCGTGCCATTTATTTGGATCTGAGAAGAGATCGCTAGTGTCGCAACCTGCAACAATCAACCGACCCAAGCAATCTTGGCAAGGTCATCACCGCTCACATTAAGTGCAAGACACATGCGCATTCGCTTGAAGCGGCTGAACATTTCACTACAGTTATGTCTGGAATTAAGAAAAGCATTGCCCAATCAGTTTCCTATGCCAATAATTAGCAAGAACATACATGTATTACAAGGCACAATTGATACAACTATATCCTTTGTTGTAAACACAATCTAGCTATAGTATACGTGGTCATGAGGATACAAATAGGAACTTTAAAGCACTTTTAGAATACCATGCCAAATATAACCCTGTGCTGCGTGATCATTTGAAGAACGATGACGCGATACACTTCATCCGCTATACAAAATTAAGTAATGACGATATGCGGGGATTAAATCAGAGAGGAAATTTTGCGCAAATGCAAAAGTGTTCCGTTCTTTGGGTTAATGACAGACGAAGCCACTGACGCGTCTACAATGGAGCAAGTGACGCTCCGTTTGAGGTACTTCGACCATACAACCAAGTCGGTTAGGCTACGATGGAGCATCCAACATGTCCGGAAAGTTTCATGGTGTTCGAGCGAGTTCGGCAGATAATTCCCGACGCAGTGTACAACCACTGCAAAGCTCACTGTCTTAACATTGCTATATCATGCGTCCGAGGAGCCACTTGCCAGAAACATGATAAAGACCGTTCAAGAAGTGGCGTTCCTGTTTTACTTCTCGGGCAAACGATTGTTGTGTTTTCATGAAACTAAGTAAGCATAAAACACATAGAAAATCGGACTAAATTACAGTCGTACTTAACACTTTCAAATGCTCGTATACGACGGTCGTTGACAGCTTAGATGACCTCTTCCATAACTATGGTGATGCCAAAGCCGGGGCATATGAACTGCGATCACTCAGTTCGGTTCTTCGAGGTTTCACTTTTGTTGAAGTGCCAGTTAATGTTGGTAAAAATAAATTCCGAATGCTGCAAACGTTTAAAGGGTAGTTTGTGTAGATGTGCCGTACATAAGGGTATCGAGTAGGCTCATTTAGATATTGTGAAATATACGCCAGAAGTCACCCGAGCCCATATAGACGGACCCCCTAGAATGGTGCGTAGTCCACAAATCGACCCAGCTACGCGCCTGATCTGTACCTCATGGCAGCTAGAGTTGAATCGAAGTATCATCTGTCACCAATGGACTAACTATGCTTTATCGGAATCGGGTCAGTTGTCTGGGAAGAATGTTAAGTAGAACACTGGTACGAGAGAGACGAGAAACACATTGTAAAGTAAATTCGCCGCCGAATATAATGGCTCTAAACTCCATTGAAAACGATAAATGTTGTTATAGTGTCTGTAAGCATATTTTATTAGAATTCTGCAGCAGATAATATTGAACATATGTGTTTGAAAGAAAGAAAATATTTCTAAGTGAAACTATGAATTTAGAATAGAGCAGAAAACATAATTGAAAAAGAAGATTTTTTTATTATGCGCAATTTCTATCTTTCCCTCAACGCTTCTCAATGTAAAGTTAGATTTGACTTTTTAAAAATCTGATGAATGTTACCACGTGTTGTTATAGTCAATCTGATGAATGTTACCACGTGTTGTTATAGTCAATATGATGAATGTTACCACGTGTTGTTATAGTCAATCTGATGAATGTTACCACGTGTTGTTATAGTCAATCTGATGAATGTTACCACGTGTTGTTATAGTCAATCTGATGAATGGTACCACGTGTTGTTATAGTCAATCTGATGAATGGTACCACATGTTGTTATAGTCAATCAGATGAATGTTACCACGTGTTGTTATAGTCAATATGATGAATGTTACCATGTGTAGGCAAGGATGTCTTACGTCAAAACAACGTGAACGTTATAGACTGATCTCCATACCGTGCAGATGTGTCAACAATAACGCATTTATGGGACGTTCTTGATAGTCGTATTCGACGACGTTCTCAGCCACCTGCAAAGATTCCAGTACTACGTCAGGAAATAGAAGAGGAGTGGAATGCAGAACTAGCTGCTAAAGCTACAATCAGACCGAAGCCGGACCCAATACTGAGCACCCCAGATTAATACGGAACACCCCGGAACAAGAGATATCTTGATCTGTGATGATCCTTGGTGAAATTGAGTCGCAAAACATCGTCACCCCGGACCAGCCCGAACCCAACACGGCAACACAACGGATGAACATGGATTACCACGGAGCCAACACGAATCTGACTTCGGTACCACAACAGCAGCAGCATGGAACTTCCCGGAATGACCCGGACCATCCGGATCAGCTACGGGCTGTTCTGGACCCAACACGGACCGCCCCGGACCCAACAGGACATACCAGATCGCCCAGGATCAACACGGTGCCACTACGGACCTTCTCGGAGCTAACACGGACTGTCCCGGAATTCCCCGGATTGAAAAAACCTCCCGGATAGTCCCTGATGACCACGGCAATTTTAAACAGTTTAAATATGCTTGGTGGTGTCCCGGACCATGGCGGACCATCCCGGATTGTCCTGTATAAGCCCGGACCCAAAGCGGGATCCAACACGGATCTAACCCCGGATCGACCAAATTTCTGTCCGGGACGCGCAGGGACAGTCCGAGTGGACGGTGGGACCGGGGCTTATAACGGAGGTCATACATGGTACTAAACTATTGACCTTTCGTTTACAAAATGTCAACCCTAGGGACCAAGTAAACTTTGTTTTAATGTAGTGGGGCTACACCTTCAGTGAAGAATCTTGTGAGACCGTGAGGGTGCACACATTCACCTGGGTCTACGCTGTACTAAACTATTGACTTTTCGTTTACAAAATGTCAACCCTAGGGACCAAGTAAACTTTGTTTAAATGTAGTGGGGCTACTCTTTCAGTGAAGAATCTTGTGAGACCGTGTGGGTGCACACATTCACCTGGGTCTACACTGTAAGAAGATGCATTACTATCTCCACAACGCTAAAGCAACATTGTGGCCTCTGCCAAATGTATCGACCCAGATCAGCCTGCGCAGTCTGCGCAGACTGATCCGGGCCGATACATTCCGTCACAATGGGATAGAGTTATGTTTCCTGAAACAGAAAATCCACAGGAAGCGAAAAGTGTCTATCCGGGTAAGCCTGTCAGCATGCATAGGCTGACCACGATATCATTAATATTAATAATACTTGATATATTCATGCATATTAGTAACACTTCATATGTATATATATATTTTGCTTTTTCGACAAGATTATAAGTTCGTCGAAATGACCATTCAATTAATTATGATGTGACTGATGTGGAATACAGTGGTGCAGAGGTAAATCGTCGGTCTCTCGTACCAAAGGTCCCGGATTCAAATCCCGGGATGAGCGGTTTCTGCTTTTTTTTTTTTTTTTCATCGCAAACGGTGCGGTTACTGGTTAAGTCTCCAGGAAGCAGACATCGAGCGTGATTAATATAAGCTATAAGCTTGTTTTGAAATCGATGTAAAATAAATAAGTTTAAACTGAACTAATGTTACTGAAAATACCGGTAAACCTTTCTTCTCATATAACACATCTGCAGCGGACGACTTTGAACAATTATAGAAAAACTCAAATGAATGAAGAACTATTATAAAGAGTTGAAAACATTGTGTCCTATAATGGATTGCTCATAAGCAAGTTCTCCTTTTTTCCTCAAACCGAGCACCGGTAGCTCAGTCGGTAGCGACGCGGGCTGTCAATCCAGGGTTTGTGAGTCAACAGCCAACATTCTTTCCGACGTTTGACAAAAGACACTGTGACATGCGTCATTCGTCTTTCACCAATGGGCTTACAGGGCTATGTGGAAAGGCAGCCAGTTGCTTGGAAAGTATGTTGTGTTGAGTACTGGTACGAGAAAGCCAGGAAACGCATGAGAAGGTGAACTGGCCGCCGTGATATGACTGAAAAATTGTTGAAAGCGGCGTTAAACCCCAATCAATCAATCAATCTTTTTCCCTCAAAGTTTGCAAAGATCGTCTGCTGATTATTAGCTCCACTGGTTAAAAGCCAGTAGAGCTTATGTCATGACGAATTGTCCGTCGTGCGTGCGTGCGTTAACTTTTTCCTTTAAACGACTTCTTCTACCTAACCACTTGGCCAATTTG
Organism: Serripes groenlandicus; assembly: GCA_031761405.1. Lineage (NCBI taxonomy): Eukaryota > Metazoa > Mollusca > Bivalvia > Cardiida > Cardiidae > Serripes > Serripes groenlandicus. The sequence continues at coordinate 5,625,819 of JASEVX010000001.1, read as the reverse complement.
GTTGAAACTGCATAGGAAGCATCCTCTCAATGTCCTCTCTTAAATTCCTTCATTTTTTTTTTATCCATCCATAATTCTGGTTTCCATGGCAACCAAAAGAAAGAAATAGTGAAAACTTAAAAAATCTTCTTCTCCAAAAGTGTCGGGCCGGTTTTCAAATAATTTTGTAGAAAATGTTCATTTGGTGACCCTCTATTAGATTCCTTCAAGAAATGTTGATTGGTTGAAAAACATGGCCGCCAGGGGGCGGGGCTATTTTGCCTTATACAGCTATAGTGAAAACTTAAAAAATCTTCTTCTCCGAAAGAGTTCAGCCGATTTTCGAATAATTTTGTAGAAATGTTCATTGGGTGACCCTCTATCCGATTCCTTCAAGCCATGTTGATTGGTTGACAAACATGGCCACCAGAGGGCGGTGATATTTTGCCTTATATGACCATAGTGAAATCTTAAAAAATATTTTTCTCCAAAAGTGTTGAGCAGATTTTCAAATAATTTTGTAGAAATGTTCCTTGGGTGACCCTCTATCAGATTCCTTCAAGCCATGTTGATTGGTAAAAGAAAACATGGCCGCCAAAGGGCGCGGCTATTTTGCCTTATATGGCTAAAGAGAAAACTTAAAAAATCTTCTCCTCCGAAAGTGTCAAGCCGATTTTCAAATAATTTTGTAGAAATTTTCCTTGGGTGACCTTTTATTAGATTCCTTCAAGAAATGTTGATTGGTTGAAAAACATGGCCGCCAGGGGGCGGGCCTATTTTGTCTTATATAGCTATAGTGAAAACTTAAAAAATCTTCTCCGAAAGTGTTCAGCCTATTTTCAAATAATTTTGTAGAAATGTTCCTTGGGTGACCCTCTATCAGATTCCTTCAAGCCATGTTGATTGGTAAAAAAAACATGGCCGCCAGGGGGTGGGGCTATTTTGCCTTATATGGCTATAGTGAAAATTTAAAATATCCTCTCCTCCGAAAGTGTCAGGCCGATTTTCAAATAATTTTGCAGAAACATTCCTTGGGTGACACTCTACAAGATTCCTTTTAGCCATGGTGGTTGGTAAAAAACATGGCCACCAGGGGGCAGGCTTTTTGGAGATTTGATTTTTGCCTTATGGCCGTGGAGCGATACTGGCCCTCTTGGGCCTCTTGTTTTTATATTTATTTGTGTAGGGATCCAAATAAGTTTATACATGTGTCTTTATGTGTGTTTAACGATAGTATGTCGTACACGAACAGGTAATTAATCAAAACCCGAAGTCGGTCTGAGTTATGATCCTTTAATGAATGCAACTAACTAATCACTCTGTTCCAAGATGTTAGAATGGAATTGAGACATAAATATAATTAATGATGCAATGGAATGATATTGGGAATGAAGTCAAATATATTATTCCATTAGTTTGTGAAGAAACCCTCAGTTTGAATGTTTTGGTGCAGAACATACTTGACGTTCATTACGTTTCTAAACCATTCTCTTGTCGATTAACTATATGCATGTGCTAACAATACTTGAACCAATGCTGAAATGACAAGAACATATTATGTGTTACTTAATATGGAACTATTGACAATCAGTTTATATACTGTCACGACGTGGACCATCAGTCCAGAGAAGGTAACATTGAATCCGTTGGCATATTTTATTTCTGAAGATTTGTTAAAAGAATTGTGACTGCAGACTTAATTCCAAGTGAAAACTATATACTGATTTAATCAGAAAAGGTTGGAAATGTAGATTTGTCTTTGTTTTTGATACTAATGGCCGTTTTCCTGGTGTAGCATTTTTTAGCGTCGTTTCTTCGGAACTGACACTAACTATAGTGTAACTCCATTACGATTTTAGAACGTCGTCTATATGTCACTGACACTAACTATAGTGTAACTCCATTACGATTTTAGAACGTCGTCTATATGTCACTTACACTTACTATAGTGTAACTCCATTACGATTTTAGAACGTCGTCTATATGTCACTGACACTAGCAATAGTGTAACTCCACTACGATTTTAGAACGTCGTCTATATGTCACTTACACTAACAATAGTGTAACTCCATTACGATTTTAGAACGTCGTCTATATGTCACCGACACAAACTATAGTGTAACTCCATTACGATTTTAGAACGTCGTCTATATGTCACTGACATTAACTATAGTGTTACTCCATTACGATTTTAGAACGTCGTCTATATGTTACTGACACTAACTATAGTGTAACTCCATTACGAGATTAGAACGTCGTCTTTATGTCACCGACACTAACTATAGTGTTACTTCATTACGTTTTTAGAACGTCGTCTATATGTTACTGACACTAACTATAGTGTTACTCCATTACGTTTTTAGAACGTCGTCTATATGTCACTTACACTAACAATAGTGTAACTCCATTACGATTTTAGAACGTCGTCTATATGTCACTGACACTAACTATAGTGTAACTCCATTACGATTTTAGAACGTCGTCTATATGTCACTGACACTAACTATAGTTTTACTCCATTACAATTTTAGAACGTCGTCTATATGTCACTTACACTAACAATAGTGTAACTCCATTACGATTTTAGAACGTCGTCTATATGTTACTGACACTAACTATAGTGTAACTTCATTACGATTTTAGAACGTCGTCTATATGTTACTGACACTAACTATAGTGTGACTACATTAAGTTTTTAGAACGTCGTTTATATGTTACTAACATTAACTATAGTGTAACTCTTTTACGATTTTAGAACGTTCTCTATATGTCACCGACACTAACTATAGTGTAACTACATTACGATTTAAGAACATCGTCTATATGTCACTGGCACTAACAATAGTGTAACTCCATTACGATTTTAGAACGTCGTATATATGTCACCGACACTAACTATAGTGTTACTCCATTACGATTTCAGAACGTCGTCCATATGTCACTTACACTAACAATAGTGTAACTCCATTACGATTTTAGAACGTCGTATATATGTCACTGACACTAACTATATATATGTTAACTTTTTCCTTTAAACAACTTCTTCTCTATAAGCACTAAGCCAATTTGGTTGAAGCCTCATATTTTGCCTTATATGAAAACCTCCTCAAAAAGTGTTAAACCGGTTTTCAAATAAATTTGTCAATTTCAAATAATTGTGCAGAAATTTTCGATGGGTGACACTCTACATTATTCCTACAAGCCAATGGTGGTTGGTAAAAAAAATATGGTCACCGCAATTTTTGCAATTCGGCCATACCACCTTCAGCGGTTTCTTGTCTAGCATTTAAAATCATTATTTACACAAGTGATTTTCTAAAACCACCAAAAGCATGTCCAAGTGCTAACTCGACATTGCCCGTGACAAATGGCCCTCAAACTTGACATGGAGGCTTGGGGTGACCAGTAGATGAATCCTTTTGATTTTGAGGTCAAAGTCAGTGATATTGAACCTAAAAAGATTCCTAGTGATAACTTGTCATTGCCCGCATCCAATCTCAAACTTGCCCTGGAGGATTACAAATGACCCCCAATTGTCAAATATATTGCAGACAAAAATTTCTTTCCAGGGCATAATGTTAAAAAACATCTCTTATATATTTTAGATGAAGATGTTGATAAGAGTATCAGTTCCTATTTTGGACTGAATACAATGTCCTTGGACAAGGAAGCTGAACTGGTCCAGTCTGTACAGTCTACATCTAAAGACAACACAGAAAGAACACCAACAACATCAAAGCAAGTCACTCCAAGGATTTCGGGTATCAAAAGGCCATTGTCAAAGAAATACATAGATGTAGACACTGACACATCTGACAGTGATACAGATGAAAATTTACCAGTCCTTTCCTCAACAATGGTTATACCTTTATCCTCTCAAGACTTTGATATTGAAAATTCAGCACCACTATCTCCAATCACCAGTGATGACTACTTAAGTTCAGACAATGACGACACCATTTCACTACAAAGACAAACACCGACACCATTAGAACCCATGCAGCTGTTTATGCCTCAGACCCGAGTTTACAAATCTCTCGAAAATCAAAAAGCTAACAAGTGTCCCCGGACTGTTCCCATGGTGCCTTTCTGCACGCAAGAGGCCTGTATTCAATTACAAAAGGAAAATGAAGGTTTAAAAGAAGAAATAGGCATGTTAAGGGCGAAAAATACAAGACTTGAAAGAGAGTGCAAAGGTAGGTTATTGTTATCATTTTCTCACATTTAGATGGATTATTGTTAAGCTGACTTGAATACTTTCATGCTTAATGTAGGTTATTTTGATCGCCTTTTGTCAGGCATCTGTTGCGCTGACACTTCACATAAAGCATCCTCTCAAAGATATTGTAGGATTTATGACCAAACAATTTTGGCCGGTTTGCTTTCAAGCAATTCCGATCTTTAGATGTCTGTCAGCACTTTGGTTAGTTCATGGTTAAGCTAAACCTCGGCAATTAAAAGGGGTAAAAACTTAAAACATTATGTGAGTGAACCAACTTACATGAACTTTTTATTTCTATAACTTTGACCTTGAAATTGAAGTTGTCTATTTTCAAGGTCACGTCTACACAGTTCAAATTTTAGCAAATCTTATGAATGCTCTGCAAAATGGCCATACTGTCTTCATCGATTTTTTTTTTTTAATTTTTGGTTGGATTGCTCTAGTAATTCAGATAGGTGATGTCATATCATGGTAAGAAAAAAATCTCGAAAATAAAAAGGGGTAAATACTTGATAAAAAATTTAATTTCTTCTTGTAGATAAAAGACCATTATGTGAATCAACAACACCAAATTCTCCAGCAGGAGCACCCCAATCTGGAATATATTATGACAGACAAATACCAAGGGAACACAAGGTATAACCTAAAATAGAAAGGATAAAAATGCACTTTTACTTTATAAAGATAGCATCTTTAAGATTTTGAGCTGACTTTGAGTAAAAAGAATTATTTTATGCCACATAATTTAGTCAATTGTATTGGCTATTCCACTTAATAAATGATAGAGTAACATTTAATCAGAATTGCATACCGAAAAGGTAATCTGTCATTTGGCCGGATTGCTTTCAAGCAATTCCGGTCTGAAGATCGGATTTGTCTGCCGGATGTCCATCAACATTTTGGTTAAAGTTTCATGGTTTAACAAAATCCCACTAATTAAAAGGGGTAGAAACTTAAAAAAACATTTACATGAACTTTTGATTTTTATTGTAACTTTTGACATTGACCTTGGGGTTGTTTTTTCAAGGTCAAGTAGTTCAAATTATTGATAATATGAATGCTTTGCAATCTGGCTGTACCATCTTCAGCGGTTTCTTGTATAATTTATGCCGAACCCCATAAGCTTAGTCGGTAGCGACCCTGTCTGTCAACTAAGGGGTCGTGAGTTTGAACCCTGGCTCGGCCAACTTTCTTTCCGACTTTGGACAATGCAACATTGGTCTTCCACAAATGGGCTAAGTCTATGTGGAAAGCAGCCAGTTGCTTGGGAAGATTGTTATGTGTAGAAAACCTGGAAAGACATGAGTAGGTGAACTGGCCGCCGAGATACAACTGAGAAATTGTTAAAAATGGCGTTAAACATCAATTGTATAATTTATTTTATTGTCGGGCACTATTTTGATTTCATTGTTTTGTTTTGTTTTTAAGTTTCCATTATTGAATACTTATATTTTCAGATGGTGGAATTGGTACGTGGGTCCAGTGTATTTTTGTTTGAAAAACAGCTGAACATAGTCACCGAAAGTGCCAAATCAATGACCGCCATGGCACGGCTTCTTGTAGATGTATTTTTCACGTTCGATAAACAAAAGAAATCTAACCTGTCAGGAGAGAATGGCCTTCAGAAACTTAACAAACCCATTGTTGACACCATCATATGTAAGCCTATTCATTGTATATTATTCCCTTCATTTGATACCTGGAGAAGAGGCATTCACTGGACCATTGTCTTTTTAAATAGTGTTTCTGTAGCTTTATAGTTCAAGTTTATTTAATCCACAACATCAGCGGGGTTTTACATTAATAATGTGCATTTTTGTGTCGCCCTGTGAGCATGGTAGGCACTTAACGATTCCTTTTTTTCATACTTCCAATGAGCAGATCATGAGGTGACACATGTCAAATACTGGACTCTCGCACTACACGCCTCAAAGAGTCCAGTTTTTATACGACCGTTTCTTAAAAACGGTATGTATTTTGGTATGGTCATGTCCGTCTGTTCGGGTTTTACGCACTTTTTATCTTACATACTTGTTGCTATTGAGCTGATATTTTGTATATGGCTTTGTAGTGATGTGTCACAGATCAAGTTCATATTTTTGAATGAGTTATGCCCCTTTTTGGGCTTAGAATATTTGTTTTCCGCACTTTTTTTCTACATGCTTTGATGTATTGAGCTGAAATTATGTATATTGCTTTGTAATCATGTGTCACAGATCAAGTTCACATTTCCTCTGATTTCGTCAATGTTTAAAGGAGTTATGCCCCTCTTTGGACTAAGTTCTTGACGGGTGTATAATGTACCGTTTGCGGTACTCTTGTTGACATATTGGATCGTTTTCAAATTATATCCCTTATTATAATTTTTTTGCCTACAAAGCTTCCTTCCCGCATGTGTGCATACAGATGGTTAAATACAAACGGCTCTTTCTTGACATTTCAAACTATCACTGTGTATAAATTTGAACTTGTCCACGTAAAATTAGACTAGGTTTTATTAAATAGCAGTAACACAATGCTTACTGACCATATGTTTTCCTTGTGTATAAATTTATTACCATATTTATTTCAGCATTTGTAGTATCCAGGGATTTAAAGAAACAAAGCCCCTCAGAAATACGACAATCCCTGAGAAACAAGCTTGGCTGTTTTAGAGCACCATCAAGAATTAAAAAACTTAAAACGAAGAAAGATTGAAATCTATTCTTTCCATACTTAACCTATAAGTTGTGTTGAATGTATGAATACTCTTTCCATCATATAAACATAGTGACAAAAGAACAAATTGCACAAGACATGCAATTTCTCCTTTTGACACAATGTTTTCCACTTTTAGTCATAGGTTATCGATTCAATTATAGAGATTTTCCATTTTTAGCTCTACTGGCCAAAGGCCAGAAGGGCTTATGTCGTGGCGATTTTTGAGCACATTTTAACTTATGTAATACATGTATATGTCTTAACCCTTTCTGTCATATAAATGCTTTCTGATCCCTCTGCAGCATACAGCTTTTTGAAAACCTAGTGACAAAAGAAGAAATTGCACAAAACGTTACTCACTTTTATAGGTTATCCATTCAATTATAGAGAACATCTATTTTTTGACAACATATGTTCAAAGTTGTCTGCTGCAGAATTGTTGTATGAGGGAAAGGGTTAGATCATATAAAATATAGAGGTTATTTATTTCATATTTTATTTATATTTTAAATGTTTAATTAAAATAAAGCTTAAAATGGTAAACATATATCTGGATTTATACCTTAATTCCCAAGTTTTTAGAATGTAATCTATTTGCAGACTGTTTGCAATCTAGTTGCAGACCGTTTGCAATCTATTTGCAGATGGTTTGCAATCTATTTGCAGACTGTTGCAATCTAGTTGCATAGTATTTGCAATCCAGTTGCAAAGTATTTGCAATCTAGTTGCATAGTATTTGCAATCTAGTTGCAAAGTATTTGCAATCTAGTTGCATAGTATTTGCAATCTAGTTGCATAGTATTTGTAATCTAGTTGCAAAGTATTTGCAATCTAGTTGCATAGTATTTGTAATCTAGTTGCATAGTATTTGTAACCTATTTGCAGATTTTGCTGTTGAATTGGCTGCAAACATTCTGCAAAGGGTTTTTTGAATGCTTCATGTACCCTTTGCAATCTGTTTGCAGACTGTTTGCACAGATCGTTCCAAATCTACCCGTCTGCAGAATATATTCTGCAAATATTTGTAGAATATATTCTGCAAACACTTTCGCAAACAATTTGCAAAGGTTTGGAATATATTCCGCAAACCCTCCCATTCGTAGGGGTATAGTGTAATTGGCTATTTTAAAACGTCCTCTACCTGTATCTGAACACTTAAGTCCATAGTGTAACTGTCCGTCACATTTTAATTGGTCATCTTAAAACGTCTTCTACATGTATCTGAACACTTCAGTCTATAGTGTAATTGTCCGTCACTATTTTAATTGGCTATTTTTAAACTTCCTCTACATTTATCTGAACACTTATGTCTAAGTGTAACTGTTCGTCACTATTTAATTGTTCATCTTAAAACGTCCTCTACATGTATCTGAACACTTCAGTATATATAGTGTAACTGTCCGTCACTATTTTAATTGATCATCTTAAAACGTCCTATACATGTATCTGAACACTTAAGTCTATAGTGTAACTGTCCGTCACTATTTCAATTGGTCATCTTAAAACGTCCTCTACATGTATCTGAACAACTAGTGTAACTGTCCGTCACTATTTTAATTGTTCATCTTAAAACGTCGTTTACATGTATCTAAACACTTTTGTCTATAGTGTAACTGTCCGTCACTATTTCAATTGGCTTGTTTAAAACGTCCTCTAAATGTATATGAACACTTATGTCTATAGTGTAACTGTCCGTCACAGTGTTAATTGATTATTTTAGTAGTCTTCGTGTATCTGTACACTTATGGCTATAGTGTAACTGTCCGTCACAGTGTTAATTGATTAATTTAGTAGTCTTCATGTATCTGTACACTTATGGCTATAGTGTAACTGTCCGTCACAGTGTTAATTGATTAATTTAGTAGTCTTCATGTATCTGTACACTTATGGCTATAGTGTAACTGTCCGTCACAGTGTTAATTGATTATTTTAGTAGTCTTCATGTATCTGTACACTTATGGCTATAGTGTAACTGTCCGTCACAGTGTTAATTGATTAATTTAGTAGTCTTCATGTATCTGTACACTTATGGCTATAGTGTAACTGTCCGTCACAGTGTTAATTGATTAATTTAGTAGTCTTCATGTATCTGTACACTTATGGCTATAGTGTAACTGTCCGTCACAGTGTTAATTGATTAATTTAGTAGTATTCATGTTTCTGTACACTTATGCCTATAGTGTAATTGAACGTCACTATTATAATTTGCTCATTTAAAACGTAGCCTACATTGTATCTGTACACTTATGCCTATAGTGTAACTGTCCGTCTCTATTTTAATTGGTCATCTTAAAACGTCCTCTACATGTATCTAAACACTTAAGTCTATAGCGTAACTGTCCGTTACTATTTTAATTAGTCATCTTAAAACGTCCTCTAGATGTATCTGCATACTTACAGCTATAGTGTAACTGTCCGTCTTCATCTAGGTTGGCTGTTTTCATCACATCCTCGATCTCTTCTTCATTTAACTGTTCACCCAAATTAAGTAATACGCTCTTTAATTGTTTGGAATCTATGTAACCATTGCCTTCTTTATCAAATGTCTGTCAGGAATAAAAGAAGATCTATGTATTATTGATCGTGATGTATTTATTCTAACCATGACATGTAATACGAACTTGAGCGTCCGAGGTTATGCGTGACACGATACCATCACGTGACACGATACCATCACGTGACACGATACCATCACGTGACACGATACCGTCACGTGACACGATACCATCAAATTGTTTTCTGTACCATAATCGTTTAGAAGAGGATCACTGTGCGACTACTATTCGAACAGGGACGATCCTGATAAGGCTGTACAGGGGCTAACGGGATGCCTGTGCGACTACTATTCGAACAGGAACGATCCTGATAAGGCTGTACCGAGGCAAAGGGTGATCAGGATCTTCGCTAGTCGCAAAGACCCTCAAGTTCGTTTTCGTGTGACATGGCCGATGTGGGAACTACATTCATATATTCAGATAGTATACCCGAATGACCAGAATATTTATCTTTTTCTCAGAATATTTATATCGGCGTCATGAGTGATAAGTTCATCGAAAAAAAAAATGAATTGAAAGTATGCTCTTTTTACCAAACGTATCGCCTTATTGTTGTAGCATTAAACTTACAAGCACCATACGAGTGTGTTTAAACAGCTATTCTTTGGTACTGACGACCATTGATGGCATTGGTATCAAGATTAGAAAAGGCGACAAAGTACAGTTCTTAGTATGTTATTGTCATAGCCTATTGAAAGTTATGTCACTATCGACCAAGTGTTGCTTTCTAATTGTATTGAGGATCGGAAACGGTACAAGTTGACCTTTAGGGGCAGTGTAGATCCCGACCAGACTGTGTATCCGTACAGACTGACAAAGACCTACACCGTTTACATATTTCTAATTGATTAGTGTAGACTCTGATGAGACGGAGTAGATGTGCTGGCTGACCTGAACCTATACTGTTGATAAATGTCAACGTGTAGGTTTTCAAACGGACGACGATAATCAAGTTCCCATATAAAGCGTTCATATATGTTTTATGACAAAACAAATGTACGTATTCAAGTCAGTATCTTGTTTACAGTTTCTATTCTGGTTATCCATTGAATAATTAGCAAGATTGAGACTGATGACCAGCTATTTGTAAGATTTCGGTAAAAAGCCACTTCATCTAATTACTCTGAAGTGTATATCTTGTCTTGTGAAATAAGACAGCAATCTTGCGTTCACTGTAGCATTTTAGTTGTTCACGGTTCGTAACGTTTCGTACCAGAAGTGAACAAACAAATCCTGATTTATTTCAGGATTGGCTTATGTTTGCTACCATAATCTTTCATTGAACGCAGTGCAAGTATTTGATTAAAGATCAGTTAGATACCTTTAGAGCGTATGTTACCTTTGAAAGTATGTAATTGCCATTCGGTTGGTGTTTCTTTTAAACAGACAAGTTATAGATATTTTCAAATGTATCAGATGAAAGTTATATCTTCTTGAATTTTATTTTTTTCCCAGGGGAAGCAACTCTCGATGGGATATGAATATCTTACCTTAAACGCATCGATAACGTCTGCCTCTGTGTTAACGGGTGTCCAATGTTTAGTTAACGTCTCCACAAAGGACTTCTCGTCGACGAATCCTTTACCTGAAACCAATACAGCATGTTTTACAAACAGTATGCTTTACAAACAACATGTTTTACAAACTACATGTTTTACAAACAACATGTTTTACAAACAGCATGCTTTACAAACAACCTGTTTTACAAACAGCATGCTTTACAAACAACCTGTTTTACAAACAGCATGCTTTACAAACAGCATGTTTTACAAACTACATGTTTTACAAACAACATGTTTTACAAACAACATGCTTTACAAACAACATGTTTTACAAACAACATGTTTTACAAACAACATGCTTTACAAACAACATGTTTTACAAAATATGTCTTGATATATTTTGATCCCTTAGCATCAATCGACTTTCAAAGATATTGTTGGAAAAGGAGAAAATATGCTCGTAGTTAAAATTCTTATTTTCTTTTCTCTTCTGCACCCGAAGCCCACATAAGTTGATCAGATTATTTATTATTGGCTTCATTTATTTCGGATAATAAAGCATAACGGGTTAATCGTGGTAGATTATGTCCCTTGTTTATCCGCAAGGAGCGCCACTGACATCCACCATCGATAAGATAATATTACAATTAAAATAAATAAATCATTATGTCTTCAAACTATTCCAATCTTAATTAATCTGAACTACGTGCAGAATTGAGTTCGAGGGAAGCAAAACTCTCTGGGAGGAAGAAGAAAATGGTTGACGTGTAGGTACGTGTATTTATAATAAACAACCGATGTCACAGTGCGGTTTATTCATGTGTGACTGCCTCAGATATTGACTTTATACATTGGTACCTGTTTCTTAAAGGATATTGTTCTTGAAGTTGTCACTTTGTATTTAAACATTTTCAGTAAATAAATAATTTCAAAATTGAAATGACTGATAAATCCGTGTCCAAATTTCTGTTTTATCGCAAATCCGACGTCGGCATTATCTTTGTGTACATGAAAAGCGGGTGGGGTATAATCACATTTGTTTTTACTTAACACCCGAATATTACGATGTCATGTATGTAAATAATTATTATGATGACAGAATAGTTTATCATTCAAAAGACAAAACAAATGAACCGATTATTACGATGTCATATATGTAAATAATTATTATGATGACAGAAGAGTTTATCATTCAAAAGACAAAACAAATGAACCGATTATTACGATGTCATGTATGTAAATAATTATTATGATGACAGAAGAGTTTATCATTCAAAAGACAAAACAAATGAACCGATTATTACGATGGCATGTATGTAAATAATTATTATGATGACAGAATAGTTTATCATTCAAAAGACAAAACAAATGAACCGATTATTACGATGTCATGTATGTAAATAATTATTATGATGACAGAAGAGTTTATCATTCAAAAGACAAAACAAATGAACCGATTATTACGATGGCATGTATGTAAATAATTATTATGATGACAGAATAGTTTATCATTCAAAAGACAAAACAAATGAACCGATTATTACGATGTCATGTATGTAAATAATTATTATGATGACAGAGGAGTTCATCATTCAAAAGACAAAACAAATGAACCGATTGTGAATGTCTCCCGATGTGGCTGCATGGGTTGTAGGGTTGGCTTTAAGTTCGGGGAAAGCTAGATTGACGGGTCAAAAAGGAGTTAACCGGTAACGAAAGGAGCTAACCGGTAATGAAAGGAGGTTACCGGTAACGAAAGGAGCTAACCGGTAACGAAAGGAGGTTACCGGTAACGAAAGGAGGTTACCGGTAGCGAGATATGAACCATGTAGACTCTACCAACAGGAATAGAGAGAAAAATGATTGTAATATATTGATTCACATTTGAAAACATTGTGAACAAATAATTTGGTCGAGAATCAAGCATCTTTTCCATCAACATTTTCCAAACTCATCTGTTCCACAAGTATTCTGTATTCTGAGAAATTATTTATAAATGAGGTTCGTCTATGTGCCTATAGATTTTAATATACACAACCATTTACCTGAAATCATTTTATAGAGGGTTTTACTTGGGAAATATGAAGAGTTGAAAACTGGGGGAATAGACCAAAAAACAATTCAGCAATATTTTCAAGTCAATGTCGTCTATATCATTGATTTATTAATATATATTGATCTATTAGGACATTTTTAAATCATTCAATTTCATACATTCTTTCACCCTTAATGAGTTATATTAATTATCATTACAGACTTGAAACATATGACAAAAATCTACATTTTGGACAATTTGATGACCAAACTATAATATTGAAGTTCTTGAAAACTTCGCATGCTGACATGGACATATGTGATCTGTCGATGGAAATAGTTGAAACTTCGCATGTTGCAAGCTGTTGTCATGCAATACAGAATGGCAAAGTGGATGCGTCAACGCGTACAAATATGCCAACACAGATACAATGTGCATGATATGCAACCTTGTCGAAAAAGAAAAGCATTTAAAAAACCTTGCGTATCTATGTTTTATAACTTCGACACAAACAGTTTGACAAAGAAGTACGTTGATCAATGCAGCAGTCTGTTTGTGATTGAGCATGCTAGTTACTTGGTAAATAATGTCTATTTCCTAATAATCAGCATACGTTCATGCAGTACGTATCGAACTGTTTAGGGGTTAAACATTGTGTTGAAGTGTTATGATGGTATTGGAATCATCCATCACTAAAACATGCGGTGTCAACTATTTGTCATACGATTATGATGTCCAACAAAATAGCACTTGCCTGTTTTGTCTGCTTCCTTAATCATTTCCTTCACTTCGGCCTCTGACGGGTTCATACCTAACGACCTAATGGCCGTCCCCAATTTGGAACAGTCCACATTACCAGTGTTACTGGTGTCAAACATAAAAAATGCTTCCTTAATATCTGTAAATAAACAATGGTACTACAGTGAATACACCACATGTGTCAGAACCGTACAATACAATATACATGTACACTATTTGATTAAAGTGCTGAGTATGTACATAATACATAAAAGACAGCTCTGCAATAAATGGTCTATAGTGATCAGAGGGCAACAAAGGGCGTTATAATGAAAACAATATCAGAGAAATTTAGAATAGGAGAAAAAGAAACAATAGTGAGAAAGAAAGAATTTGGTACATAATGGAAGATAGAAGCATGTTTTATTATTCATATATACTTGTGTGTATATCCAAACACACACATACATGCATACCTCTATACATACACACACACACACATATATATATATGTACACACCTACGCATACATATACAAACATATACACACACTCACATAAACCAGATTTAGATGCCCGCGTTATAAATGAAAGATTGATAAGCTTGTTTCTTGATATTCCCACGTTTAATTATATTTCCTTTTTCGAAACAAAAAATAAAAAAAGAAAAGATCATGGAAACTTTTAATTTAAACATTATTTATATTACATCGCTTGCGAAGCAAGCTTTCAGCTTAAATTAAACACGCTCAATGTCTGCTTCCTGGAGACTTAACCAGTACTCGCGTCGTTTGAGTAGATCGCAAAGTCAGGACCCGCTCATCACGGGACTCGAACCAGGGTCGATTGATGCGAGAGGCCGTCGCTCTACCTCTGCACCACTCTTTTATATATATAACTATCATTATAATGTACGAATTTAATATTAGCGATGCGATACTAGATGGTAGAGCGTGGAAAACAATGATCATGTGCCGCTTTTGTGGACCGCAAAATAAACAGTTAACACAAGCACGAGATTCCAATGCATTGCTGTGTTTAGGTTTATGTTTAACTCCGCTAAACGTGCAAATTGAATGTAACGTAGACCTTTATCAGAGTTAACCATTTTGTATCGGGTAATTAATGGTTCGGATTAGTGTTGTCTATGACATAACAAGTGAATTAGTAGTAAAAGTGAAACCACATCATATGAGTTGCAATGAATTGGTAATGTTGATACTATTATATCGACACATCACAACCAGTATTTGAACCATTAAACATCGCACTCGTAATGTCGTTATGATTTAACTGTATTTTACGTTTCATTGTATTATATTATGCATGTATATATTATAGTTTATCTTGATGTTTACCAATAGCCCATAAGGAAGATAAATCAATAAATTAAGAAGAAAATAAAAATCAATAAATTAAAAAAAAAAAAATCATTTCGAAACGAGTTTACAAAACGCCCACAACTAGCAGAAATGTAACTTTTGACTTGTTGAACTGTATGGGTTGTTTCTGGTGTAAGCTTTGCCGTGGTACAGTGCTAACATATCATTTTCAATGACTTCAAAGCTTCAGACAGACAAACGGGATCAGTCGGTACAGAACAATGTGACCGTCTACACTGAGATAACTATTTGGAATGTAGATCTCAATGTTAAAGTTAACGCACGGTTATATGTTTCACATATTGAGGTATCAAATAAATCCATTCGATACATCACTTATCTTAAACCCAATACATTATTTCCTGACATCTCACTGAGACGATTCTTTTGAGTACCCACAACATAGGGTTAGAGGGTCAAATAAAGAGTTTAGAACGTGCAAAACGCACCACCCCTATCTTGAGTTCTGATGGTCTATATATATACATTTAGAAACTTTATTCCTTGTGTTGAATTTCGTTCTAGCTTCAGCTTTATTAGTCTGTATCCAAGTATATGTTCTACAAATGTATTTCGCATTGCATGGATCCATTAAAAATAAATGAGCCGTCCCGCGAGAAAACCAACATTGTGGACTCAGCGTAAAGTATCGACCCCGATCAGCCTAAGCATGCCGCGCAGGCTTACCCGGATAGACACTTCTCGCCTCCTGTGGATTTTCTGTTTCAGAAATCATTACTCTGTACCTCTATCCCCTTGAGACGGAATGTATCGGCCCGGATCAGTCTGCGCGGACTGCGCAGGCTGATCCGGTCGATACATTACGCAGATGTGATGATGTTGGTTTTCTCGCGGGACGGCCCAAATGACGTTCACGTCTCTAAAAACAAATTGGTAATATTGTTTGAAAAACTCGGCATTCCTCGGCTTATCTCGTAAACTTGAGACGTAAAATGCCGAGTGAGACATCATTTTTTTCCTGACATTTTTATTTCACAAATCCAGAGAAGTATCAACTATCAGTCAGACGGATCATTGATGGTCCAGATGTTCAGATAAGGAGGGGTATAATAATTCAGCTCTTTTTCCAACAATTTCTCTCTTATTATTAAAACAAACCCTATGTTGTGGGTACTCAAAATAATCTTCTCACTCAGACGATTCTTTTGAGTACCCACAACATAGGGTTAGAGGATCAAATAAATAGTTTAGAACATGTAAAACGCACCCCCAACTGCCTGTTCGTATATTGATTATAATTATAATTAATTTTGTAAATATTTACCTTTAATTTGGTCTTCTGAGAGCTTACTAGCCTGAAAACAGAATATGGGGAATATGTATATATACAAAAAGATATATATAATATATATATTAATGAGGGACATTAGTGATAATCAAATTATCTCTCTTGTCAGATCAAGACCAAGGAAGACCAAATAGTAGTTTGGTCCTTTTAGTTGAAATCCTTTGTCTTTATCGCTATTTCGCAATAAGATATTGCAATTACTCTGTACACATTAATCATAAATGTGTTAATTAAAGTGGTGATTCAAAAGAGAAAATTTACATAGCAGTGTTTAAAGAACACATATTTGGAATTACTAATCAATCTCATAACAGTTGGCCTAGCAAATGCAATTATAACTGCACCATCCAGTGCAAAGAAACCAAGATAAAAACAGAGGAAACCAAATGATAGGACCAAGCTAGATTTAGAGAGTATTAAAGGGAGATAACTGACCGATGTCTCCCATTGAAATTGATTGCAAGCTTCTACTGTGACAGAAAATGTGTATAGAAATGAACAGACTAATATATTAATTTAAAAATGTCGAATCCAAAAACAATGTATTTATGTGCAAAAAAGTTATACCAAAAATAAAATGTAAACCAGAGAAACATTACCATAATGTGTATTCCACTCTGATCTTTCGCTTCCTCCACAATCGCAATTACATATGGTGTAATTTACACGCTAATTTACGTATGTACAATCTGCAATGCACAATACACACTAATTATAGTTAACTAATTATAGTTAATTAATGACCAATTTATCTACCGATCGGGCAGCAAATCAAGTAAATCGTATCAAATATCCCTAGAGCTATACCCTTTATACAATTAACTCTTTCAGCGCCAAAGGCAATGTTGAGGTTTTTGCAAACAATACTGATTCAGGCGAGTCAGCTCGTAACAAACATTGTGGACTCTGCGTAAAGTATCGACCCGGATCAGCCTAAGCATGCCGCGCAGGCTTACCCGAATAGACACTTTTCGCATCATGTAGATTTTCTGTTTCAGGAATCATTACTCTTTTTCTCTGTTCCCCTGAGACGGGAATCCGCTGTGGTCGAGTGGTTAGCGTCGGGGATTTCGAAACCGGGTGTCCCGGGTTCGATCCCCAGTCGCGGTTATTCGGTCATGGTAGAGTGCCCTTGGGCAAGGCACATTTTCTAGCCTAGTACTGCTTTGTTCTCCCAGGAAACATGAATAATAAAATTTAAATGCGCGCTAAATGACCTTAGCTGTCGATGCGCCATAAAACAATATACATTCATTCATTCATTCCCCTGAGACGGATTGTGTCGGCCCGGATCAGTCTGCGCAATCTGCACAGGCTTACCCGGATAGACACTTTTCCCCTCACTTTTCTGTTTCAGGAATCATTACTCTATACCTCTATCCCCCTGAGACGGAATGTGTCGGCCCGGATCAGTCTGCGCGGACTGCACAGGCTGATCTGGGTCGATACATTACGCAGAGCCCAATAATGTTGGTTTTCTCGCGGGACGGCTCAAATGTTTAACATGTTCCAGCGTACAGACGAGTTAAAATTAGTTTCGAAAGGAGAAAGGGAGATTTAAATGTGTTAACTACTCCATCTTAAGACTTTTTGCTATAGTTGTGAGAATGTGAATAATGGATTAACATAGATGATAACAGAGGTTATTCGATTGTCTTCGTAAAAACCTGTCTTACCATGACTATGATGCTTGTCGTTCTGATTGGTAAAGTTTAGTGATTGATGGTCAATATATGGTATGAGAGCGATATATTGGGAGGGGAGGCTATATATAAGTTGCTATTCAGCCAGTGCGTGTTATGCATAACAGATCTAGAGACATTATGCTTCTATGTTTGATCCTTCTTACTTGAGAAGAACCATTAATTCGGTTGTAACACACAATGCAATTAACAAAACAGATATATACATGTACATTTCTATAAAGCACTTGGTACTGATTTTTCTTTTTTCATTTGCAGACAGCCAGTCAGCCAGCCAGCCAGCCAGCCAGCCAGCCAGCCAGCCAGCCAGCCAGCCAGCCAGCCAGCCAGTGAGCCAGCCGGTCAGCCAGCCAGCCAGCCAAACAGCAAGGCAGCCAGCCAGCCAGTCAGCCAGCCAGCCAGCCAGCCAGCCAGCCAGCCAGCCAGACAGACAGTCAGTCAGCCAGCCAGCCAGCCAGCCAGCCAGCCAGCCAGCCAGCCAGCCAGCCAGCCAGCCAGCCAGCCAGTCAGCCAGCCAGCCAGCCAGCCAGTCAGCCAGCCAGCCAGCCAGCCAGCCAGCCAGACTGTCAGTCAGCCAGCCAGCCAGCCAACCAGCCAGCCAGCCAGCCAGCCAGCCAGCCAGCCAGTCAGCCAGCCAGACAGCCAGGCAGCCAGCCAGCCAGCCAGCCATCCAGTCAACCAGCCAGCCAGCCAGCCAGCCAGCCAGTCAGCAAGCCAGCCAGCCAGCCAGCCAGCCAGCCAGACAGACAGACATGATCACCGTGTTAATTAACTAGCACTATGCTATATATTTGCCTTGCCAAAGGGATTTTCCATCATGACCGCGGCGACTGCGGATCGAATATATATAACATCATAACTAGTATTCCCATTGCATATGTTTTGTTTCTGTTACATCATACAAGTGTTTCCAACATATTTTTATTTTTTTTAAATAATGTTACTTTTATATTGTTTGTTGTTGTTGTTGTGTACGGTAAATTGATGGTTTTGACATCTTTGCCATGTGCAGTATATGTATATTGTTAAATCTGTTAAAATGTGTGTGTATTTCTCGTCAATGGATGCATATCTGTTCATTTGTTAAACTGTCATATATATGTGTATGTTTACGGCAATGTAAAATAACTAGCGTGCTAAATGACATAAGTTGTCGATGTGTCATAAACCATCATACATTCATTCACACACCATTCATAAATTACTTGTTATGTGTAAAATGTATTATTTCACTTTTGAAACCATTAAAATGTGTATAAGTTGTCTTTTTGTGTCTTAAACATTTTTTAAAAATAGTTATATAATAAAAGGAAAATTATATTGTAGTAGATATTTGCGGCCTTCTAATGTCTACTCAGAGCGTGAATAAATTAACATCTCTCTCGACCTTCGATCTCGCGAGATATCAAATGTTCCACATAACTCGTAGTAAATTACAAAGCAACGTATACTGCTACTACAACATTATATTCAATTTGCTTTACGACATAACCTCGCTTGAATCAACACTTTCCGCACACATTAAACAAAATACCACAATGTAGAGTGTTGCAATACCCCCCTCCCCCCTTGGCTTTATAAGCACATGATAATAACAGTCGTTATCTGTAATTACTATCTCCGAAACGTCAGCTCGTTCGCGTGACGTGTCTTGATTGACAGCTCTTTACATGGCATCACGGTGTCGTATTGCTCACATGCGGTGAGTACTGACGACATAACACGTGCTTTGGGATTCATTTTTGGTAGAGCTACCATAGTTTCAAGTGAGGTTTTGAAGTCACGTGATGTTAATGACTGAAAACACCATTTCTACCACTTCAGTACGCTAAAAACAAAGTGCAAACAATTCTATACTGTATTACGAATGCAAACATAAGCAACAGTCAAATAAATAAAAAACAAATCCACTTATTCTAGGTAACCAAATAAAATTACAAGTCTCTAAATGTGTAAATATCATATTTAAGTGAACTTAATTATTACGATATCACTACGCCAATGAACACAAGCAACAAATTACCCTTTGTAAATTGTAACCCTTTGTTTCCTCTTGTAAAATAAATTAATCTACTTCTTCTGTCAAAGTAATTTGTTTGTGATATTTTAATAGTATTTTTACTACTCACAGATGCATTTGCAGCAGGCATCTTTTGAAAACATTATGACAAAATAAGACATTGGTCATAGAAAGCAATAACTCGTTTTGCTTCCTATTATTCTAATCTGAAATATATATATATTTAGCAAATTAAACCTGAGATATCAACCCTTACCCACATTCAGACCCTTTGTAAACCTCTGCAGCAGACGACTTTTGGAATTATTGTGGCAAAAGAAGAAATTACTCAGTATATTTATTTTCTACGGAGAATTTGCTGTGGCATCAGAAAGCAGTGGGCGAAATTAGCACTAGTTCGACAGCAAAAAAAATAGTAGATCTTCTTTTGCGCTTGTCAAAAGTTCGAAAAAACTACTTTCACTTTCCCATTCTTTTTTGGAAAACCCTTTGTCAATCCTTTATTATTGGGCGCTTTTACGTCCGAATACGAGAACCATATGTCCAAAACGGACAGGGAAGACATCCAGTTCTAAATCAATGGGTAACGAAACTCAATGAATATTACGGATACTCAATGTTTATTCAAGAACTGCTGTATCAACATTTTCAGTTCCGATCATTTCTGATTGCATAAAAGGAAGTTTTTAGGAAAAGATTTACAAGGGAGGAAATTATATTCAACAAACCCATTTTTGTGGCGATTGGTTGACAATCGCCACAGTGCTACCAAAACAACAACAACGAAAAAAAAATTATATAGTCGTATTTGAACAATCGGTTGGATATTTCTGCAAAGGCAATTTACTCACTTCCGTTAAACCGCCATATATATATATAGTTCCATCAGTGATGCAGGCACACGATTAATAATGATAATGTTAGTGCTACTTTGATACCGGATTGGTACTAATATTTGAGATTTATCGAGAAAATATCTAAATAGAGTTAAACTATTTACATATTATCTTTCTTCATGTTTGGGCAGATAATAAATATCATCGGGCGTCTTGGGTACGCTATGCAGAGTATCATGATACTCCTGTGCCTCGTTTTATTTTTACTGTAGTCAACCGTAACCTTTTGACCTTTAACCTGATTCGGCAGGAGTTGGTTGTACTCTGATTATCTTCGTCATGATTTGGCAGATAATAAATATCATTGCGCGTTCTGCCTTGCAAATAACGACAACTCTGGTGATACTCAAATCTGGAAATTCCAAAAGGTTCTATAAATAGCTCTCGAGACCAAAAACCAGAAAAGCTTGTAAATCTCAATATTATAAACGCTTTATTTTGTACTTGTTTAAATATATGAAAGCGTCTAGATAATAAGACTGGTTTACAAAGGTTTAAAGGACACACGATGGCAGTGTGTACACACGTTATGTATACACGTCTGCACGTTCTAGAGTCAATTAGCAATCAATGCTGACAGTGTAGCCTAATTGAGTTTGAAGATCTAGCATTATAATATATGCCTATATTTTCATAAATTAAACAGTTTGGCAAATAGTGAAATTGTGCTTTTGGAGCATGTTTTGTGTTTGTTTTTGCACTCACATTATTCGAAGCAGTTTAACAACCTCAGAGACATATAAATACACTGTGACAACCCTCAATCATGCAATGTGAAGGGACTAAATTGAACAGACCTGTTTAATATCGGACATAATTGAAACAAACACCAAACTAATGGATACTATTTTCTCTCCTTTCTTTAGTCATTTCTAAAGTGTAAAATATATTTTATCTTAATATGGCCTAACGACCTGGTGATAAACATGTGATTACCCAAACAATTTAGATTACAAATAGTCATTCTAATGAGCTAAAACGGTAGTCTATCGAATACCAACTGGATTTTTCATAACTTTGGAATGGCCTAATTTTGAACACATCATGACCAATTTCAGAACGTAACTAAATAATCACCAAGACAACATTCTGGCAAACTAACATTATTCTACTGTCAAAAGATGCAGGGTTGATACATTCTCAAATATACCCGCACCAGAGTCATCGCAAGCCCTACACCGATATACTGCTTGTTACTTTGCAGGATTTTCCATACGATCGCCACTACAGTGCCATTGGCGCTTTGATTAAATCCACAATTATTCCTGAATTACCTTATCATGAAAGTGAAAACATGGTCCACAAATGACCTACTTAGTGGTCGGTAAGTCACAGTCCACAAGGAAAAGATAAAAGAAAATGCCGCCCTCTTTCTTAACGTTCCCAAAAGACAACTGCGCTTATGTAATTACTAAAGTGAAATGAACTTTCATAAACTTAGTTTTTGGATCAATCTGAACAGGGAAGTAGATCTACGTTCCTGATCCAAATAACCTGACGAGTGGAACTAAATTAAATAAGATTAAAACAAAATTGGTTTCACTTGTTTTGTGAAAATTTAATACTCATGATTTTGTTTCAGTTTCTAAAGGGTTTGAAACTTCTACAATTCCATTCAAAATATTTTCATAAGTGTGAGAGGACCACTCATTGAAACAAAAATCGACTGGTCCTGTTTAGAATTAGTTCATTACTGGTAGTAGAAATAGAATGTGCAATATTTAAAGACTGGTGTCGGTCAAGGTAAGATAATTAATTTCAGTTTAAGTAAGTAGAAACTGATTGCAAATGCAGTCCATACAGGATTTATTTGCTAGTTTGATAATAAAAGTGGACTGTTCCAGTATATTACACATCGCCATGGTTCTCATAATTATGTACTTGATTAAGATTAGAGAATATGTTAGAACTTAAATTTACAATTTCCGTTCTAACTATAGAATTTGAGATAAAACAAAAATGCATGTTGTGGGTATTTATTAGAAACGAAATGATCTTCTCCATACTCAATTATCTTTCAGTACTTTGATATGTAAATTCTGAATTTGTTGTACCAACGAACTGCAAGTCAGCTATAAACCATCGGCCTATGATGTTCAACTTGTAATTTCCCGGTCAAGTATAACAAGGGGACGAGGATACGATTGTTGACTAATATGACTGTGTGTAAGTAATATTGACATGTCCTCTCAATTCGTTATCCAATGTCAGTCAGTAGTATGGGACGTATATGTATGGAGATGTCCCGATGTCAGTCAGTAGGATGGGACGTATGTGTAAGGGGATGTCCAGATGACAGTCAGTAGTATGGGACGTATATGTATGGAGATGTCCCGATGTCAGTCAGTAGGATGGGACGTATGTGTATGGGGATGTCCAGATGACAGTCAGTAGTATGGGACGTATATGTATGGGGGATGTCCAGATGACAGTCAGTAGTATGGGACGTATATGTATGGGGATGTCCAGATGACAGTCAGTAGGATAGGACGTATGTGTATGGGGGATGTCCAGATGACAGTCAGTAGTATGGGACGTATATGTATGGGGGATGTACAGATGACAGTCAGTAGTATGGGACGTATATGTATGGGGGATGTCCAGATGACAGTCAGTAGTATGGGACGTATATGTATGGGGGATGTCCAAATGACAGTCAGTAGTATGGGACATATATGTATGGGGATGTCCAGATGACAGTCAGTAGTATGGGACGTATATGTATGGGGATGTCCCGATGACAGTCAGTAGTATGGGACGTATGTGTATGGGGATGTCCCGATGACAGTCAGTAGTATGGGACGTACGTATATGGGGATGTCCCGATGACAGTCAGTAGTATGGGACGTATGTGTATGGAGATGTCCAGATGACAGTTTGTATATATGTATGGGGATGTCCAGATGACAGTCAGTATTATGGGACGTATGTGTATGGGGGATGTCCAGATGACAGTTAGTAGTATGGGACGTATGTGTATGGGGATGTCCCGATTACAGTCAGTAGTATGGGACGTACGTTTATGGGGATGTCCCGATGACAGTCAGTAGTATGGGACGTATGTGTATGGAGATGTCCAGATGACAGTCCGTATATGTATGGGGATGTCCAGATGACAGTCAGTAGTATGGGACGTATGTGTATGGGGGATGTCCAGATGACAGTTAGTAGTATGGGACGTATGTGTATGGGGGATGTCCAGATGACAGTCAGTAGTATGGGACGTATGTGTATGGGGGATGTCCAGATGACAGTCAGTAGTATGGGACGTATGTATATGGGGATGTCCCGATGACAGTCAGTAGTATGGGACGTATGTGTATGGGGGATGTCCAGATGACAGTCAGTAGTATGGGACGTATATGTATGGGAGATGTCCAGATGACAGTCAGTAGTATGGGACGTATATGTATGGGGGATGTCCAGATGACAGTCAGTAGGATGGGACGTATGTGTATGGGGATGTCCAGATGTCAGTCAGTAGTATGGGACGTATATGTATGGGGATGTACAGATGACAGTCAGTAGGATGGGACGTATATGTATGGAGATGTCCAGATGTCAGTCAGTAGTATGGGACGTATATGTATGGGGATGTACAGATGTCAGTCAGTAGTATGGGACGTATATGTATGAGGATGTCCAGATGACAGTCAGTAGTATGGGACGTATGTGTATGGGGATGTCCCGATGACAGTCAGTAGTATGGGACGTATGTGTATGGAGATGTCCCGATGTCAGTCAGTAGTATGGGACGTATGTGTATGGAGATGTACAGATGACAGTCAGTAGTATGGGACGTATATGTATGGGGGATGTCCAGATGACAGTCAGTAGTATGGGACGTATGTATATGGGGATGTCCCGATGACAGTCAGTAGTATGGGACATACGTGTATGGGGATGTCCAGATGACAGTCAGTAGTATGGGACGTACGTGTATGGGGATGTCCAGATGACAGTCAGTAGTATGGGACGTATGTGTATGGGGGATGTCCAGATGACAGTCAGTAGTATGGGACGTATGTATATGGGGATGTCCCGATGACAGTCAGTAGTATGGGACGTATGTGTATGGGGGATGTCCAGATGACAGTCAGTAGTATGGGACGTATATGTATGGGAGATGTCCAGATGACAGTCAGTAGTATGGGACGTATATGTATGGGGGATGTCCAGATGACAGTCAGTAGGATGGGACGTATGTGTATGGGGATGTCCAGATGTCAGTCAGTAGTATGGGACGTATATGTATGGGGATGTACAGATGACAGTCAGTAGGATGGGACGTATATGTATGGAGATGTCCAGATGTCAGTCAGTAGTATGGGACGTATATGTATGGGGATGTACAGATGTCAGTCAGTAGTATGGGACGTATATGTATGAGGATGTCCAGATGACAGTCAGTAGTATGGGACGTATGTGTATGGGGATGTCCCGATGACAGTCAGTAGTATGGGACGTATGTGTATGGAGATGTCCCGATGTCAGTCAGTAGTATGGGACGTATGTGTATGGAGATGTACAGATGACAGTCAGTAGTATGGGACGTATATGTATGGGGGATGTCCAGATGACAGTCAGTAGTATGGGACGTATGTATATGGGGATGTCCCGATGACAGTCAGTAGTATGGGACATACGTGTATGGGGATGTCCAGATGACAGTCAGTAGTATGGGACGTACGTGTATGGGGATGTCCAGATGACAGTCAGTAGTATGGGACGTACGTGTATGGGAGATGTCCAGATGACAGTCAGTAGCATGGTACGTATATGTATGGGGGATGTCCAGATGACAGTCAGTAGTATGGGACGTATATGTATGGAGGATGTCCAGATGTCAGTCAGTAGTATGGGACGTATATGTATGGAGATGTCCAGATGACAGTCAGTAGTATGGGACGTATATGTATGGAGATGTCCAGATGACAGTCAGTAGTATGGGACGTATATGTATGGAGATGTCCCGATGTCAGTCAGTAGTATGGGACGTATGTGTATGGAGATGTCCAGATGACAGTCAGTAGTATGGGACGTATATGTATGGGGATGTCCAGATGACAGTCAGTAGTATGGGACGTTTATGTATGGGGATGTCCCGATGACAGTCAGTAGTATGGGACGTATGTGTATGGGGATGTCCCGATGACAGTCAGTAGTATGGGACGTACGTATATGGGGATGTCCCGATGACAGTCAGTAGTATGGGACGTATGTGTATGGAGATGTCCAGATGTCAGTCAGTAGTATAGGACGTATATGTATGGGGAAGTACAGATGTCAGTCAGTAGTATGGGACGTATATGTATGAGGATGTCCCGATGACAGTCAGTAGGATGGGACGTATGTGTATGGGGATGTCCAGATGACAGTCAGTAGTATGGGACGTATATGTATGAGGATGTCCCGATGAGTCAGTAGGATGGGACATTTATGTATGGGGATGTTCGGATGACAGTCAGTAGGATGGGACGTGTGTGTATTGTGATGTACAGATGACAGTCAGTAGTATGGGACGTGAATGTATGGGGATGTACAGATGACAGTTAGTAGTATGGGACGTGAATGTATGGGGATGTACAGATGACAGTTAGTAGTATGGGACGTGTATGTATGGGGATGTTCAGATGACAGTCAGTAGTATGGGACGTGTGTATATGGGGATGTCCAGATGTCAGTCAGTAGTATGGGACGTGTGTATATTGGGATGTACAGATGACAGTCAGTAGTATGGGACGTATATGTATGGGGATGTCCAGATGACAGTCAGTAGGATGACGTGTGTGTATGGGGATGTCCAGATGACAGTCAGTAGGATGGGACGTGTGTATATGGAGATGTTCAGATTACAGTCACTAGGATGGTACGTATGTGTATGGGGATGTACAGATGTTAGTCAATAGGATGGGACGTATGTGTACACGGATATCCGTTCAACGCTAACCAAGACCATGTCAAAGAGAAAACAAATTAATGTGCTTTTTAACAAACGCGCCAAAACAAACAATGCATTAGAAAAACAAGATTGAGAGTATTAGTGGCGAGTGTAGATCTGGTGTAACCAGCGTATTCTCGCAGTTTGATCTGAATCCGTACTGTTCGCCAATTAGTCACAGAGGCTTTGAAAAGTTAATCGGATAGGCAAGTATGCAGTATAAGTGCATAGACAGGTCTTTAGCTACACTAAAATACACACAAACATTATCGTTGACACAAGAGATATACTTATGAAAGTGAATTTATTTGAACTAACCTCACAATAGCTATTCACTGTGTAAATGTCCGTCCAATCGTTTCAGATATAATGATAATTGTAGACACTATAGCCGAATTGATTTATCTTTTTTTATCGCCAAATTGTTATCATCACAATCCAGCCCTGTAGTTTTACATATCTACGGAAACTTATATTGACCACCTGATATATACAATGTATATTAACTGTAAGTAATTTAGTTGGTTTTGTCAGATTATTTTACTAATATATTCTACAACTGTTCGTTTTTGTTTACTAACAGTTTCATATAGTTACCAGGCATTTTAGGATTTATATAATTGAAAGAAGAATGTTTTAACTTAATATGCTGCTTTAATATTTAATTTGAAAATGAATCTCTCCGTTATATCATATCAATACAGACATAAACTCTCCGTTATATCATATCAATACAGACATAGACTCTCCGTTATATCATATCAATACAGACATAAACGCTCCGTTATATCATATCAATACAGACATAAACGCTCCGTTATATCATATCAATACAGACATAAACACTCCATTATATCATATCAATACAGACATAAACTCTCCGTTATATCATATCAATACAGACATAAACGCTCCGTTATATCATATCAATACAGACATAAACTCTCCGTTATATCATATCAATACAGACATAAATGCTTCATTATATCATATCAATACAGACATAAACGCTCCGTTATATCATATCAATACAGACATAGACGCTCCGTTATATCATATCAATACAGACATAAACTCTCCGTTATATCATATCAATACAGACATAAACTCTCCGTTATATCATATCAATACAGACATAAACTCTCCCTTATATCAAATCAATACAGACATAAACGCTCCGTTATATCATATCAATACAGACATAAACGCTCCGTTATATCATATCAATACAGACATAAACGCTCTCAGGAGTTGTCTCAGCGCAACTAGTTGCCTCATAGCAAAGACTTGAACAACAGTAACGAAGGTCTTCCTCTGTTTTAATACTACATGTTTTTGGACGGAAAAAAAAGGATAGTATGCTCACTATAGAAAGTTCTGCTCTCCCAATTTGTTTAAAATATCATCTTATGCAGTTTCAAACTGTTTTTTATGTAAAATGTAAATGTAAAAAGGAAAACAATGGATTACATAAATATATAACATTCATACCTAGAAGCCATGGGGCTGCTGAATGTTCTATTCCATTTTCTGCTGTTTTCACTATGGTCTCGGGGAGGGGCAGGGCGTGCCGAACCATTGCTCCGTAGAGGCCGTATTCAGCCATTATACTGCTTTTACCCCACGTTTTCTCCGTTTTTCGCCATTTTGCACTGCAATTTTGAAACCATACCTGAAGAAGAACAAAGATGGCTTTGTGTGAATATAACATCAATAATATATTTATTTCACGTGTCAAGAATTGCATTTTATAAAGGGTTTCCTCATACGATAATTCTGCAGCAGACGACTTTGAACATATTTTGTCAAAAAATAGAAATTCTCTATAATTGAATGGATAACCTATGACTTAAAGTGGTAAACATTGTGACAAAAGGAGAAATTGCTCGTTTTGAGCAATTTCTTCTTTTGTCATTATGTTTTCAAAAAGCTGTCTGCTGCAGAGGCGACAGAAAGCGTCTATATGAGGGAACGGGTTTAATGTATATAATATATGCTATGTTGTAGTTATAAGAATGTAACACGCAACTGCCTCGTTCATAGCTAACATAATGCCATTCGGGCTACATAACATACAATGAATCCTCATAAAAATATTGCGATCAAATGATGTTTCTTCTTCATCCTTTATGTATAGATTTCAAGATATATAACTCCAATGATAATATTGACAAACAAAGAAAAAAGAAATGAGACGACCATTTGCATATTGAAATTCCAACTACAGCAGTTAACCCCTATAAAAAAAATAACCGTCTGCACTTTGAAACTATCCCAGAATGATACTGTTACATCTGGAACATTGTTAGTATAGTTTTTGAAATTAAAGGGACAGCACTGTGAAAAACTGCTAGAAAATGCGTTGTATGCCGTCTGTATTAGTTAAATGGTATATAAAGCATTCTCATCCATACGTAAACACTTACTGCTAGAAATGTGTTGTATGTCGTCTGTATTAGTTAAATGGTAAATAAAGCGTTCACATTCATACGTAAACACTTACTGCTAGAAATGTGTTGTATGCAGTCTGTATTAGATAAATGGTAAATAAAGCGTTCTCATCCATACGTATACACTTACTGCTAGAAATGTGTCGTATGCCGTCTGTATTAGTTAAATGGTATATAAAGCGTTCTCATCCATACGTAAACACTAACTGCTAGAAATGTGTCGTATGCCGTCTGTATTAATTAAATGGTATATAAAGCGTTCTCCTCTATACGTAAACACTTACTGCTAGAAATGTGTTGTATGCCGTCTGTATTAGATAAATGGTATATAAAGCGTTCTCGTCCATACGTATACACTTACTGCTAGAAATGTGTTGTATGCCGTCTGTATTAGTTAAATGGTAAATAAAGCGTTCTCATCCATACGTATACACTTACTGCTAGAAATGTGTCGTATGCCGTCTGTATTAGTTAAATGGTATATAAAGCGTTCACATTCATACGTAAACACTTACTGCTAGAAATGTGTTGTATGCCGTCTGTATTAGTTAAATGGTATATAAAGCATTCTCATCCATACGTATACACTTACTGCTAGAAATGTGTTGTATGCCGTCTGTATTAGATAAATGGTATATAAAGCGTTCTCATCCATCAGGGCTCCAGATAATTTTTTGGCAAGAGGAGTAATTACTCATGAAAATGTTGAGTGATGAGTAACGCCCAAAATACCATGAGTATTTTAATAAAGCCATCATTTAAATTGTTTGTTTGCCCTTTACCGACCCTAGATTTTAGAGGTGGGTCTGTAGGTTGGAAAAATATTTTAATTTTTGGGAGGGGAGGATTAATAAGCTAATATGAATGTTGAATGACATATAAATCGTACACGCTGCCCTGTTTCAGTGACTGACCTAAATCAGTGACCTTGTTGGTTTGCATATATGCTCTTCAATTTGAAGAGTTTTATGGTATCAATGTTTTTTGTGGTCTCAAGTGTAAACATATAAATACAGAAATTATTTTTTGGATAGGTAACAGCCCTTTTTATCATGTAGGGGGTGTGCTTTAAGTGCAAAAATACAACTTGGGAAACCCAAAATATACACGTGACCATTCCATGCAGCCAATCGTATTCGCGATATGTAAATAAAAACTAATTTTAGACTTAGGAAAGCCCAAATGTAAGCCCACATACGTATACACTTACTGCTAGAAATGTGTTGTATGCCGTCTGTATTAGATAAATGGTATATAAAGCGTTCTCATCCATCAGGGCTCGTTTTGAGCAATTTCTTCTTTTGTCACTATGTTTTCAAAAAGCCGTCTGCTGCAGAGGCATCAGAAAACGTCTATATGAGGGAAAGCGTTAAGTTGGTTTACTTTATAACCAATATAAATAGGGGGGAAGAAGAGGGAAAGAAAAAGAAATGTTGGAAAAACTATTTGTTTAAGCACGAGAGAGGACTTACATGTAACCATTGTGCAAATTCAACCGTCATTTCATTACTTCGTATATCCTCACAGCACATATTTTGAAACGGTATTTTTAGTAAAAAATATGAAACGGCAAGTATGTTGTAGGTATTTGGTTTTTACCATACATACTTAATAAGAAGTTAGTGGTTTAAATGTACAGTGGTACTAAGTGCTGAATGACATAGAACGCACGTACCTGTCAAAATCCTATCAAATCTAACAATTTGTTCCTATTTTCCCGCTGTGAGTCCAAACACTCAGGTTTGATAAGACACTAAACGCAGCGATTTCTGTGTCATTTTATCAATTCGGACGAAAACGTCATGTACCAAGTCAGAGATTAGACATCCAGACTCGAAACAGCTAACAACGTATCAGAGAGAAAATAGGAAATCACGGCTGTAAATCCAAGTGCGTTTTAAGTTTATCACTATTCAAATCAAATTAAACAAGCAAATTCATGAAATTTATATCCCCCGCTTGCAGGAAATATTGTAGGAATAAAGTCCGCCGAAAGTGACGATCGAACTTGGCCTAGCCCTTAAGGTATTTAACCTTGTTACCAAGTTTGAAAAAAAACCGGTTCACATTTGTGGCAGTTATTGCACGGAAACGGCAACAAATGACATTTTTGGTTAAATAAGGGGCCATAACTCCACAGAATAAAGTCCGCCGAAAGTGACGATCAAACTTGGCCTAGCCCTTAAGGCATTTAACCTTGTTACCAATTTTGAAAAAAAAATGTTCACATTTGTGGTAGTTATTGCACGGAAACGGACATTTTTTGTTAATTAAGGGGCCACAACTCCACCGAATAAAGTCCGCCGAAAGAAACGATCAAACTTGGCCTAGCCCTTAAAGCATTTTACCTTGTTACCAAGTTTGAAAAAAAAAAGGTTCACATTTGTGGTAGTTATTGCACGGAAACAGCAACAAACAACATTTTTTGTTAATTAAGGGGCCATAACTCCACCGAATAAAGTCCGCCGAAAGTGATATTCGAACTTGGCCTAGCCCTTAAGGCATTTAACGTTGTTACCAAGTTTGAAAAAAAAAGGTTCACATTTGTGGCAGTTATTGCACGGAAACAGCAAGAAACGACATTTTTTGTTAAATAAGGGGCCATAACTCCACCGAATAAAGTCCGCCGAAAGTGATATTCGAACTTGGCCTAGCCCTTAAGGCATTTAACGTTGTTACCAAGTTTGAAAAAAAAAGGTTCACATTTGTGGCAGTTATTGCACGGAAACAGCAAGAAACGACATTTTTTGTTAAATAAGGGGCCATAACTCCACCAAATAAAGTCCGCCGAAAGTGACGATCGAACTTGGCCTAGCCCTTAAGGCATTTAACGTTGTTACCAAGTTTGAAAAAAAAAAGGTTCACGTTTGTGGCAGTTATTGCACGGAAACGGCAAGAAACAACATATTTTGTTAAATAAGGGGCCATAACTCCACCAAATAAAGTCCGCCGAAAGTGATATTCGAACTTGGCCTAGCCCTTAAGGCATTTAACGTTGTTACCAAGTTTGAAAAAAAAAGGTTCACATTTGTGGCAGTTATTGCACGGAAACGGCAAGAAACAACATATTTTGTTAAATAAGGGGCCATAACTCCACCAAATAAAGTCCGCCGAAAGTGATATTCGAACTTGGCCTAGCCGTTAAGGCATTTAACCTTGTTACCAAGTTTGAAAAGAAACGGTTCACATTTGCGGCAGTTATTGCACGGAAACGAAGTGTGACGGACGGACAGACGGACAGACGGACGGACGGACGGACGGACAAACCGAAATTAATAACCCCCCTTTTTTTCTTCGAAAAAGCGGGGGATAATAAACATGAAGTATTATTGTTGAAATCTTAGCGGAGTTTTAATTATCCACTGAATGTAGACTCGTTACATTTACGTTAAAAGATAACATAGTTATTTTGTTTGTTTGTCTTTTGCTTTATTTATGAATAGTTTATGAACAGCACTTGATTAACTTATGAACATTAACCTATTCGCCTGAATACCCTGTTCTTGTTTTTATATCTTTGTAGCAAACATTAAGAGTAAATGATGTGAATGACAATCAAGTACACATAAAGATGACGTACTGTGACCATGTTTACGACCATGTTTATGACCGTGTTTACGACCATGTTTACGACTGTGTTTACGACCATGTTTATGACCATGTTTATGCCCATGTTTACTTCCATGTTTACAACCTTGTTTACAACCATGTTTGCAACCATGTTTACGACCATGTTTATGACCATGTTTATGACCTTGTTTACGACCATGTTTACGACCATGTTTTAATAAGCTATATACCCCAGTCCAAATGGAAATCTTCAACAGTAAGGAAAGCGAGTATTGACATATTGATGTATTAATCGAGTCAGGGCTGAAAACATTATTAGCTTGGCACTTTTGAAACTCTTCTGTTGTTGATTTGCCCTTAACATGAACAGTACTTCTATCTGGCACATATTTTTGACTTGTTCATAAAATGAACAGTACTTCTATCAGGCAAATATGTTTGACTTGTTCATAACATGAACAGTACTTCTATCAGGCAAATATGTTTGACTTGTTCATAACATGAACAGTACTTCTATCAGGCAAATATGTTTGATTTGTCTATAACATGAACAGTACTTCTATCAGGCAAATATGTTTGATTTGTCCATAATACAAACTTTACTTCTATCTGGCACACATGTTTGATTTGTCTATAACATGAACAGTACTTCTATCAGGCAAATATGTTTGATTTGTCCATAATAAGAACTTTACTTCTATCAGGCAAATATGTTTGACTTGTTCATAACATGAAAAATACTTCTATCCGGCACATATGTTTGACTTGTTCATAGGGGGATCAGCTCATTTAGTTCGCAGGGACGAACATTGTCGATCTAGGAATCGTGAGATCGAATTCCGTCTATTTATCGACGAATAACGCTCGTCGTCCACCAATGTATGTACCATTGGGGTATTAGTCGGGCTACTATGCCCGTCGTACGATTCACAAACTTTGCATTGCGAAACATTAGATTAAATTATCAGACTAGCAAACATATTCTTGATTCAGTGAAATCGTCTTATAACTACCGTATACATATTCTTTGACTTGTTTGGTGGGTTTGTATGTTACCTGAATTCGATCCTCTGGCAAATCTATCTTTAGTGCAAGAACCTCTCGAGCGTATAGGTCTGGGTAGTGAGCATCTTTAAAGGCTTTCTCCAGCTCGTCTTGTTGGTATGCCGTGAATATAGTCCTGAGAAAAAAGTATATCATAAAGCAACACATAAAAAAGTATACTATCTCATGAAAAACGTTTACGCCAGAAAGGTGTAAGCATTCACCGATGCCTCTGATAGTAAAATGGATGGGCAGCAGTTGTAATTGTTTGCGAGATATTAACTAGATGAATGCACAGGCAGCAGTTGTAATTGTTTGCGAGATCTTAACTAGATGTCTGCTCTGACTGTAAGCGGGCATTGAATGATCTATTTGGTAAGGACGTCTGTGTATGCACTTTGTGGGGACTCGATTCAAACTGTCAGTAACCTAACACATTGTTAAGCATTGCTTGGTTGTAGGTTATTCGATTTGTTAAGAATATACTAATAGCAGACATGGGCTGGTATTGTATTTATATGCATGTTACTGCCTCGAATGACAAAAAGCCTTATAATGTGAATAAAGCAAAGGGTGATGTTTATCCAAATAAACAAGGTTTCTTGAGATTGTCGAGGCAGTTATTTTTTCTGATTATTTTGTTCATAGTCAGTGCCTCTTTGATTGGTTTTAAAATCGTTTAATTGTTCAATATAGTCACGCTGTCTAATTCACCCATCCAAGTGTTCATGCACCAATGTACACAACTGTTTTCATTCCTATCAAGATGTGTTCCCACAGTGATGATTTACATCCCTACTTTTTAATGACTTTGCTACCAGAGACCCCTTACAAAAAAAAGTTCAACGAACCGCTGTTATCTGGAAGACTGGAGACATTACAAGCCATTATCACCATAGCACACCAAAACCGGGTTTCGGAGGATTTAAACTTTATGATAATTACGATCAATTTGCAAACTTGTATCGATTTTATCGGTACATCCTTTTCCAGTTTCTTCCCGAATGCTTACAAAGTGTGATCGTTAGCGAACAGAGAAGACCTGGGTTAGTCTACGCAGTTATTCTAAATAATCGATAATTAATGTGCATCCATAACAAGCTAGGCAGAGTTCTTATCATCTTATGTCAAAGTTGTGTAAACAAGTTACCTTGAAAACCCATTTGGTTGAAGGGATTGATAATGGAAAGTGTATTTAACTCTTCAGGATTTAACGTTGTGTATTCAGGGTGTACTTTATCCTCCTATAAACTGAGCGCCCCATTTTCGGGCCACACGTTTCTCCTTTTATGCGCCGGATGACAACATATCGAGGTCGAAAAAAAAAAAACGAGACCCAAGAGGGCCAGTATCGCTCCACTGCCATTAGGCAAAAATTAAATCTCAAAACAGGCCAGCCCCCTGGTGGCCATGTTTTTTGACAAAACAACATGGCTTAAAGGAATATGATAGAGGGTCACCCTATGAACATTTCTACAAAATGAATTGAAAATCGGCCTGACACTTTCGGAGGAGAATTTTTTTTAAGTTTTATTTCGGTTGCCAGGGAAACCAAAATTTTGCAATTATCCAATAAACGTGAAGGAATTAAGGAGAGGACATTGAGAGGATGCTTTCTAAGAAGTTTCATCCCAATTGGCCAAGTGGTTAGGGAGGAGAAGTCGTTTGAACAAAAAGTTTACGGATACACGCACAGCAGACAATTTGCCATGACATAAGCTAAAGAGTGGAGAGATATTTAACCTACCATTGTTTTTAAATGCTTTATGACCATGATGTGTAATTTGGATTAATTTGGAATACTGTACTATTAAGAGGTATTAAGAGTTTTCACCATGAGCCTCAATTATAATTTCCATATTGAGTTACAGCAAAATAGTAAACAGGCAGTTTCCCCTTTTATCACAATATTTTCAACATTGTTTTTGAATGAGTGATTTCTCTTCCCAAAATAGTTTTAGATCAGCATCAAAATTAATTATTCCATTATTCACAATTGATACTTTTCCTTCATAGTTTAAGGTGTGATGAATCAATTTGTTTGACCGCGATAAGTCGTCATCTATCATATCAAAGGGGAAAAGTGTGCCCCGAAAACATGGCGTTAGGTCATGAAGCCTTAATATTCTTTTCTACAAATGATTTAAAATTAGAAAGAACATTTAAGGCTTAAGTTTGATCCTTTCCCACATATAGAAACATTTTAACGCCTCTGCAGCAGACAACTTTTGAAAATATTTGTAAAAAAAGTAATTGCTCAAGCTAGCAAATTCTCCTTTTTCAGTAATTACACATTTATTAATGGAGATTTTCTATGTTTCTGTCTAGATGTTATCAAAGTCTTCTACTGCTGTATGTGGGAAAGGGTAAGTGCCTCACATCAAATAATCAAATAACATTGCTGATACTATGGGACCTGTGAAATTCCTTTAGAGCTACCAGCAACTAAAAGTTGTACATACGCGTACACCACCAGTTTTTCTGAAACGACCTTCAGTGAACTTATTTCCATATCTACAATAGAGGGTTACTTCAAATAAACTCAAACCGACAATCAGGAAAGATGCCATTAGAAATAAGTTTCAGCTAAGCAAGTGCTACCACTAATCAGTATCTTTAATTTCCTTAACAAATCACTCAAAGCTTTGAAAAGTTTCCGCTTCATTCCTGCCAAGCCTACACAAATAGCCTTGCATGGATGCTAAGAGGTCTAGATAAGGAGGAGTAAACTAGTGTTTACCCAACGATATATCTCTTATGACTCAACCAAACCATATGTTGTGGGTACTCAAAAGAATCATCTCACTGAGACGATTCTTTTGAGTACCCACAACATAGGGTTTGAGGGTCATTTAAGGATTTGGGGATGTGAAATACTCTTCTTATCTAGAGCTCTGATCATACACTGTCAAATAAAATGTACTTGCATTAGGCTATTGAAAGTATGATAAATGAAAAGCTAGTTCTTTAAATGTAACAATTTACCTATTAAGATGTTTTAAAAGCCATCTGCTTTCACAAAGATCTCAGGAAAAGTGCAGCACCTAAAACCCTGGATTGCTCACCTGAGTTATGCAACATGATTTGACATGCCAACCACATATTTAATCACAATTGTCTCAGTTTAATCAAAAGTTTTCTCAAGTGACCTATGACGGGAATAGGAACATAAGACTAGACAACCATTCTGAGTCTGACACAGTTAGGATATGCTCCAGTCAAGAATAGAGCCTAAAGAGTATTCACAAGATTTTAGTTAGTTTTAGTTAGTGACCATGTTTTTGACCTGACATAACCCATATTTACACTTAGCATATATATCATCATGCTTCAGTCACAAGATTTAAGTAAGTTTGGACCTAGTGACCATGTTTTTGACCTGACATGACCCATATTTACACTTAGCATATATATCATCATGCTTCAGTGACAAGATTTAAGTAAGTTTTGACCTAGTGACCATGTTTTTGACCTGACTTGACCCATATTTACACTTAGCATATATATCATCATGCTTCAGTCACAAGATTTAAGTAAGTTTTGACCTAGTGACCATGTTTTTGACCTGACATGACCCTTATTTACACTTAGCATATATATCATCATGCTTCAGTCACAAGATTTAAGTAAGTTTTGACTTAGTGACCATATTTTTGACCTGACATGACCCATATTTAAACTTAGCATATATATCATCATGCTTCAGTCACAAGATTTTAGTTAGTTTTAGTTAGTGACCATGTTTTTGACCTGACATGACCCTTATTTACACTTAGCATATATATCATCATGCTTCAGTCACAAGATTTAAGTAAGTTTTGACTTAGTGACCATATTTTTGACCTGACATGACCCATATTTAAACTTAGCATATATATCATCATGCTTCAGTCACAAGATGTTAGTAAGTTTTGGCCTAGTGACCATGTTTTTGACCTGACATGACCAATATTTACACTTAGCATAGATATCAGCATGTGACTAAGTCTCATCATTGTTGTGTCAAAGACTAGGCCTCTAGTGTGTCCGTCACCTTATTTCATTAATTTAGTCTAATGACCTAGTCTTGAGTCTGTTTATCCAAAATTAAGTTCTGGCAAACTATGACCTTGACCTTGGTAATTTTGCCGTTGAATGATGTTTCATAAACCAATAATACATCTGACAAAATTTCAGAACAATACGAGCAGGGGTTGACATTGGGTCATAGATCATTTGGTGACATGCACAGAACACACATTTTCCCTAGTCTATAAACTAAGTCCAGAGCTATAGCTTTGCAGAAATTGGGTTTTGGCAAAAGCAAAACCCCAGGTGCACACAAACACTGTTCCAGTCCTATACAATTTCATGACCGAAACTCAAATACTTTAAGAGAAATGTGTGACACTAATCTTGTGACTGACAGACTTAACCCTTTCCCTCATACGACAAATCCGCAGCAGACGACTTTGAACATATTTTGTCAAAAAATAGAAAATCTCTATAATTGAATGGATAAAACTATGACTAAAAGTGGAAAACATTGTGGCAAAAGGAGAAATTGCTTGTTTTGAGCAATTTCTTTTTTTGTCACTATGTTTTCAAAAAGCTGTCTGCTGCAGAGGCATCAGAAAGCGTCTATATGAGGGAAAGGGTTAAACAATTTCTCCTTTTACCACAACAGTTTTAAAAGAGGTTTGCTGCTAAAAACATCAATTGGCGTCTATATCAGGTAAATGGATCATCTTTCTAAAACTCATATCATCAAAATCTTGACAGACATTATTTTAGGTAGTGGCATGCCGATTTCTGTTATATTGACCGGAATCAGACCAAGTAAAGGTGAAAACATTGTTAAAAAGGATGATAAATTCCCGTCTTATAGCAGTGTTGTAAAACGTAAACAAACTGGTAAAGAAAATACCAGTACCAGTACCAGTAATTCTCTGTTGGGTGATAACTTTCAGCGTGACGGTCACGATAACTTTCAGCATGACAGCTATCGTGACTCTCAGCATGCCAGTTATGATAACCCTCAGCATGAGACTCAAAATGATGATGAATTTATGTTACATGTCAAAAAGCGCAGTAAAAGGTTTTATCTCGGAGGATTTAGGTCCACTATTACTGAAAACAGAATTACCGAATACGTATCAAA
Organism: Serripes groenlandicus; assembly: GCA_031761405.1. NCBI lineage: Eukaryota > Metazoa > Mollusca > Bivalvia > Cardiida > Cardiidae > Serripes > Serripes groenlandicus. The sequence continues at coordinate 5,586,634 of JASEVX010000001.1, read as the reverse complement.
ACGAGGCCCAACAGTATCACATGTTAAAATCTTTCAGAATAAGAGAAATGGGTCAGTTTTTGTTAGACTCAATGCGTATGACGATGAAAAGGCATTGATGCTTAGTACTCCATATTTTTGGCCGGAGGAAATTACATGCAGACCATGGGTATCACAAGTTGAGTATAAAAGAAGGTATATGCAACGTAATTCCCACCAGTTTACACGTCGGAAATCATATGAAGGGAAAAGGGCTGAACTGTATGCTGACCACGAGTCCCGCAAACCGACCTTTGAACATGCCAACAGGTACTCTCATTTGAGTAGTAATGTCGATTAAATAAACAGTATAATGGCATTGAACGTGTGTACCTGGAATGCGACTGGAATTATGTCCAGTAGTACATACCTGTGTGATACGCTGAATAGGTATAATATAGATGTATGTGGAATATCTGAACATTGGCTATATGAACAAGATCTGTGTTTTCTTAATTCAATTGACAACATGTACAATAGTGTTGCTATATCAGATTCTGATTTGCGTGTTCCATGTAGTAGAAAGGTTGGAAAGGGAGGCGTCTGTCTTTTATGGCATAAAATATTTGACAATTTTGTTTCGCCAATATTTCTAGATGATGACAGAATTCTTGGAATTCAAATTATGCTTAGCCAAACCAACATTGTTTTTATATTTCAAGTTTATCTCCCTTGTACAAATCATTCTCTGTCAGTCTACAAAGAGTACATCGAATCTCTAGACAATATTATCAATACATACAGGCAAATGGGAACTGTAATAATTATGGGTGATTTTAATACTGAAATTGTTAGTACTTTTTCGAAAAAAGCTAGTAGTCGTGCAAACAGTTTAAATGATCTCATTTTGAGACAGAACTATGTGGCAATAAATGCTCTACAATCTTGTACGGGTCTAAAATATACAAACTACAGCTATAGTGCTGGCTCACATACCATGATTGATTATAGCCTTTTACCATTAGAACAGGTTGATTTAGTCAGTTTTTGTCATATACCTGATGATAATGCATTAAACTTTTCCAGTCATCTTCCAATAATTTTCTCAATAAAAAGTGATGAAGTAAACAACAATTATGAGCCTAAGTACACATGTAATGGTATTAACTGGCAAAAAGTAACTTCTGAGCATGTTCAATTGTTTAAGGACTTTACTAATTATGATGAAACTTTCCAGGCATTAATTGAGCATAATATCTCTACGACAAATAACATTGACAGTTTCTGTGAAACATTTACTGAAAATATTAACAAGGCAGCAAATATATGTTTTCCTAAACGCAAATTTAAGAAACATCTTAAACCCTATTGGGATTCTGAGTTGAAAACAGATCACGCTGATATGCTAACAGCTAGACGTAGTTGGCTGGAAAATGGCCGAAATAGAGATCCTGATGATATTACATATCGAAATTATAAGAATTCAAAGTGAGGATTTAGAAAACAGCATCGGACTAAATGTAAACAGTACATACCGGTAGATAAAATATATGCCGATATCGACAAATATGCGGAAAGTGACAGCAACTCGTTTTGGAAACTAGTGAATAGGAAAAGAAAACAAAAGTCAGCCACTGGTTCAGAGATAACGTTTAATGAAATTATATATCGTGATCCAAAATCTATCAATGAACAATGGTTCGAATATTTTCGCAATATGTACACACCCTCAGAAAACTCCAATTGCGATACAGACTTAAATCAGAAATTCACTAAAGAATTACAGGATATAAATTACTCCCTCAATCAAACTATTCCTTCCTCTACATTTACTGAAATTACTCTTACAGAAATAAATCAAGTTATTAAAAGTTTGAAAAAGAATAAAAGTAGTGGGATCGATGGGCTGTATTATGAGCACTTTGTTTACAGTGGTTATGTTATAAGACAATTACTTACCAATCTTTTCAACAGTATGTTAAAACTATCATATACACCCAATGTCATGAAAAAGGGTGTAATTACCGTCTTACACAAGGGCCACAATAAACCTAAAAACGAACCTAAAAATTATAGGGCTATTACCCTCTCTTCAGTATTATTGAAAATGTATGAGTCTGTTCTTCTGTCTCGTATAGATAATAAAAGTTCTTCTGGTATCATAAATAATCAGCAAGGCGGGTTTAGAAAAGGATTGGGGTGTATTATGACTTCCTATATTGTACACGAAAGTGTTAATTTTGCGATTGAACATCTAAGTAAGCTATACATGTGTTTTTTAGATGTAACAAGAGTTGTCGGAGGACAATATAGCTCGCCTATCAGGGATATCGTCTATCAGGGCCTACTTCAGAACAGTTATAGCATGGGTATAAAGTCCAAAATCCAAAAGTGGAATAATTCAGTTGAAATTGAATTTACAAAAGAAAGACAAGAATTACGCGTAATTAAATGTCTCACTGTGTCCCCTGCTTTGACTATCAAGGCAAGTGTAAAAGACAAAAAGTAAACAAAACGCTTAACATTGAGCTAAACACAATTATTTTTAAACAAGAAATAATAAAAAAAAAAAATTAAAAAATACAAGAAATTTAAAAAAAAAAAATTGAGCTGAACACAAAGTTCTAAAATTCAAGAAAAAAAAAAAAAAAAAAAAAAATAATGCTCAAAGTTCAAAAATACAAGAAAATTAAAAAAAAAATGAAATTAATCCAACAAAATATGAAGAAGCTATGCCCAATTTTCAAAATCCAGCAAAAAACAAATGTTTTACCCCAAAAAATATGAAAGCCCTAGAACCAGTACTTATTGAGAAAAAAAAAAATCGAAACTTTAACGTTGAGCTGAACACAAAGTTCTAAAATTCAAGAAAAAAAAAAAAAAAAAAAAAAATAATGCTCAAAGTTCAAAAATACAAGAAAATTAAAAAAAAAATGAAATTAATCCAACAAAATATGAAGAAGCTATGCCCAATTTTCAAAATCCAGCAAAAAACAAATGTTTTACCCCAAAAAATATGAAAGCCCTAGAACCAGTACTTATTGAGAAAAAAAAAATCGAAACTTTAACGTTGAGCTAAACGCAAAATTGAAAAATACAAGAAAAGAAAAAGAAAAAAATCCAAATGTTTGAAAAAAATCCATTCCAGAGTTATGGGACTTGACATACAAGGTCCCCTAATGACCCTTAATAAGTGTGTGAAGTTTGAAAGCAACAGCATACACAGTGTCTGAGAAAAGGCCTTGCACGCAAAGGTTTGACCAAATTTCTAAGTCCAAAAAGGGGCACAATTCAGTCAAAATCCATTCCAGAGTTATGGGACTTGCCATACAAGGTCCCCTAATGATCCTGAATAAGTGTGTGAAGTTTCAAAGCAACAGCATACACAGTGTCTGAGGAAAGGCCTTGCACGCAAAGGTTTGACCAAAATTCTAAGTCGAAAAAGGGGCACAATTCAGTCAAAATCCATTCCAGAGTTATGGGACTTGACATACAAGGTCCCCTAATGACCCTGAATAAGTGTGTGAAGTTTGAAAGCAACAGCATACACAGTGTCTGAGAAAAGGCCTTGCACACAAAGGTTTGACCAAATTTCTAAGTCCAAAAAGGGGCACAATTCAGTCAAAATCCATTCCAGAGTTATGGGACTTGACATACAAGGTCCCCTAATGATCCTGAATAAGTGTGTGAAGTTTCAAAGCAACAGCATACACAGTGTCTGAGGAAAGGCCTTGCACGCAAAGGTTTGACCAAAATTCTAAGTCGAAAAAGGGGCACAATTCAGTCAAAATCCATTCCAGAGTTATGGGACTTGACATACAAGGTCCCCTAATGACCCTGAATAAGTGTGTGAAGTTTGAAAGCAACAGCATACACAGTGTCTGAGAAAAGGCCTTGCACGCAAAGGTTTGACCAAATTTCTAAGTCCAAAAAGGGGCACAATTCAGTCAAAATCCATTCCAGAGTTATGGGACTTGACATACAAGGTCCCCTAATGATCCTGAATAAGTGTGTGAAGTTTCAAAGCAACAGCATACACAGTGTCTGAGAAAAGGCCTTGCACGCAAAGGTTTGACCAAAATTTTCTAAGTCGAAAAAGGGGCACAATTCAGTCAAAATTCATTCCAGAGTTATGGGACTTGACATACAAGGTCCCCTAATGACCCTGAATAAGTGTGTGAAGTTTGAAAGCAACAGCATACACAGTGTCTGAGAAAAGGCCTTGCATGCAAAGGTTTGACCAAATTTCTAAGTCCAAAAAGGGGCACAATTCAGTCAAAATCCATTCCAGAGTTATGGGACTTGACATACAAGGTCCCCTAATGATCCTGAATAAGTGTGTGAAGTTTCAAAGCAACAGCATACACAGTGTCTGAGAAAAGGCCTTGCACGCAAAGGTTTGACCAAGCTGGCAACGCGGACGCCAACGCCAACACCAACACCAACGCCAACGCCAACGCCAACGCCAACGCCGGGGTGATAACATAAGCTCCCCTATTTCTTCGAATAGGCGAGCTAAAAAGTGCTTTTGATTGTGTCTGGCATGAGTCGCTTTTCATCAAACTTTACAAAAAAGGAATCGACCCATACATTTTCATGTCAATTCAAAACCTGTATAAAGGCATGTCAAGTTGTATTAAAAGTAACGGTTTTCTATCCGACTGGTTCCCAGTATTGCAGGGAACCAGACAGGGAGGGGTTCTCAGTCCATTTTTATACCTAATCTTTATTAATGACCTAATGGACCAATTAACTGAGTCACCAGTAGGATATCAACTGTATGGATTTACGTGTGTATGTCCGACGTCAGCAGACGACATGGTATTAATGTCCCTATCGAAACATGGCTTAGTCCAGCTTATGAACATTTGTTATAACTACGGTATGCATAACAAGTATCTTTACAATGCAGGAAAATCAGCTGTTATCGTTATGAATGAAAGACCTAATGAATATAGATCTGCAACACGTTCATGGTCATTAGGTAATGACACTGTCTCTGAGTTAAATACTTATAAACATCTCGGCATTACGCTTAGCAAATATTGCAACAGATCTATAAATGTTAAGGAATGTTGCCAAAAGTTAAGATCGACCTTTTTAACTCTTGTCCATTGCGGCCTCTTCGAAAATGGTATTCATCCTCTGTCCGCAAAAATAGTGTATAAAAGTATAGTCCTACCCAAAGCTTTATACGGGTGTGAACTATGGGATGCTCTCAGTGATGATCAAACTCTGTTAATTGAACGTAGTCATAGATATTGTATAAAGCAGATGCAAGCGATCTCCAAATATACTAACTCCGACATTGCTTTATCTTTAATTGGGATGTTACCTATTGCGGCTGAAATTGATTTAAGGAAACTAAAGCTATTTGGCCAACTTTGTAGGATAGATCCAAGTTTCTTAGTTAAGTCTGTTTTTACAAGACGTTTGATAGAATATACGAATAACCCAGTAGGTGTAAGAGGTTTCATTGCCGATTGTTTCAAACTTGTCGGTAAATATAACCTTACCAATTTCATCAGCTCATATATCGCAGACGGAATATTCCCTACCAAAACAATGTGGAAAAATACCATAAATAAACAATTATACTTGTATTTTAGTACTACAATATATCGAAATATAACAGAAAATTGTTCAGTAAGTCTTTTCCCAAAGTTACATCCAACGTTTAATGAAATTGTCCCTTCCAACATATGGGTGTTTTCCAAGTCAAACAGAAATGTAATGCCGCAATGTAAGTCGATTATTCAAATGATCAGTTTTGTGTTTAACAGTATTCCAGTTACATGTAGAAAGTGTGATATGTACACTAACCATTTAGTAATACATGTTATGTTCTTTTGTGTTAGGAATCTTAAACATAGTGAACGTTTATTTAAAGCGTTATTTCTAATGTATGGCACTGTCAAATACCTGGATTTTATGATTGAAACACCAGAACGTAAAGTTTTATATATTCTGTCTGACTTAAACAATTCTGTATGTGAAGAATCCACGGGCAAGTACGTATATGAACTGTGTTCATGTCTTCATGCAATGTGGACTTAAATCCAATATATATATATGTCTACAACTAGTTTATATACAAATAAGATACTATTATGTATATAATACATGTATTTTTCTCTGAAGTGTCATTTCTGTGATGGGCAGTCTTTTAAATTTGTTGTGGCAGCAGAAGCATTTATTCAATATTGCGGGGGTGCTCACTTTTCAAGCTTTGTTATGAAATTTACATGCATGTCTGAATACTATGGTCTAAATTGTGTCATCAGATGCCGGCTAATGTTGAGTACATGCTCTGTCAGTTTCACCACGTTGCCTTCCTATGTTGTATTGCATTCAAGGTGTGTTTGTTGGCACTTTGTGTGTAAGCCTATAGCATGAGTTATATGTGTTTTGTACCGATAAACTTCATCTAGTATACTATCATTGATGTACAAGGCTGTTAAATATAATAATGGTCTTTTTGAAAATGTTGTTACAAAGATGGAAGTTTTTCTTATTTCTCATCTTCCTACAATAATTTCATCCATTTACACCATGTTTTCAATATGGGGTTCACGTCGCAAATTCCTATCAACTATGGACATTAATTATATACTCCTCTGTCATTTTGTCTGTCCTGTTTTTCTTACTTTTTCAATTTCATGTACATTTTGTAGAAAGTTGATTATTGTGTTTGTATTATATTGTGTTGTATGTTTACAATGTATCTTCTGCAAAGGAGGATTAATAAAATATATATGGTGAAGATCGGATAGTAAATGGAGGCTCTTTTGTGTTCACAAGCTGTATTATAGCAATTTTGACAATTTCAAGGGCCATAATCCAGTCTTGCATTGGTGGATCTGGCTGGTTTTCAAAAGGAACCAAGCTCTCATCAATATTTAACTACCTTCTAAGTTTGGTGAAGATCAGATAGTAAATGGAGGCTCTATTGTGTTCACAAGCTGTATTATAGCAATTTTGACAATTTCAAGGGCCATAATCCAGTCATGCAAGGGCACATCTGGCTGGTTTTCGAAAGGAACCGAGCTCTCATGGATATCTAACTACTGTATAAGTTTGATTGAGATACAATTAAAACTGAAGACTTTATCGCGTTCACAAGCTCGATTATAGCAATTCTGACAATTTCAAGGGCCATAATTCAGTCTTGCATGGCCAGATCTGGCTGGTTTACAAAAGGAACTAAACTCTCATGAATACCTAACTACTGTGTAAGTTTGGTGAAGATCAGATAGTAAATGGAGCCTCTATTGTGTTCACAAGCTCTATTATAGCAATTTTAACAATTCAAAGGGCCATAATCCAGTCTTGCATAGGCGGATCTGGCTGGTCTACGAAAGGAACCCAGCTCTCATAGATATCTAACTAATGTATAAGTTTGATTGAGATACAATCAAAACTGAAGGCTCTATCGCGTTCACAAGCAATTGTTTACAGACGGACGCACGGACGACGGACACCACACCATGGCATAAGCTCTTCTGGCCTTTGGCCAGTAGAGCTAAAAAGAAGACCATGATGGTCCAATATCGCTCAGCTCAGATTTCCTGATGTATTTGAGTAAGAATGTAGCAGCAATATCGCTCAGCTCAGATTTCCTGATGTATTTGAGTAATAATGTAGCAGCAATATCATGCAGCTCAGATTTCCTGATGTATTTGAGTAAGAATGTAGCATCAATATTGCTCAGCTCAGATTTCCTGATGTATTTGAGTAAGAATGTAGCAGCAATATCGCTCAGCTCAGATTTCCTGATATATATGAGTAAGAATGTAGCAGCAATATCACTCAGCTCAGATTTCCTGATGTATTTGAGTAAGAATATAGCAGCAATATCGCTTAGCTCAGATTTCCCGATGTATTTGAGTAAGAGTGTAGCAGCAATATCGCTCAGCTCAGATTTCCTGATGTATTTGAGTAAGAATGTAGCAGCAATATCGCTCAGTTCAGATTTCCTGATGTATTTGAGTAAGAATGTAGCTGTAATATCGCTCAGCTCAGATTTCCTGATGTATTTGAGTAAGAATGTAGCTGTATTATCGCTCAGCTCAGATTTCTTGATGTATTTGAGTAAGAATGTATCAGCAATATCGCTCAGCTCAGATTTCCTGATGTATTTGAGTAAGAATGTAGCACCAATATCGCTTAGCTCAGATTTCCTGAAGTATTTGAGTAAGAATGTAGCAGCAATATCGCTTAGCTCAGATATCCTGATGTATTTGAGTAAGAATGTAGCAGCAATATCGCTCAGCTCAGATTTCCTGATGTATTTGAATAAGAATGTAGCAGCAATATCGCTCAGCTCCGATTTCCTGATGTATTTGAGTAAGAATGAAGCAGCAATATCGCTCAGCTCAGATATCCTGATGTATTTGAGTAAGAATGTTACAGCAATATCGCTCAGCTCAGATTTCCTGATGTATTTGAGTAAGAATGTAGCAGCAATATCGCTCAGCTCAGATTTCCTGATGTATTTGAGTAAGAATGTAGCAGCAATATTGCTCAGCTCAGATTTCCTGATGTATTTGAGTAAGAATGTAGCATCAATATCGCTGGGCTCAGATTTCCTGATGTATTTGAGTAAGAATGTAGCAGCAATATCGCTCAGCTCAGATTTCCTGATGTATTTGAGTAAGAATGTAGCAGCAATATTGCTCAGCTCAGATTTCCTGATGTATTTGAGTAAGAATCTTGCTGTAATATCGCTCAGATCAGATTTCTTGATGTATTTGAGTAAGAATGTAGCAGCAATATTGCTCAGCTCAGATTTCCTGATGTATTTGAGTAGTAATGTAGCATCAATATCGCTGAGCTCAGATTTCCTGATGTATTTAAGTAAGAATGTAGCATCAATATCGCTCAGCTCAGATTTCCTGGTGTATTTGAGTAAGAATGTAGCAGCAATATCGCTCAGCTCAGATTTCCTGATGTATTTGAGTAAGAATGTAGCAGCAATATCGTTCAGCTCAGATTTCCTGATGTATTTGAGTAAGAATGTAGCAGCAATATCGCACAGCTCACATTTCCTGATGCAGCAATATTGTGCAGCAGATCATTACAATGTGAACAATTTGTAATTTTCAGATTTTTCTATTTTAACCCTTTCCCTCATACGGCAATTCTGCAGCAGACGACTTTGAACTTATTTTGTCAAAAAATTTAAAAAAAAAATCTATAATTAAATGGATAACCTATGACTAAAAGTGGAAAACATTGTGGCAGAAGGTGAAATTACTCGTATTGAGCAATTTCTTCTTTTGTCACTATTTTTTCAAAAAGCCGTCTGCTGCAGAGGCGTCAGAAAGCGTCTATATGAGGAAAAGGGTTAACTTTGGAAGTCATTCTCTGCAGTGGGAGCAGAACCGTTTTAATATTTTTGAACAAGGGCACCTTGAGGAACACTTGCATGAAATAATTTTGAAATAGGGTCAGTGGTTAAGGAAGAGATATCCTTAAAATATTTGTCTATTGTAACCATGGTGATCAGAGAGGAACACTTGTTGAGAGCTACTCAAGAACTTGCAGGGCCCGCGCTGGCGTTCACCAATTGAGCAAAAATTAAAAAAAGGAATTGCAAAAGGGGAAAACAATGTTTCACACTGTTACAAGCTATAACGGCTATAGCTATAACAAGTTCCTCTTTGGTCTTCACCAATTTGTAAATCCTTAGCAAATTGATGTGCACTTTTCCTTTAATCCGAGTACCTATGGTTGCAGTTTATGAAACTTCAATGCAAATACACAAGGTGTCATTTCTTTTTGTTTTTGGGTAATCCGATAATTGAAGGGTGGCATATCGATAAATATTAATTAAAACCCACAGTTAAACCATTTAAGTAGTTACACACAATTAATTTCACATCTAAATAAGCGAATTAAAATTAATGAGTTTATCAGCCTCATTCTGAACACCGATATTGGAAAGGTATAACACAGGAGCTATAACATGAGCTCTGATGCACAAATATTAAATATTATGGTAAACAATTCCTTACTATCATTCACTTCATTATATTGCTGTCTTAAACTTTGAAATGAAACTGGACAATTTTTGTCTGACTTAAGTTAACCCTTTCCCTCATATGACAATTCTGCAGCAGACGACTTTGAACGTATTTTGTCAAAACATAGATAATCTCCATAATTGAATGGATAACCTATGACAAAAAGGAGAAAATATTGTGGCAAAAAGAGAAATTGCACGTTTTGTGCAATTTCTTCTTTTGTCACTATGTTTTAAAAAAGCCGTCTGCTGCAGAGGCGTCAGAAAGCGTTTATATGAGGGAAAGGGTTAAGTCTACCTATTCCCCATTCGTATATGTAAAAGGTTTTCTTTATAAAACTTAATCTTGATGAGATTTGGACGGGTTTATACCGGTATTTATGACATGTCCTTGTAACTTAACTTCTTTGTAATTTAACTTCTATTTTCAATTACCAAAAAAATGTATGTCATTCATTCACCTTTGAAACTGTTTACCAATTTAATAACAGAATTCTATCTTATCAGTCTTTTTTATGTCAAACTAAAACTATCAGTTGACTTAACAGACATCGAAACATATATCTATAAATTTGATTTTTATTAAAAAATCGTATTAAAAGAGGCAAACAAAAGAAACAATTTATTGCAAGTTGTGAAACATTTGGCTTTCAATGGCGAATCATTTTGCTCTCATGTCCTAAAATAATTTGGCAGAAAGATTTTTTTAACTCAGCGCAGATCCTGAACTTGTGTGAAATTATTTTGAAATAAGGTGAGCAGTATAGGAGGAGATGTCCTTTAAAGGTTTCTGCTGGCCATCTTGAGAAGCGAGTAATCTAAGAAACATTCCTGTAAAATATTTGAAATTGGACATTTGGTTAAGAAACAGAATTTTTTACTTTTGGCTCTGGTGGCCATCTTGTACTGCGGAGCAATTATAATTTTGTATAGATGAGGGGCCACCTGCCAGTTGGTCATATTCTTGTGAAATCATATTAAATTGGACCAGAAGTTTCAGACGAAGATTTGAACAAACTTTGGACATCAAATGAGAGGGACGATGATTTATCCCAATATCTCACCTGAACGCTTCTTGCTCAGATGGGTTACATGTAATCAGCAGAAAATAAGGTATAAATTTTAGCAAATTGACTAAGAAGTTTTTAAATAATATTCAAAACACAATACTTAGGAAAACTTGTGATTATAAAAAACACTTGTATATATAAGTCACCCATGATGGACCTTTGTCCCCCAAGCCACATTCTTTAGAATTCTCCCCAAAAAGTCGAAAGTGGTTTCTGAAGTTAAGATATTGAGGATTGCTTTTAAGCCAATCTCACAAAAGGACCCTAAACATGATTTGAAAAATCAAATAGAAGGTTTTCCTTTAAACATTTCATAATTGGTATAAAAGTTTTCCTTTGAACATTTCATGATTGGTATAAAAGTTTTCCTTTGAACATTTCATAATTGGTATACAATTTTCTGAGATTTTCATTTTTTTTATCACAGGCACATAGAGCAAAACAGTCAAATTCCTGTTTGTCTTTTGAGAAATCAAATGAAGCCTCCATTTTCTATCTTATTTTCACTATTGTGTGCTACAGGGTATCAATCACCTGTACAGAAAGAATGAATGAACGTATATTGTTTTATGTCGCATCGACAGCTAAGGTCATTTAGCGCGCAATTAAATTTAATTATTCATGATCCCTGGGTAACCAAACCAGTACTAGGCTAGAAAATGTGCCTTGCCCAAGGGCACTCCACCATGACCGTAGTGCCGCGACTGGGGATCGAACCCGGGACACCCGGTTTCGAAATCCCCGACGCTAACCATTCGACCACAGCGGATTCCTCACCTGTACAGTGGAAACAGGCTAAATATATGTTAGCATTTAAGAGGCATCTTTGCAGAGTGCAGTTACAGTAACTGAATCTTAATGGGTGAGTGTTACTTACTCCCTCATATACACAACTTGTGAAAACAATGTGAGAAAAGAAAAACATCATCATGATAAACAATTTCTCTTTTTCTGATAACAACTGCATCAAATTTATAGTTCCATTTTTAAACATATATTACAAATTTTTCCTCTGCTGACTTTAACCCTTTTTCTGCATACAACAAATCTGCAGCAGTCAACTTTAAAACTATCTTGGCAAAAATATGAAAAATCTTTATTTATGAAAGAACAATTTTATAGCGTTGAAAATATTGTGACAAAAGGAGAAATTGCTCAGAAATTTAGCTGTCTTTTTTTGCCACAAAGTTTTCAAAATGTGTCTGCTGCCGAGGCGATCAGAAACCGTCAGTTTATTGGAAGAGGTTAAAACAGGCATTGTGTAAGATTAAACAGGTAAAAAATTGCAATGTAAACAAACCTGTCAGAATGCCAGAAGAATCTTTACTGCCGTTCTGTTGCTCTGCCTTTTTGTGAATATGTTCCACTCTTGCTACAATTTTTTCTCGTAATAACTGGATTATCTCCTGAAATTTAAATAGAACTGAAACTTTATCATTAAAATATTTAGAATTAACAACTTTGCAGGGCCTCACTTTGAGTGATAACAAGACTTTCATTCAATTTAACTGTGTGACCTAGTTTTTGAACACCCATAACTTAGTTTCAAACTTGATAAACTTTCATTATGATTGGATGAGCATGGTTGCCTGTAGAGTGTTAACCCTTTCCCTCATATAGACACTTTCTGATGCCTCTGCAGCAGACAGCTTCTTGAAAACATAGTGACAAAGGAAGAAATTGATCAAAACGACCAATTTCTCCATTTGCCACAATGTTTTCCACTTTTAGTCATAGGTTATCCATTCAATTATAGAGATTTTCTATTTTTTGACAAAACATGTTCAAAGTCGTCTGCTGCAGAATTGTCGTATGAGGGAAAGGGTTAATGAGACAATTGTTGAAAATTCATGATGGTCAGACAACGGACAAAATGTGATCACAATAACTCACCTAACGAAGCTCTTCATGAGCAGTTTCTCTTTCGGCCACAATGTTTTCAAAAGTCTTCTGCAGCAGATGGGTCAGAAAGCCTCTTTATGTCAGACAGGGTTAAAACGCACATTTTGACTTTATTTTTGAAATCAAGATTGAAGAGAAGAAGCTTACATAATAAATACTCAAGTAACATCTTCATTGACATTTGCATTTTTACTCTATAACCTTTCCCACTTGCAGGTATTTATTTAACGCATCTGCATAAGACGTCTTTTGAAAACATTGAGGCAAAATAAGAGATTGCTTTGAATGAACATTTCCATAGTTTTGTCTATATCTAAAAATTTCAACAATTTATCTCCAAAGGGCCCTAACTTAACCCTTTCCCTCATATGACAATTCTGCAGCAGGCAACTTTGAACATATATTGTAAACAAGAGGGCCATGATGAGGTGAGTTCGCTCACCTTAATTATACAATGTACTGCAATGCAAAACACATCAATACAATTATTCTGAATGCAACCTCCACAGTGTTCGAACATTCAGACCAAATTTCAAGCTGCTGAAGCAAAAAATGCGCTTCAGTGTTAACAAGATTTCCCTTCAATTTGACGTAGTGACCTACTTTTTGACCCGACATGATCCATGTTCGAACTTGACTTACAAATCATCAAGTCAAACACTCTGATAAAGTTTAAACATGCTCAAATTGAAAATGTGACCTCCAGAGTGTTAACAAGATTTCCCTTCAATTTGACCTAGTGACCTAGTTTTTGACCTCATATGGCCCAGTTTCGAACTTGTCCAAGATTTTATGGAGATGAATTTTCTGATAAGCTTTCATGAAGATTGGATGCAAAATGTAGCCTATAGTTTAAACAACCGCAAATGTTGATGACGGACGAACGACGGATAAAATGTGATTACAATAGCTCGCCTTGCACTTCGTGAACAGGTGAGTTAAAATAATAGAAAATCTCTATATTGAATGGATAACCTATGACTTAACCCTTTCCCTCATACGACAATTCTGCAGCAGACGACTTTGAACATATTTTGTCACTAAATAGTAAATCTCTATAATTGAATGGATAACCTATGACTAAAAGTGGAAAACATTGTGGCAAAAGGAGAAATTGCTTGTTTTGAGCAATTTCTTCTTTTGTCACTATGTTTCAAAAAGCTGTCTGCTGCAGAGGCTTCAGAAAGCGTCTTTATGAGGGAAAGGGTTAATTTATGAATATAGAAAAATGATATGCATGACAGTGGCCGCCATTTTGTTTACGCAAATCTTCAAACCAAATCCTATTTAGTTCTGTTTTATTAATTATATGCCGAAATAATAATATATTTTGGTCACATATATACCAATACATATTAAATTAACTTTCTATAACTTAAAAATCCAATAAACCGTTTTATTTATTTCTCAGTAATGACCAGACTCTATCAGTCTCCACTGTCACGCATATCATATTTCTATATTCATACGAAAATGAACTAAAATAGGAAAATACATTAATATTTTTTATTTATATAATACAATAACACTTTATTGTATTCATTTCAATACAAAAACACAACAAAACATGGGATATAAATGTATGACCTCCAGACTCGACCGGACTCTACCAGACTCTGTTTAGTGATACCCACTATATGTAGCTTCAAAATAGAATCCCTAATGACATGACTGAGTTACATGAATACACCTTATAGACGCTTTCTGACCCCTCTGCAGCAGATGGCTTTTTGAAAACATAGTGACAAAAGAAGAAATTGCTCAAAACAAGCAATTTCTCCTTTTGCCACAATGTTTTCCACTTTTAGTCATAGGTTATCCATTCAATTATAGAGAATTTCTATTTTTTGACAAAGTATGTTCAAACTCGTCTGCTGCAGAATTGTCATATGAGGGAAAGGGTTGATGTAATAAATGTTTTTATGCAAAATTATACACAACCCTTTTATCATAAAATTAGGTATTGTAGTGTTATTTTATTTATTTTAAAGTCTTGATAATAACTTTGTTTTGGACTTTTAATTGTATCTAAAAGCAGGGATACGTCCCTGCTAAAAGTCAGGTGTACGTCTTGTGATTTATACTTTCATAAAAATGCTTATATATATATATTAATTAATTTTATAAACATTTTACAAAATCAGTATTTTAGTGGTCTGTCACATTTGCATGTACAGTATATGAATTTAATTTTTTTTCAATTCATTAACATCTGGTACCACAGGGACATCATGTCATGTGACCAATACTTGTTTTTCTTACGACTTACCTTCTCCAGCCCAGCATTGTATACCTGTAAGATACCTTTAAGATTTGTTTGGGCTCTACAGTAAGGACATCAGATTCTGTCCCTTCTTTCTCTAGAATTTGTATGGTACTGGTGCTCCCAAAAGTTAAGTTTTAATATAATTTGTTGGTAACAGATTAGCCGATGTTTGTCGTACACAGTTCAATGGTTTCATTCAAAATGGTTGTATCTACATCTTGAACCATGCAATACAGTCAAGTAACCCTTAGCGGATCATAACCAATAGCGGATTACTTTAAGTTATCAAGACACGCTAACTAATTTATTAGACAAAATTGTTGTGTATAAATAATTAAATTGGCAGATAAGTACTTTATGGTATTATTTAAATAGACAATAAAAAATATTGCATGTCAGGCTTCAAATGCATCCATATCATCTGAGCGCCTGCTGCAAGTGTTTACATGACCCAGTTGTTTCTACCTTGTTTTTAAGAAAACATGTGTTTTTCAAAGGAACAGAGAGCGATCTTAATTGTGTTAGGTAATTATTTTGACATTTTATGAATCACAAATACATACACCTATATTGAAATGTAACCATTCATTCTCATTTGTCTTTGCGTGTTTTACACTGAAGATAATATAATAGCTAGGTAAGTTACCATTAGCGGATCGCCATTTTGTTTCCATTACTGAGTCTGAGGGGTTTTCTCAAAACTTTGTTCGAACAATTTAGCCATTCCCGAAGATGCTAGTGATTAAATCGGAAACCTATCAATACAAATCTGCTGTTAGATAAAATATAGCTTGTAGGACTATTATAATAACAGCAGAAGTTTTGACAGCTAAAATGTTGCTCGAGATGACACCCCTGATATCAGATCGTCACTTGATCCCCTATTGCTACAATTGATCTGGTAATGCATCAATAACTCGAAATGGTAAACAACGGTCTGTACAGCTGTTTCAGCACTAAAACTGAAAAAAGTCTTTGTCAATTTAAAAGAAAATGTTTTTACTTATGGAATGAATGAATGAATGTATATTGTTTTACGGCGCATCGACAGCTAAGGTCATTTAGCGCGCATTTAAATTTTATTATTCATTATCCCTGGGTAAACAAACCAGTACTAGGCTAGAAAATGTGCCTTGCCCAAGGGCACTCCACCATGACCGTAGTGCCGCGACTGGGGATCGAACCCGGGACACCCGGTTTCGAAATCCCCGACGCTAACCACTCGACCACAGCGGATTCCTTTTTACTTATGGACTATAAACAAAAATAATCCGAAATATTGACGGTTTCTTTTATGCACTACGTTGTTTCATTACTGATCCGTTAAGGGTAACTTGACTGTATATTGAGACCAGGTCCAGAGACGTAGATAAGAGGGATAGGTAGCTAAACTGTTTACTAAAATATCACCAGTGCCAACATTTGTAGCAAGTAAAACTAACAAACTATTCAAGATATGAAAATAAAAAATAAAAATTCTGGAAGTTTAAACATTCTTCTAAATAAATTGCAGTAGATAAAACTATTTTAATATACTACAGGTTTTGATAATATGATATCCTTATGAAAAATGTCAGTCTATTAATTTTTGGAAATATAAGTCAGAAATCCCAATATCTGTGTCTTAAACTGTCTTTTGACCCTTTCTGCAGCAGACGACTTCAAACATATTTTGTCAAAAAGGAAAAAATCTCTATAATTGAATGGATAATTAACCTATGACTGAAAGTGGAAAACATTGGGAGAAATTGCAATTTTTATGCAATTTCTTCTTTTGTCACTATGTTTTCAAATAGCCTATATGAGGTAAAGTGTTAAACAGGTCAGTGTTCAAAATACAAAGAAATTCCAGTTGTTCATTGTATCTCTAACTTAAGTTGAAATGTTAAGCTTTCAGAATATGTATGTTGTTCATGTGCCAAATGTGACTTCAAAGTGTTTTTTTGCTACAAAATGTGAACATTTGGACATTTTTATTTCTATGTGTGATATTTTAACCAGATAACAGGTGTACAGGTGGAGTTGTCTATCCCTCTTATCGGTAGCCAGAAGAACCGACCCCACGCGAAAGCGACCCCACTTTTACTCAGAATAAGCGACCCCAGTTTTATTCTACCCCAATTATCGGTTTTAACAGGTGTGAATGGATGATGATCACTACATTCTGAATAAAATGTAGAATGTATTTTAACATTGTAATAAAAATGTATGTTAACATTGTAATAAAAATGTATGTTATTAGAAATGTATGTTAACATTGTAATAAAAATGTATGTTATTAGAAATGTACGTTAGCATTAATTGCGCTAAAATTAAACAAGGTTTCATCTTTTCAATGTTTGTGTTAATCAGGTTCAGGTGCTACTAACAAAGTTAAAGAAACACATTAATGATTGCGATTATATTAAGCTTATATTAAGCAATTATTTTTGTTAGTAGCACCTGATACACACAAAAGATTAAAAGATGAAACCTTGCTTAATTTCAGCGCATTTAACGATGAGTTCAACTTTCTTAGCAACACCTGATACGCACAAAAGATGTGTGTTTGTACTTACTTTTGATGTTTTTCGTAAATTGTGTTTGTTTTATTGATACTGGTTTAATGATATAATTATTTTAATTGCTCAATTTGAAAAATATATATATATATGTATGTGTATGTATAACTGCCTATCACATATTCATTAAACTTGATGATAATTTCGTGAAACTCTGTTCAGAATTGTTAAATTTATTATTTGTTACTTGTGACTTTAATAATTTGGATTAATTTGTTGTTACTTTTGACTTTAATAAATTAGATTTTATTGTTACTTGTGACTTGTGTGAGTGTGAAAATGGCTGATTTGTGTATTGAGTGTCTTGACCCCGTTCGTCCACTACAACATGGCATCACATGCGATGTATGTGATAGATGGCAGCATCGAATATGCAATACCGGTAAGTACCATTACAAAATATATTTTATGCCATATATTAATATTAACAATGTTTTCTTAGTTAGCCTTCTAAGATGTTTTCAATTTATGCGGCCTACCTATCCTTTAAAAATCCCCCTTTTCTCACCATATATGTACACATGTCCACCTTTCTCACAATGTTTTCTCAAGTTTGTTTGCCACGAAGATTTCAAATTATGGTTTTCCATTTCAAAGTATGTTTGAAAGAGGACATTTCTCCTTCTTTGCCTTCTAAGATGTTTTCAAATTATGCGGCCTACCTATCCTTTAAAAATCCCCCTTTTCTCACCATATATGTACACATGTCCACCTTTCTCACAATGTTTTCTCAAGTTTGTTTGCCACGAAGATTTCAAATTATGGTTTTCCATTTCAAAGTATGTTTGATAGAGGACATTTCTCCTTCTTTGCCTTCTAAGATGTTTTCAAATTATGCGGCCTACCTATCCTTTAAAAATCCCCCTTTTCTCACCATATATGTACACATGTCCACCTTTCTCACAATGTTTTCTCAAGTTTGTTTGCCACGAAGATTTCAAATTATGGTTTTCCATTTCAAAGTATGCCGAGGACATATCTTCTTTTCTCACAATGTTACTAAATTATCCAATATGATATGCCAATATCATGCTTTCAAAGTATACACCATATATGTACACATGTCCACCTTTCTTACAATGTTTTTCAAGTTTCTTTGCCACGAAGATTTCAAATTATGGTTATAATAGTGTTTGATAGAGGACATATCTCCTTTTCTCACTCATGAAGAAACGGGTGATACTCAAACGTGATGTAAGTATCCTTAAAGTGTTCATTATATACGAGAAATATATCTCAAACATGAAGGGTCCACTATTACGATTGTATAACACATATTATAAAAATCATTCACCTGATGTTTGCGACGACAGAACAGCTTCAACTACTTCAGAGATCAAGCAAGTGGTACCTGGACGGTACATTCAGAGTCGTGAAGAAACCATTCACCCAGCTTTGGTCAGTTCATGCATTTATAAGACAGGGGGAGGATATGAAGCAGGTTCCACTCTTGTTTGTGTTGATGTCGCGTCGACGGAAGCAGGACTATGTCGCAGTAAGTAAACATTATCATAGATTCCTCTCTTGTTTGTGTTGATGTCGGAAGCAGGACTAGGTCGAAACAATTTAACATTAAAATAGATTCATCCAATCACAATGACTTCAAAATGGGTATAATAATAATTACATATACGTAGAATATGAAATAAACCGATAATGCTGTTTAATATTTTTTTTTACTTTATAACTTTAAAGGTCCTACAGGAGTTAAACACCATCCTTGATGAGACGCCAGTAGTTGAATCCTTTACGATGGACTTTGAGTCAGGTATTATGAATAATTACTTAAATTAAGTCTAATTACTAGCTGGATTTACATTGATTGTCGTTCAAATAAAAGGAAAAATAAAGTGAAAAAGGATGATATTTTTTATGTTTTCAAAAAAATAGTATGGATTAATTCCCGACAAAGTGATTTATTCATGAATCTTAATGTAATTTTTAAATGTTTGTTAGGTTTGTGGCAGGCACTTCGGGAAGTGTACCCGACTTCCAGTCTGCATGGGTGTGGGTTTCACTGGGCCCAAGCTGTACAGCGGCGTGTGCAGAACGTGGGTCTCCAGACAACGTATAAGCGTAGAGAAGGGGTCCACCATCACATCAGGAAGTTGCTGGCCATCCCATTCCTGCCAGCGAGAGACATACAGAGAGCCTTCCAAAAACTAAAGGAGAAAGTAGACGACAATTCCGAGCCCCTCAGAGAACTCTTTAGATACGTTCAGGACCAGTGGATGGACAGTACTGTTTGGTCGCCAGAAGAGTGGTCCGTTTATAGACAAACAGTAAGGACGAACAACGACACCGAAGGTATATAATTCTGAAATATATATATACAATGAATGATAAAACATACCAATGCAAGAAATTATTCGCTTATTAAGGAGAAATTTTGATTTAATGACAGATTTAATACAAACTGTGGGACAATTCAATGACATATTGTGATATGTGGTTTATAGGTTGCGTTTGTAAAGTCTGCACAGAATGTAATAAAGGTATATTGCTACAAATGGATATTTTTGTTTATATTATCAGGATGGCACAGACGTTTGAATGCGAAGGCCGGACGGGGGGCTCTACCTATGTACGTTTTGGTCAATCTACTCCTGAAAGAGGCAAAACTGGTCAATATTAACATGCATCTGGTGATGGATTATGGGGTCGGACGTCGGAGAAGACCAGCCTACCGCGCCATGGACGTTGCAATCTTCAAGCTGTGGGACGAATATGACGACCACGAGATCGTATGTGAAGATTTCCTCAAAAAGATAGGAGATATCTACGGGAGTTGAATTACTTTTATTTAATATGTTTACTATGCAGCATTAATTTAATAATTTTTTTTTTTTTTTCCAGTTATGTTTTCAAAGTCACTATTTGTTTTTTACTCGTTTGTTTACTATGCAACTTTAATTTAATTTCGATTTATAACAAAATGTTTTCAAAGTCACTATTGTTCTATTACTCGATTGTTTACTATGCAGCATTAATTTAATAATTGTTTTGTTTTTTTCCATTTTTGTTTTCAAAGTCAATATTGTTTTTTTACTCGATTGTTTACTATGCATCATTAATTTAATAATTGTTTTGTTTTTTCCAAGGTTTAACAGAATGTGTCACTGTTGTATTTTTCCATATTCATGACTGTTTATTACACTTAAACACTTAAACCCTCCATTCACACCTAAAACCGATCCATTCACACCTGTTAAAACCGATAACGGGGTAGAATAAAACTGGGGTCGCTTATTCTGAGTAAAAGTGGGGTCGCTTTCGCGTGGGGTCGGTTCTTCTGGCAGCCCTCTTATCTATGTCCCTGTTAGGTCTGATGATACTGTACCATCAACAGTTTGTTTTAAATCATAATAATGCTGTTATGATGTATTTATGTCATCTTATCTGTCATTGAATACATATTTTCGCATATTTTTTAATATACATCGCGTGCTGAAGGTGTATTTGGGCGTTTCGTGTGACTAACATGACCAGCTACGAAACATCTGTGGTGCGAAAGAATATTCTTGGGTTGAACAACATCTGTAATTAAAATTCTATTTCCATGATAATAATTATAAATAATTACGGCATGCCATAATTACCCGTAAATAAAGTGTCTTTGAAGCTTTCATTATGACTTCTGTTATGTGATCTTTGGAAGACAATACACAGATTTGAACACAGGGGCATGAAACATACTGTTTTTTGAAAAAAAAATTCACACTGATATATATCTCCTATTATTATATCAGTGTGAATTTTTTTTTCAAAAAACAGTATGTTTCATGCCCCTGTGGATTTGAACCTCAAAAAGAACAAATATCTTTCCGCGCTTCTGGTTACCGATCTGGTTTGCGAAGGAATGACACAAAAGACGAGAACCAAACCAAAATCAAAGCGCTGAAGGCAAACATGGTATAGGGGCATATGTAAGGTGAAAAGATAAGGCATAGTTCATAGACAAACATTGTTGAAACAATGTATCATCGACCTTTAAACAAACCAAACCAAAAATGTTTGAAACAACACAGATTGCCTGCTAATAGCCAATAGATCTACCTAATTTATCAAAGTTTGACGCTTTTCGAGTATATATTTTTTAATTAGTGTTTTACGCCAATTTCAACATTATTTCAATTATATCACGGCGACAGTTCACTAATTCATGATCCCTGGGTAAATAAACCAGTACTAGGCTAGATAGTGTGCCTTGCCCATGGGCACTCCAACATAACCGTAGTGCCGCGACTGGGGATCGAACCCGGGACACCCGTTTTCACATCCACGACGCTTACCACTCGACCACAGCGGATTCCTTTTTCTTGTATAAACACGAAAGACAACAGATTGACAAACAAGTATAATACTTCCAGTTCAGTGAACACTAAAGATTCACACACTGTATACATTGGACAATCGAAAGCATGCTAGAAGTATGTTTCATATGCGCTGCACATCTGTAGGTCATACGCTTCTGTACGCCAAGTCTGAAATTGATACATTGAAACTTTATTGAGCAAATTGCCGAAGAAAAAAATATGAAATGATGGAATTTACACCTAAAAAACCAGATCAGATTTTTGTTTGAAATATTGTATCGGTCTCCTCATCCCAATGTATAAGTGTGACCACTTTGAAATGAATTTTCCAAACAGAAACAACATTTTGACCCATTCATGCAAACCCTGATGGACAGACGGACGGATAGATGAACAAAATGTCGCACTGACAGTCAATCGCTCCGGACAAAGTGCAAAGCTTGGGGGAGTACTCATTACCGAACAAAAGCATTTTACGGATTGTGTTTCAGGCGAAAGCCATTTAATAAGTGAAAACATGTTAGGACAAAACAGTATACAGTCCAAAAACAGCATGCCTTAGTTATGTTAATTTTGCAATGCACACTGCAGGTCATATAAAGTAACCTAAACACCACGTTTAAAATGGATACAATGGAAATAATGGAGACAATGAGTGAACTAAAAAAGGAAGAATGGAGATAACACTAAAATAAGCAGACTAGAGCTATGTTCCTAGTATTTCGCCGTTCACCTGATCACAAGGTATAAGTCTGACCAAAAAAGGTTAACGTGTTATGGTATTTGTAATGTATTTGTTATCACATAAAAACCGCATATGCGATTTGAAACGGTACCGTACAAGGTAAATTGACAAAAATGATATTGTGAGCAATTGCTCCGTTTCCACAATATTTTCATTATTCGATTACTATAGTATCACGGAAAGGGTTCATCTATCATGATTAGGAAAGATTAGTGTTGAGATAGATTCGGGTGTTAACAGAGATTTGAAGTGTTTATAATGTAATGCTTTTGGGGTTTCGTTTATATAACTATGCATTTTTGTGTGAAAACATCTGTTATTCTTTGCATACACACTTTTAGATATTCTTTGTCATTACCAACATCATGAAATATGCAAATATGTCCGAATCGACATCTAAATAAATATATTATCTTTTATAAATGTAGCCCATGTACAACGTCCAGATTCTTCAAGTTAAAATAACATGAAATAACATTGTTTTGGGGTATCTTTTGTTAATCATACGAACACTATTTAACCAGTACTTAATGCAGTTTGGCATACATGTATGTAATACACA
Source organism: Serripes groenlandicus (assembly GCA_031761405.1). Lineage (NCBI taxonomy): Eukaryota > Metazoa > Mollusca > Bivalvia > Cardiida > Cardiidae > Serripes > Serripes groenlandicus. The sequence continues at coordinate 5,563,230 of JASEVX010000001.1, read as the reverse complement.
ATCAGGGCTACAGGTAACATTTTTAGGGAATTGGGTATTTACCCCATTAATTGTTTTTCAGACAGTTGCATTTGTTTTTAAATTTAAGTAACAGTAATTAATTTACTCCATCATTTTTTAGAAATTGATTTTTTCTTCGACTTGAAATCATCGTGGCAAAGGGAGATACAATGAGCAAAATCTCCTTTTTCACAATAGATCAATGTTATTTAACTAATGCTTCTAATTGTTGGCAAATCTATATATTTGGGGGATCCCGCATTCATCCAGACACTTTTTAAGTTTAGTTTTGCTTTAATCTGTATGCACAGTGTGTATCTATGCTTAGTAAATTCACAGCCAGCCATAGATACTTTTTATTACATTCGGATCTTGTTTGATTACATGTAAATTATTTAAGTAACATAAATATAAACAATTGCTTTTAATATTTACTTTTAATTTGCTTTTGAGTACTCATCATTTTAAAAATAATTGCCTTTTTTGACTTTTTTAAGGCAAAAAAAGCTATTTATCTGTATCCTGCACAATGGCATTCTACCGCATTGACCTAATGCAAGGGAATCACAAGTATTTGTAGAACGGCAACATTTCTTTTTACAAACTGATTGTGTACTTTTTCAAGTTTTCAATGTATTGGTATCCCCAAATCTGTGAAAAGTAGCACAGTATGGGTTTTGACAGATGCATCGAATATGTCAACACGTCTTTCATTTCAATGCATCTAAAATGAGTTCGTAGTTTCAAAATCTAAAACATTGCCTTTCTAGCTTGTAACGATAACATATTATGAGTTTTAGACCATGATTACTTGCTAATGAAATAAACGCCTAAATATATATAACTTGAAACAATTTCAATTTCTTTTCTTTTATAGAACCATTTTTCGGACTTTTTCAAGACTCCTCCATTACTAAAAACAACAATTTTACATTTATTAATATTAATTTCGAGATCTACTTAACTACTGAATGTTTCTCCTTTGTAATTTAACAGCATTTTCGGCAAATCAAAATACATCATCGGCAAAAATAAAACAATTAAATCATTAATATCATTAGCCACAAATATTCCACGTTATTTATTAGTCGCCGGGCAGAACCCCGCGACTTATTTTTTTAATAGGTTTTTGGAAATGACATGGGAGGACGAGTTATTATTAGAAAAAGAAAAAAATTAAATGTCTTGAACATATAACAATTGTGTTTGTTTAAAAACACTTAGTTATGACACATCTAAAATGAAATTAATTATCCGATGTTTTAAGTATTTGCAGTTTCTTTATTTTTACTCGCATTTATACTTTTTTGTCTTATTTACGAAGACAAAAGAGTCCCTGATAGACTTGCTGCAGACTGTTATGTGAGCCATGTTACTATGAGGCCGTTATACTTACCAAATGTGTCTGGAAAATAATTGATGCTAGCCTTGTTACTATGAGGCCGTTATACTTACCAAGTGTGTCTGGAAAGTAATTTATGCTAGCCTTGTTACTATGAGGCCGTTATACTTACCAAATGTGTCTGGAAAGTAATTTATGCTAGCCTTGTTACTATGAGGTCGTTATACTTACCAAATGTGTCTGGAAAGTAATTTATGCTAGCCTTGTTACTATGAGGCCGTTATACTTACCAAATGAGTCTGGAAAGTAATTTATGCTAGCCGTGTTACTATGAGGCCATTCTACTTACCAAATGTGTCTGGAAAGTAATTTATGCTAGCCGTGTTACTATGAGGCCGTTATACTTACCAAATGTGTCTGGAAAGTAATTTATGCTAGCCTTGTTACTATGAGGCCGCTATACTTACCAAAGTAATTTATGCTAGCCTTGTTACTATGAGGCCGTTATACTTACCAAATGTGTCTGGAAAGTAATTTATGCTAGCCTTGTTACTATGAGGCCGTTATATTTACCAAGTGTGTCTGGAAAGTAATTTATGCTAGCCTTGTTACTATGAGGCCGTTATACTTACCAAATGTGTCTGGAAAGTAGGTTATGCTAGCCTTGTTACTATGAGGCCGTTATACTTACCAAATGTGTCTGGAAAGTAATTTATGCTAGCCGTGTTACTATGAGGCCGTTATACTTACCAAATGTGTCTGGAAAGTAATTTATGCTAGCCTTGTTACTATGAAGCCGTTATACTTACCAAGTGTGTCTGGAAAGTAATTTATGCTAGCCTTGTTACTACGAGGCCGTTATATTTACCAAATGTGTCTAGAAAGTAATTATTGCTAGCCGTGTTACTATGAGGCCGTTATACTTACCAAATGTGTCTTGAAACCAATTTATGCTAGCCTTGTTACTTGAGGCCGTTATACTTACCAAATGTGTCTGCAAAGTAATTTATGCTAGCCTTGTTACTATGAGGTCGTTATACTTACCAAATGTGTCTGGAAAGTAATTTATGCTAGCCTTGTTACTATGAGGCCGTTATACTTACCAAGTGTGTCTGGAAAGTAATTCATGCTAGCCTTGTTACTATGAAGCCGTTATACTTACCAAGTGGATCGGTGTATAACTCCCTGTTCACCCGAACCATCATGATGGATTGATGGAATGACCATATTGTTGGCTTCATGCAAAACGGCTGTAACTACATATTGTAACAATTTGTAGTTACAACCGTTTTGCATGTAGCCATCGATATTGTTTCCTGACCCAAGGCGCCCTATAGGCAGCATGTTTGTTGGTTTTCCTGACATCAGGCCCATCTTCAAACAACATCTTCTAGAACATCCTGTCTGTAGAGGCGCGTTCAGTCAATAACCTCTATTAACCTCTTCTCGACTTATGGACCTGTAAACGGGGTTCCATTCGCCCTGACATGCTAAATAATTATGACGATCTATTTCTTCTAGTTACTATTCAAAGGGACACAACGCTCATGTAAAATAATGTGTCACTTACAGTTATCTGTCGTTGTACACACAAGGAGGTTTACAATAATAAACTGGTAACCAATATAAACAAGGGGCGGACATTTTGTTGAACATATTCTCTTAAATGTAGATTCCAATTGAAGAACTTGTTCGATCACTCTGAGTTCTGGTGAGTAACAATGCGCGTATTATTAACAAAGCACCCGTAATGTACGATTTAAAGGACTAGTGTGTGATTCATCCAAAAAAGGGTAAAGGAGTGACTTGTTGATGTCGGTTTTAAATTATCTAGATCTACAGTACAGTACGCCTACGGGCAGGTGTTTTCTTTCTGAATTGTTTCTTTAGATAGAACCGGAATTAAAGAACAAGCCCAATAAATTATGTTGAGAGTCAATGTTGTAAAACGGTTACACTCTAATATGGAAACAATTCCATTATTATTTGAAATATTGACGCATTATCTACCGACTTTTAAATCAGTTAAACTATTGGAAAGAGTCACTACAAATACAAATTAATTTCGTTATTACCAAAGATGTTTTCAAATATCGTCTGCTGCAGATAAGTCCAAACATGCCCCATTGCGGTAAAGTGAACATAACTTAACCCTTTATGTCGTAAATAGTTTTTAAATTTTATTTTTATCTTCGTCAATATTCAAAGTATCTGAATAACAGATTAGGAACTGTGCAACTGAAATAGAATTAGCTGACAAACAGAAGTCTTGATTAGATTAATTGATTGACTGAGTTTAACGGCGTTTTCAGTAACCAAAAAGGAATCACGTTTTTTTTAACTGTATTTGAATTATTAACCTTATTCATCTTATGAGGCTTTTCTTTAATTACTATCGCTCTGCATTAGTAAGGAGCCATGGTTGAAATGGTAATTTATTATGTAATTATTTATGAGAACAGCTTTAAACAGAAAAAAATATTGTTTTGTGGAAATGAATAGTATACATAATAAACTAATACACTCGAAAATGGCTGTTTGCTATTCATAAACAACATCTGCGTATCATTTTAGACAATACTTTAACCCTTATCCTGTTAACGCGACGTTATACAGTACTTTAACCCTTATCCTGTTGACGCGACGTTATACAATACTTTAACCCTTAACCTGTTAACGCGACGTTATACAATACTTTAACCCTTATTCTGTTAACGCGAAGTTATACAATACTTTAACCCTTAACCTGTTAACGCGACGTTATACAATACTTTAACCCTTATCCTGTTGAAGCGACGTTATACAATACTTTAACCCTTATCCTGTTGAAGCGACGTTATACAATACTTTAACCCTTAACCTGTTAACGCGACGTACTTTAACCCTTAACCTGTTAACGCGACGTTATACAATACTTTAACCCTGAGTTTGAATTTGCTATACAGGACGTTAAACATCATCGACGTTACATGTTATACAATACTTTAACCCTTATTCTGCTGTACGGGATACTAAACAACATCGACGTTACATGTTATACACTACTTTAACACTTATCCTGCTGTACAGGACACTAAACAACATCGACGTATCATGTTATACAATACTTTAACCCTTATTCTGCTGTACGGGATACTAAACAACATCGACGTTACATGTTATACAATACTTTAACCCTTATTCTGCTGTACGGGACACTAAACAGCATCGACGTATCATGTTATACAATACTTTAACCCTAATTCTGCTGTACGGGACACTAAACAACATCGACGTATCATGTTATACAATACTTTAACCCTAATTCTGCTGTACGGGACACTAAACAACATCGACGTATCATGTTATACAATACTTTAACCCTTAACCTGCTGTACGGGACACTAAACAACATCGACGTATCATGTTATACAATACTTTAACCCTTATTCTGCTGTACGGGACACTAAACAACATCGACGTATCATGTTATACAATACTTTAACCCTTATTCTGCTGTAAGGGTCACTAAACAACATCGACGTGTAAGGGACACTAAACAACATATACATTTCATGTTTTACAATGCTTTAACACTTATTTTGCTGTAAGGGTCACTAAACAACATCGACGTATCATGTTATACAATACTTTAACCCTTGTCCTGCTGTAAGGGACACTAAACAACAGATAAGTTTCATGTTTTACAATGCTTTAACACTTATCCTGCTGTACAGGACACTAAACAACATCGACGTATCATGTTATACAATACTTTAACCCTTAACCTGCTGTACTGGACACTAAACAACATCGACGTATCATGTTATACAATACTTTAACCCTTATTCTGTTGTACGGGACACTAAACAACATCGACGTATCATGTTATACAATACTTTAACACTTATTCTGCTGTACGGGTCACTAAACAACATCGACGTATCATGTTATACAATACTTTAACCCTTATCCTGCTGTACGGGACACTAAACAACATCGACGTATCATGTTATACAATACTTTAACCCTAATTCTGCTGTACGGGACACTAAACAACATCGACGTATCATGTTATACAATACGTTAACCCTTATCCTGCTGTACGGGACACTAAACAACATCGACGTATCATGTTATACAATACGGTAACACTTATTCTGCTGTACGGGACACTAAACAACATCGACGTATCATGTTATACAATACTTTAACCGTTAACCTGCTGTACAGGACACTAAACAACATCGACGTATCAATTATACAATACTTTAACCCTTATTCTGCTGTACGGGACACTAAACAACATCGACGTATCATGTTATACAATACTTTAACCCTTATTCTGCTGTACGGGACACTAAACAACATCGACGTATCCTGTTTTACAATACTTTAACCCTTATTCTGCTGTACGGGACACTAAACAACATCGACGTATCATGTTATACAATACTTTAACCCTTATTCTGATTTACGGGACACTAAACAACATCGACGTATGTTGTTTTACAATACTTTAACCATTAACCTGCTGTAAGGGACACTACACAACATCGACGTATTATGTTATACAATACTTTAACCGTTAACCTGCTGTACGGGACACTAAACAACATTGACGTATCATGTTATACAATACTTTAACCCTTATTCTGATTTACGGGACACTAAACAACACCGACGTATGTTGTTTTACAATACGTTAACCCTTATCCGGCTGTACGGGTCACTAAACAACATCGACGTTACATGTTATACAATACTTTAACCGTTAACCTGCTGTACGGGACACTAAACAACATCGACGTATCATGTTATACAATACTTTAACCCTTATTCTGCTGTACGGGACACTAAACAACATCGACGTATCATGTTATACAATACGTTAACCCTTATTCTGCTGTACAGGACACTAAACAACATCGACGTATCATGTTATACAATACTTTAACCCCTCATTCTGCTGTACGGGATACTAAACAACATCTGCGTATCATGCTATACAATACTTTTACACTTACCATGCTGTACACAACTTTAAACATTATTTACGTATCATGCTCTAAACATTATTTACGTATCATGTCATTCAATACGTGAACCCTTATCCTGCTGTACGGGACACTAAACAACATCAGCGTTACATGTTTTACAATACTTTAACCCTTATCCGGCTGTACGGGTCACTAAACAACATCGACGTACCATGTTTTACAATACTTTAACCCTTATTCTGCTGTACGGGACACTAAACAACATCGACGTATCATGTTATACAATACTTTAACCCTTATTCTGATTTACGGGACACTAAACAACATCGACGTATGTTGTTTTACAATACTTTAACCATTAACCTGCTGTAAGGGACACTACACAACATCGACGTATTATGTTATACAATACTTTAACCGTTAACCTGCTGTACGGGACACTAAACAACATCGACGTATCATGTTATACAATACGTTAACCCTTATTCTGCTGTACAGGACACTAAACAACATCGACGTATCATGTTATACAATACTTTAACCCTTATTCTGCTGTACGGGATACTAAACAACATCTGCGTATCATGCTATACGATACTTTTACACTTACCATGCTGTACACAACTTTAAACATTATTTACGTATCATGCTGTAAACATTATTTACGTATCATGTCATTCAATACGTGAACCCTTATCCTGCTGTACGGGACACTAAACAACATCGGCGTTACATGTTTTACAATACTTTAACCCTTATCCGGCTGTACGGGTCACTAAACAACATCGACGTATCATGTTATACAATACTTTAACCCTTATTCTGCTGTACGGGACACTAAACAACATCGACGTATCATGTTATACAATACTTTAACCCTTATTCTGATTTACGGGACACTAAACAACATCGACGTATGTTGTTTTACGATACTTTAACCATTATCCTGCTGTATTGGACACTAAACAACATCGACGTATCATGTAATACAATACTTTAACCCTTATTCTGCTGTACGGGACACTAAACAACATCGACGTATCATGTTATACAATACTTTAACCCTTATTCTGATTTACGGGACACTAAACAACATCGACGTATCATGTTATACAATACTTTAACCCTTATCCTGCTGTATTGGACACTAAACAACATCGACGTATCATGCTATACAATACTTTAACCCTTATTCTGATTTACGGGACACTAAACAACATCGACGTATCATGTTATACAATACTTTAACCCTTATTCTGATTTACGGGACACTAAACAACATCGACGTATGTTGTTTTACAATACTTTAACCATTAACCTGCTGTAAGGGACACTACACAACATCGACGTATTATGTTATACAATACTTTAACCGTTAACCTGCTGTACGGGACACTAAACAACATCGACGTATCATGTTATACAATACCTTAACCCTTATTCTGCTGTACAGGACACTAAACAACATCGACGTATCATGTTATACAATACTTTAACCCTTATTCTGCTGTACGGGATACTAAACAACATCTGCGTATCATGCTATACAATACTTTTACACTTACCATGCTGTACATAACTTTAAACATTATTTACGTATCATGCTGTAAACATTATTTACGTATCATGTCATTCAATACGTGAACCCTTATCCTGCTGTACGGGACACTAAACAACATCGGCGTTACATGTTTTACAATACTTTAACCCTTATCCGGCTGTACGGGTCACTAAACAACATCGACGTATCATGTTATACAATACTTTAACCGTTAACCTGCTGTAGGGGACACTAAACAACATCGACGTATCATGTTATACAATACTTTAACCCTTATTCTGCTGTACGGGACACTGAACAACATCGACGTATCATGTTATACAATACTTTAACCCTTATCCTGCTGTATTGGACACTAAACAACATCGACGTTTCATGTTATACAATACGTTAACCCTTATTCTGATTTACGGGACACTAAACAACATCGACGTTTCATGTTATACAATACTTTAATTCTTATCCTGCTGTATTGGACACTAAACAACATCGACGTATCATGTTATACAATACTTTAACCCTTATTCTGCTGTACGGGACACTAAACAACATTTACGTTTCATGTTATACAATACTTTAACCCTTATTCTGCTGTACGGAACACTAAACAACATCGGCGTTACATGTTTTACAATACTTTAACCCTTATCCGGCTGTACGGGTCACTAAACAACATCGACGTATCATGTTTTACAATACTTTAACCCTTATTCTGCTGTACGGGACACTAAACAACATCGACGTATCATGTTATACAATACTTTAACCCTTATTCTGCTGTACGGGACACTAAACAACATCGACGTATCATGTTATACAAAACTTTAACCCTTATTCTGATTTACGGGACACTAAACAACATCGACGTATGTTGTTTTACGATACTTTAACCATTAACCTGCTGTAAGGGACACTACACAACATCGACGTATTATGTTATACAATACTTTAACCGTTTACCTGCTGTACGGGACACTAAACAACATCGACGTATCATGTTATACAATACTTTAACCCTTATTCTGCTGTACGGGACACTAAACAACATCGACGTATCATGTTATACAATACTTTAACCCTTATTCTGCTGTAAGGGTCACTAAACAACATCGACGTGTAAGGGACACTAAACAACATATACGTTTCATGTTTTACAATGCTTTAACACTTATTCTGCTGTACGGGACACTAAACAACATCGACGTATCATGCTATACAATACTTTAACCCTTATTCTGATTTACGGGACACTAAACAACATCAACGTATGTTGTTTTACAATACTTTAACCATTAACCTGCTGTAAGGGACACTACACAACATCGACGTATCATGTTATACAATACTTTAACCCTTATCCTGCTGTATTGGACACTAAACAACATCGACGTTTCATGTTATACACTACTTTAACCCTTATTCTGCTGTACGGGACACTAAACAACATCGACGTTTCATGTTATACAATACTTTAACCCTTATCCTGCTGTAAGGGACACTACACAACATCGACGTATCATGTTATACACTACTTTAACCCTTATCCTGCTGTATTGGACACTAAACAACATCGACGTTTCATGTTATACAATACTTTAACCCTTATTCTGCTGTACGGGACACTAAACAACATCGACGTTTCATGTTATACAATACGTTAACCCTTATTCTGATTTACGGGACACTAAACAACATCGACGTTTCATGTTATACAATACTTTAATTCTTATCCTGCTGTATTGGACACTAAACAACATCGACGTATCATGCTATACAATACTTTAACCCTTATTCTGATTTACGGGACACTAAACAACATCGACGTATCATGTTATACAATACTTTAACCCTTATTCTGCTGTACGGGACACTAAACAACATTTACGTTTCATGTTATACAATACTTTAACCCTTATCCTGCTGTACGGGACACTAAACAACATCGGCGTTACATGTTTTACAATACTTTAACCCTTATCCGGCTGTACGGGTCACTAAACAACATCGACGTATCATGTTTTACAATACTTTAACCCTTATTCTGCTGTACGGGACACTAAACAACATCGACGTATCATGTTATACAATACTTTAACCCTTATTCTGATTTACGGGACACTAAACAACATCGACGTATGTTGTTTTACGATACTTTAACCATTAACCTGCTGTAAGGGACACTACACAACATCGACGTATCATGTTATACAATACTTTAACCCTTATTCTGATTTACGGGACACTAAACAACATCGACGTATCATGTTATACAATACTTTAACCATTAACCTGCTGTAAGGGACACTACACAACATCGACGTATTATGTTATACAATACTTTAACCGTTAACCTGCTGTACGGGACACTAAACAACATCGACGTATCATGTTATACAATACTTTAACCCTTATCCTGCTGTACGGGACACTAAACAACATCGACGTATCATGTTATACAATACTTTAACCCTTATCCTGCTGTACGGGACACTAAACAACATCTACGTATCATGTTATACACTACTTTAACCCATATCCTGCTATACGGGACACTAAAAACATCGACGTATCATGTTATACAATACTTTAACCCTTATCCTGCTATACGGGACATTTAACAGCATTTACGTATCATGTTATACAATACTTTAACCCTTAACCTGCTGTACTGGACACTAAACAACATCGACGTAGCATGTTATACAATACTTTAACCCTTATTCTGCTGTACGGGACACTAAACAACATCGACGTATCATGTTATACAATACTTTAACCCTTATTCTGCTGTAAGGGTCACTAAACAACATCGACGTGTAAGGGACACTAAACAACATATACATTTCATGTTTTACAATGCTTTAACACTTATTTTGCTGTAAGGGTCACTAAACAACATCGACGTATCATGTTATACAATACTTTAACCCTTGTCCTGCTGTAAGGGACACTAAACAACAGATAAGTTTCATGTTTTACAATGCTTTAACACTTATCCTGCTGTACAGGACACTAAACAACATCGACGTATCATGTTATACAATACTTTAACCCTTAACCTGCTGTACTGGACACTAAACAACATCGACGTATCATGTTATACAATACTTTAACCCTTATTCTGCTTTACGGGACACTAAACAACATCGACGTATCATGTTATACAATACTTTAACCCTAATTCTGCTGTACGGGACACTAAACAACATCGACGTATCATGTTATACAATACTTTAACCCTTAACCTGCTGTACGGGACACTAAACAACATCGACGTTTCATGTTTTACAATACGTTAACCCTTATTCTGCTGTACGGGACACTAGACAACATCGACGTATCATGTTATACAATACTTTAACCCTTATTCTGCTGTACGGGACGTAAAACAACATCGACGTATCATGTTATACAATACTTTAACCCTTATCCTGCTGTATTGGACACTAAACAACATCGACGTTTCATGTTATACACTACTTTAACCCTAATTCTGCTGTACGGGACACTAAACAACATCGACGTATCATGTTATACAATACTTTAACCCTAATTCTGCTGTACGGGACACTAAACAACATCGACGTATCATGTTATACAATACTTTAACCCTTATCCTGCTATACGGGACATTTAACAGCATTTACGTATCATGTTATACAATACTTTAACCCTTATTCTGCTGTACGGGTCACTAAACAACATCGACGTGTAAGGGACACTAAACAACATATACGTTTCATGTTTTACAATGCTTTAACACTTATTTTGCTGTAAGGGTCACTAAACAACATCGACGTATCATGTTATACAATACTTTAACCCTTGTCCTGCTGTAAGGGACACTAAACAACATATAAGTTTCATGTTTTACAATGCTTTAACACTTATCCTGCTGTACAGGACACTAAACAACATCGACGTATCATGTTATACAATACTTTAACCCTTGTCCTGCTGTACGGGACACTAAACAACATCGACGTATCATGTTATACAATACTTTAACCCTTGTCCTGCTGTAAGGGACACTAAACAACATATAAGTTTCATGTTTTACAATGCTTTAACACTTATCCTTCTGTACAGGACACTAAACAACACCGACGTATCATGTTAACCAATACTTTAACCCTTATTCTGCTGTACTGGACACAAAACAACATCTACGTATCATGTTATACAATACTTTAACCATGATCCTTCTGTACGGGACACAAACAACATCTACTTACCGTGCTGTACAGTTAGTTAACCCTTATCCTGTACGGGACACAGAAAAACATCGACCTATCGTGTTATACAGTTATTTAATCCTTATCATGCTGTACTGGACACAAAACAACATCTACATGTACCTATCCTGTTATACAGTTATTGAACCCTTATTATGCTGTACTGGACACAAAACAACATCTGCCTATCGTGTTATACAGTTATTGAACCCTTATCATGCTGTACGGGACACAAAACAACATCTACTTATCGTGTTATACAATACTTTAAACCTTATCCTGCTGTACGGGACACACAACAACATCTACCTATCGTTGTAAACAATTATTTAACGCTTATCATGCTGTACTGGACTCAAAGCAACATCTACCTATCGTGTTATACAGTTATTTAACCCTTATCATGCTGTACTGGACTCAAAGCAACATCTACCTATCGTGTTATACAGTTATTTAACCCTTATCATGCTGTACTGGAAACAAAACAACATCTAGCTATCGTGTTATATTATTTAACCCTTATCCTGCTGTACGGGACACAGAAAAACATCGACCTATCGTGTTATAGTTATTTAATCCTTATCATGCTGTACTGGACACAAAACAACATGTACCTATCCTGTTATACAGTTATTGAACCCTTATCATGCTGTACTGGACACAAAACAACATCTACCTATCGTTGTATACAATTATTTAACGCTTATCATGCTGTACTGGACACAAAGCAACATCTACCTATCGTGTTATACAGTTATTTAACCCTTATCATGCTGTACTGGACACAAAGCAACATCTACCTATCGTGTTATACAGTTATTTAACCCTTATCATTCTGTACTGGACACAAAACAACATCTGTCTATTGTGTTATACAGTTATTTAACCCTTATCATGCTGTACGAGACATTAAACAACATGTACCTATCCTGTTATACAGTTATTGAACCCTTATCATGCTGTACTGGACACAAAACAACATCTACCTATCGTTGTATACAATTATTTAACGCTTATCATGCTGTACTGGACACAAAGCAACATCTACCTATCGTGTTATACAGTTATTTAACCCTTATCATGCTGTACTGGACACAAAGCAACATCTACCTATCGTGTTATACAGTTATTTAACCCTTATAATTCTGTACTGGACACAAAACAACATCTGTCTATTGTGTTATACAGTTATTTAACCCTTATCATGCTGTACGAGACATTAAACAACATGTACCTATCCTGTTATACAGTTATTGAACCCTTATCATGCTGTACTGAACACAAAACAACATCTACTTACCGTGTTGTACAATTAGTTAACCCCTATCCTGCTGTACTGAACACAAAACAACATCTACTTACCGTGTTGTACAATTAGTTAACCCCTATCATGCTGTACTGGACACAAAACAACATCTTCTTACTGTGTTATACAATTATTTAACTCTTATCATGCTGTACGGGACACAAAACAACATCTACCTATCGTGTTATACAGTTATTAAAGGCTTATCACGCTGTACGAGACACTTAACAACAGCTACATGTCGTGTTATACAACTATTTAACCCTTATCATGCTGTACGGGCCACTAAACAACATCTACTTACCATGTTGTACAATTATTGAACCCTTATCCTTCTGTACTGGACACTAAACAGCATTTACTCATCGTGTTGTACAGTTATTTAAACCTCATCCTGCTGTACGGGACATTAAACAACATCTACCTATCGTGTTATACATTTATATAACCCTTATCCTGTTGTAAGGGCCACTAAACAACATCTACCTATCGTGTTATACAGTTATTTAACCCTTATCCTGCTGTACGGGACACTAAACAACATCTACCTATCGTGTTATACAGTTATTTAACCCTTATCCGGCTGTACTGAACACAAAACAACATCTACTTATTATGTTATACAGTTATGTAACCCTCATCATTCAGTACTGGACCCAAAACAACATCTACTTATCGTGTTATACAGTTATGTAACCCTCATCATGATGTACTGGACACAAAACAACATCTACTTATCGTGTTATACAATTATTGAACCCTTATCCTGCTGTACTGGACACAAAACAACATCTACTTACCGTGTTATACAGTTATTTAACCCTCATCATGCTGTACTGGACACAAAACAACATCTACATATCGTGTTATACAGTTATTGAACCCTTATCCAGCTGTACTGGACACTAAACAACATCTACCTATCGTGTTATACAGTTATTTAACCCTTATACAGCTGTACTGAACACAAAACAACATCTACTTACCGTGTTATACAGTTATTTAACCCTCATCATGCTGTACTGGACACTAAACAACATCTACCTATCAGTTATTTAACCCTTATCCAGCTGTACTGAACACAAAACAACATCTACTTACCATGGTATACAGTTATTTAACCCTTATCCAGCTGTACTGAACACAAAACAACATCTACTTACCATGGTATACAGTTATCTAACCCTTATCCAGTTGTACTGAACACAAAACTACATCTACTTACCATGCTGTACAGTTATTTAACCCTTATCCTGCTGTACTGGACACAAAACAACATATATGTACTTACCGTGTTATACAATTATGTAACCCTCACCATGCTGTACTGGACACTAAACAACATCTACTTACCATGTTAAATAGTTAATTAACCCTTATCCAGCTGTACTGAACACAAAACAACATCTACTTATCGTGTTATACAGTTTTTTAACCCTAATCATGCTGTACTGGACACAAAACAACATCTACCTATCGTGTTATACAGTTATTTAACCCTTATCCAGCTGTACTTAACACAAAACAACATCTACTTACCATGTTATACAGTTATTTAACCCTTATCCTGCTGTACGGGACAGTAAACATCATCTATTTACCGTGTTGTACAATTATTTAACCCTTCTCATGCGGTACTGGAGATAAAACAACATCTACTTACCGTGTTATACAATTATTGAACACTTATCCTGCTGTACGGGACAGTAAACATCATCTATTTACCGTGTTGTACACTTATTTAACCCTTCTCATGCGGTACTGGAGACAAAACAACATCTACTTACCGTGTTATACAATTATTGAACACTTATCCTGCTGTACTGGAAACAAAACAACTTCTACTTACCGTGTTAAACAGTTAGTTAACCCTCATCATGCTGTACGGGACACAAAACAACATCTACTTACCGTGTTATACAGTTATTTAACCCTTATCCTGCTGTACGGGACACTAAACAACATTTACTTACCGTGTTATACAATTATTTAACCCATAGCATGCTGTACTGGACACTAAACATCATCTACCTATCGTGTTATACAGTTAGTTAACCCTTATCCTGCTGTTGGTGACGTCAGACAACATCTACGTATCATGTTATACAGTAGTTTAACCCTAATACGGATGGATGCGCTGTAACACAACATTCACTATTTAAACCCTTATCCTGCTGTTCTCGACGGTAAACATATATATATCATGTTAGACAATGCTTTAACCATTTTCCTGATATACACAAAACTAAACATCATATGTTTTTCGTGAAATACAACTTATAAAATATGAAACATGAATACTTTACACCAGGATCCGCTTGTTCATTCGTGCAGTTTGAGGTCGTTTTACATTGTTTGCTATATATATTTATCAATGTTTTTCAGTGGCTAGTCGATAGAGAATAGTATGTTGCAGTAGCGATAACTAGCTTTTTATTGTACTACGAGACGCGTGGACAAATTGATTCCACGAGACCGAAGTTCGAGAAAGATGTAAGATTTTCCAGTAGACAAAAACCAGGTATCACCTGTGCAACATAATTGCCATTTGATTATATACCTAGTAAGTCTTTTAGACAGAATGAAAAATAATAAACTAATTTCTATATTTTCATTAACACAAAACACAGCGCTGAATTCGTTGTATACATTCGTTAGAAAGCATGAAGACCGTTCAGCGGGCGGTGACGATCCCGATCAGTGCGTGTAGTTAAACCGATTTGTAGAATATTCACAAGTTCAAATATATAGCTTTCATTAAACTCGCAGCCCTTACAATATGCGATCAGGGAGAATAATATATATCCTCTTGAACTTGATTTCTCAAATTGATTTTTGTTTGCTTGAACGGGGTTTAGTATATAGATTTTTTTCTTAATATCGAATAATCTGTCAAATACTTTGAAAGTGACATTTTATTTTTACAGTTTCAGATTCTCTTAAGGATTTTAACCATGGCATGCAGTTCATCCTTATATAGAGGGTCCGATGAGACGTCTTTCCAAGACTGTGACGTTTGTAAATACCAGAATACGACATCTGAGGCGGTGGCATACTGTACCAGCTGTGATGAATATCTATGTGCGGCGTGTGAGAAGGTTCACAGAGGTTCGAAACTCACCAGGAACCACAAGCTACTGACGGGAAGCAATCTGCCTTCAATATCAACTACATCTAAATCAACATCGCCCATCATGTTTTGTGAAGATCATAGAACAATGATTGTAAGCATGTATTGTCAGAGTCATGATGACGTCATCTGCAATACATGTAAATTAATCAGCCATAGACGTTGTAATACGACTGATATTGACCAACAGGCAAAGCAGATGAAGAAAGATGGATCTTTTAAAGATACTAGAACACGTCTGGAAAACTTAAAATCTAAATGTGATAAGTTGAAAGTAATGAGGAACGCAGACAAGGGGGTTGTTAAGTCAAAGTTAGATAAATGCCTTCAAGACATGCGCCAGATCCGTAAGAATATAAACGAAGCGTTAGATCATATTGAAAACACTCTATCGAAGGAAATCCATCAAGTAAATGAAAGCTCCACCAAAGATATCGAAAATCACATTGCGATTTTGGGTGACGCTCTGGCTCAGATATCGGATCACGTAAAATCACTAAAAGAATGTGAAAAAGCACGAGATGATGACGTCATGTACATTGGGATGAAGAAAGCCAGTAATATTACGAGTAGATATGAGGATATTATTCCGAAAATGGAAGATGAACTTAACCGAACCGAAATGACATTTCAGATTAATGGAGACCTTTATGACATGGTTAAACATCTGCGGTCTATAGATACAGTCCTGATTGACAACAGTCGGTTTTCTCTCCAGACGAACAAGAGTCTGACTGATGGACAGGGAACTAGCGGTGGTATTTCACACAGTAGTCAGACTCAGAAGTCTCTGATAAACATGTCCGTATCCGGTAAACGTTACATCGATGTTGGATCTACAAAGGTATTAGGGTGTACCTTCATGCCTGACGGACATCTTGTCGTGTGTTGTGGAACTAAAGGACTCATACTACTTGATAAAGACTTCACGGTCAAGTCCCGGTTAAATGTAAGTGCATATCGTGTAGCAGTCGTTAATCATAATGAGATCATTATAGCCAATAATGGTGAGAATCAGATCCAAAAACTGACGTTATTTCCATCGATGGAAGTGGCCAAAACGATGAGGATGGATAGAAGATGTGTTGGTGTTGATGTGTCTGCTGATGAGATATACGTGACATGTTATAACAGTACTGGTAATGGTGAGGTATTGGTACTCAACATGAATGGTAACCTACAGCGTAGACTGGGTGTGAATAATGGTGAATATTATATGTTTAAAGGACCTAACAATGTGACCGTTAATAATGATGGAAGTAAAGTGTTTGTATCAGACTGGACCACTAGCATTGTCACGTGTCTTGATAAACAAGGTCATGTGATCTACACGTACTCAGACACAGCCTTGAATTCTCCAGGAGGAATGTACGTGGATCGTGAAGGTAACCTGTTAGTCTGTGGTTATGATAGTAACAATGTACATGTAATCGGACAAGATGGTAGAAAGGAGAAGATTCTGTTGTCAGAGACAGACGGTATAATTTACCCATGGTGTACAGCATTCAGACAGAGTGATGGTTGTCTGGTGGTGGGAATGAACGCTGGTACTACTAAATCACTGATTAGCTTTACCGCTAAATAATTAGAAATTTCAAAATTGGATCTACACAATAGTCATACTATTTGCTTTATTCAGACAAAGTGTTAAACATTTTTAATAACCACTGAAGTAACCTATCTTCGTGACAAAGGCTAGACCCAGATCAGCATGTTTATCCTCGCGCTCTAATCTTGGTCTGTTATGATCGTATTTAGGTTATGCAAACGTTAAACCAGTAAAACTAACTTTTGATGAATAGCTAGGATCGTTGTAATACTGTGGATGTAATAAGCTATCCGTAATCTGATCGGAATCTGTGATTTTTGCTCATTGTGAAGTCCTATACCTACAATGTGTTTACATGCCATCCGAACGTGTTAGAAATCGTCTATAACTAGCAAAGGGTAATAATCTCTGTTCACGTTGATACCAGATTGAAAGTCCATATAATTATTTTTCATTATTTCTCCACACTGTTTTAAAAAGTTGTCTCTGGTCTGGTTCAGTGCAGGTGGTAAGTAAGTGAAGTGTATTTAGATCCGACCCACAATCGGGCTTAATTCCGTTAAGGTCGGGTTTAGTGTGGCTCGTTTGCTATATTTTCCCAAAATAGTTTCAAAGATCGTTGTAAAAAAATGTATATAAAGAAAAGATGTGAGACTAGATGGACGTCGAAGTCAATACGATACAATTAAAACATGAATCGTAATTGGATTGATAATCCCTTAATCTCGGTTTAGTATCACTGATACACCGATTCCCGAATATTGTAATGATATTTAATGTCACCTGCCCTAACCCTCAATATATCATGATGTGAAACAAGATAATCATGAATATGCCTGCAGTCGAATCTAGGGCTCCAATGTTCACCTATCCGTCGTTGACAAAACAATGCCATGAAAGAGTAAGCCCTTAGACATTGATACCAATGGTGTGAATTAAGCAGCAGGATAAGACGTTTTAAAATGCTATACATGTAATTAGAAATATCTGTTTGTATCAATCTTTTGTTCTCATGTTGTAGTTGGATTGCTTTTAAATAACAATTATTGAAAACGGATATCATTGCTTTGGTTTTCTTATTCGTGTTTGTTTCATATATTATTTACATCTGTCTTATCTAAACTTATAACAAACAGAGGGGTTTTTGGATTGTAAAGTTATAAAACAAATTGATTGTATAACCTTATAACAAACAGAGGGGGTTCGAATTGTGAGATTGTAAAACAAATTGATTGTATAACCTTATCTAAACATATAACAAACAGAGGGGGGGGGGGGGGGGGGGGGGTTGGTTCGAATTGTAAGATTGTAAAACAAATTGATTGCATAACCTTATCTAAACTTACAACACACAGAGGGGGTTTCTGATTGTAAGATTGTAAAACAAATTAATTGCATAACCTTATCTAAACTTATAACAAACAGAGGGGGGTTTCGGATTGTAAGATTGTAAAACAAATTGATTGCATAACCTTATCTAAACTTACAACACACAGAGAGGGGTTTCGGATTGTAAGATTGTAAAACAAATTGATTGCATAACCTTATCTAAACTTATAACAAACAGAGAAGGGTTTCTGATTGTAAGATTGTAAAACAAATTGATTGTATAACCTTATCTAAACTTATAACACACAGAGAGGGGGGTTCGGATTGTAAGATTGTAAAACAAATTGATTGTATAACCTTATCGTTATTAAAAGCAATTGCTTCGATTAAAGTTTGGGATTGATTAATAATCCTTATCCCACACACAACACTTTTTTCAAAGGACAATATTTTTATAAAAGTAAAGTAAAAAATGGAAGTATAATACTTGAATAGAGCTGAAAACACTAAGTCAAAGGGAGAAATTGCTACCCATTTAGCATATTTTCCTTTTGTAACAAGTAACAAATGGTAAAGATACAGGAAAGTATGATAAATAAATAGAGTTGGAAACATTGCGTCGAGAGAAGAAACTGTTCTGTTGAAAGCTAACGTTATATGTGTTGAAGAGAACAATAAGTCCAGAAGTTCTGTAATACAATATGTGCGGTTAAAGCGGCGAGTCATGCCAACTATATGAGTATCTATCTAGTTGTAAATTCGTGTGTTTTCTTTGTTTCCCTGTTTACTGTCTATTAACATTACGAAGTATGCGTTGTGTTTATGAATTGCATTGGAGAAGTTATAAGATTGTGGCACGACACGATAGTCCAATAAATTAAACGTGAATGTACTTCAATAAGACCATGTCAACATATCAACGATTGGCTCATGTTTCGTAAACATTCTTAATAACGAGCACAGCGAGTTATTAGATAACATCTTTAGTCAAGATCAAGATATATATCAGAATTCAATGGTAAATTAAAATCAGTATGGCCTTTTTTCCGGATGTCATTTCATGAGCGACTTTCAGGTTCGCAGCCCACGCTCTGATTGGATATAATTCGAAAATTGAAATATTTTTGTTGATGCATTCGTAAAAGTGTTATGGTTATTCATCATCTCATATTTTTAAGACATTTCTTATAAATGATTGGCGTAGATAAATTAAACAAGAACATTTATTGTTTATCTAAGTAGTCCGCAGCGACGAAGGCTTTGTTGTCAAGGAACTGTCTTCAGCGCAACTCGAAATGTTGTGAATGTCATTGTATAACAATATAAAGCCACAAAGGCTTTAAATTATAGTCCAATAATCCAACAATCTGAATAAAACGTAATTCCACTTGAAATGCAAAATTTTGACAACAGAATCAAGTGCAATCAGGTTTATTTTATGAAACAAGTGACCGGTAAAATAAGAATGTTCCTTTATTGCTATGAGAGCCTTTCAGTACAGGTGCGCGATAATCTAACCCGGAAAAGTCATCATTAACTCCTAGATTATTTAGTTTGTTCCTTGGTTTGTCTAATATGTATCTCAAATAATAAATTATTTACACATTTAGGGATAACAACAATTTAAAACATGCAAGATTATGCCCAGAATACATAATCAAGCACAGTCACTGGCTGGTTTCCAGCATTTTCGATACATTGAAAGCGAATCGGTTACTAGATTTCGCCCGCCGGATCTACACGTTTATCAAGTAAGTGTCAAATATAGCGTTTTTCTTTAATATCGAGTGCATTTTTGCAAACAAACATCACATTTGTTCATTTACAAACATTATAATATATAAGAATTCTAGATGTTTTGTATTCAGTCGCGGATGTTCCCAGTGGAGGAAATTGCATTTTTCATTGCCTAGCCTGAGTTAAGCACTGCATAAACATTTGATGGCAACAGCGATTTTACGAAAAGTCATGATGCATGCGAAAAGTGGCTTGCGCAAACCTGTCAGCAAACCTGTCACGGCCCACATTTCACAAACTATTTGTATGCAAATGGCATGATAAAGGAAGCAGGTGGGTGGCTGCTAAATGATTTCAATGGCCTTTATGAAACAAGTGACAGGAATAATTGAGAATTGTTTTTTTCGTTCTAGGAGATAAGTTTGTCACAGGTCTTTTATATTACTTTCATATGTCTACTTGTCACAAAACCATATTGGGGTGAAACGTTAGATCTTGTTAACATTTTACAAGGTTCTGGTTAGAGTGACTATTTGTTTGAAACCAAACCAAACCACCCGGCTGTCGCTTTTCCGGGGAGACTTACCAAATTCCATGGAAAATCCCTGGAGTATTCGGACAACTTTCCAGGGATAATCTGACACTTTCCATGGAAATTCCAGGACATTTATGTGGAAAACCCGGAAATTCCATGGACAACCCTGAAAAGTTTCATGGAAACCCCGGAAAAGTTCCATGGACACCCTGGAACGGTTCCATGAACATGCTGGAATGGTTCCGGGACCCCGGAGTATTCGGACACATTTCCAGCATTTCCGCATTTTAACATTAAATTCCTTGTTTTTTTCCATGGTTTTTCCATGGTTTCTGTGTATTTTCCGTGTATTTTTGTATTTTCTGTTATGAGTCCCAGGAAAAGCTACAGCCGGGCAATTTGTGCAGATTAGGAGTGTTTTGCTGTGCCATAAGGCAAATTTGGGCTGCAACCTCACAATCGCAATAATTATACATATAGTATAGTACTATAGTATATAGTAAGCACCTTGCAACATTCTTATTATGTCAGACATGTTCATTGCTTTTTGTTGCCTAAAATGAAACTGGGATTGCGTTCCAAATGTGTATCGCACTCATAGTCATGTGTGAAGTTGTCCACAGTGTATGTCGTCTTTTGTATATCTGCTTTTCTGATAAGTAAATTTAACTAAAACCTCTGATGATATTCTCTGTTCATATATGATTCAATTTTGCATCACATTGATTGTGTAATTGTTATTTAATTATGTATAAAGATTAGATTTCTGTATATTTTGTACATACCAATTTATAATTATATTCATTTAGTCAATTATGGATCAGCTGATTAATTATTAGTGATTAATTGTTGGGTCCATCGATGGAAATGCATTGGCAGATCTGTGTCGGAGTCAATTCACTATCCAATCCAAGTTGCACAGGTTTGAACCAATGACAAGTCAATCCAACAAGTAGTGAATTTTATGGGGGGTTTTAATTCAGCTTTTTATGATAATAAAAAGACATCCTGTCATTAGGTCTTGTTAGTTTTTCGCCCTGACCTTCTACTCAAACGTCACAGCTGGCTGGTTTATCTGCTTTCTCCATACATTGAAAATGAAATAGTGACTAGAACTTTGACATTTGGCCTGCCTCATCTACAATCTTACCGATTAAGTGTCAGTTTTTGCGTTTCTTTGTATTATGTTTGTTCACTTACATTACACTAATTAGTTCCAAACATGCCTCACCATATCCAAATTCAATGGCTTTTTTTATAACTCCACAATGTATTGACTTTTAATTAGGGATGGGACCGAGTACGCGAGTACCGGTTATCAAAATAGGTATTCGAGTACTCGATTATTTATTTTTCATCTGATAAAAGTATGTTAAAGTAAATAAAAACTTAAAATGTATTGAATCTAGTTTTCTTATTGAGTTACTAAAGAAGTCAGCGGTGAAGGTAAATTAAACAAACAGCTAACACCTTTTTCTGAAGATGGTACTTAATCCATTTTAATTGGCGATTTGATTGCAATCGCGAGTCCTTTACGAACAACGTCACAAACAGGTAGTCAGCGATATCAATATAATCTCCAGTCAATTAGCAACCATATGTCAAACAACATGTCAAACAGGATGGGCCGTCGGTTTTTCACACCTTCGTCGTAATAGTGCTTTCAATCGTTGACACGTTTTAATTGGATAGTTGTAAGAAATACACATCAAGTCAAGTCAAGTCAAAAGTTTTTATTGACGAAAAACATTACAAATGTTTTATAGTCCTTACAGGCGGACAACAATATATATATTATATAACATGAGAAAAATATAATAAATGGTTAGTTAGGAATGTTAAACAAAATTGTCATTTTCTTTCTGGCGATAAATAAAAGCCTCGTATGTAAATTTAGCCAACTTGCTCATAACTATTGTAGATTGACATTTAAGCAGCTGTACAAACTTTTGCCTAGTTGGCCATTTACAATAGTATTTAGGCAGAATAGTATTTCTTAATTCATCAATATGATTCGATAAGAACTGTTGCAATTGTTTGAGTAATTGTTCGTCAACTCATTAGAACCATCTTCTATCATTCTTATCTATTCGGACGAAAGGAAAACAACAAAATTACAACCATGCCTCCTGCTAAATCCGCCGCCTGGAAACATTTCAAGGGCACAGCAGATGAAAAGTCAGTTAAATGCATGTAGTGCACATATTACATTGTAAAACTTAAAATATGGGTACTTAAACGATATAATTACAACATTTACGATTTGAATATTAAAGACAAACATCTTTAAGAAAAAAAACCCACTTAATATTCAGTTGATAACACTACTGCATGTTGTCTACGAAAACGTTAGTTTGTTGGATAGGAATAATACGATATAAATTAAAACTGTGGAGTACTCTTTTGTCTCCGTAAAAGTGTCTAAGATCAAAGGAAAACAAAATTGTATGATTATTTATGCGTTTTCATTTCGAAAACACTTACTACATGTATATGTTCAAGATAAACTTCTTCTTCGTCGTCGTTACGTCCAAAATGGAATACCTAGAACTACCGATAGGTCGAACTATTGGACACTTCGACTTCGAGTCATCGAGGTTTCACTTTTGTTGAAGTGACAGTCAATATTAGAAACAATAAATTCCGAATGCTGCAAACGTTTTAAGGGTATTTTGTGTATATATGCCGCATATTATGGTATTAAGTAGGGTCTATTAGATATTGTGAAATATACGCCAAAATCCATCTGAGACGATACAGACGGGAAAAAGAATTCCGGGGGGGGGGGGGGGGGTCATGCCCCCGGACCTCCCTAGATTTGTGCGTAGTCTACATTTCGGCCCAGCTACGCGCCTGAGGTAGCAGTATGCTTCGTATCGATTTACAGGATAAATTGTATACTAAATGAGACACATCACATGGACATCGATCTGAACCCTTTCCCACATACAACAAATTTGCAGCAGACGTCTTTAAGAACATCTAGGAAAAAACATGTACAACCTCTATAAAACAAAGTTGAAATTAAACATTGTTGCAAAAAGAGAAAATGCTCGTTTTGACCAATTTCTCATTTTGCCACAATGTTTTCAAAAGCTGTCTGCTGCAGATGTGTCAAAATGTGTATACAGGTGGGAAAGGGTTGAGACGTTTTGATATATTGGCAATAGCGATCAAAGTATTTTAGTCAAAACCGACCTTTAAAGGTGTCTATGCGAAGTGTACGACTAGATAACGAACAAAGCGGATTCTGATCTAACAGGGCGGAGTAACAGGCTGATCTGGAAAGATGCTGGTCGTCATGTCCCGAAGTAGCTGTTCTTGTGAGTATGTTGGTGACCAGTATGTACTGTATATTGTTTGATTTGGGTATATTGACACTTTCATTCAATATGTTAGTCATATAACGGCGACCAGTTTCCTTATCCATGTAAGTCCTGACTTTTTTCACACCAGTACTCGATACAACAGTCTTTCAAGGCAACTGTCTGCTTTTCCACATAGACTGTTAGCCCATTTAAAGGAAGGCGAATGCCGCTTGTAAGAATGCTGGCCGAGCTAAGGTTCAAACTAACAACCCCTGAATTGACAGCCCGACTGAGCTACTGAGGCTTTGGTCGACATTGTTGCTATTGATCGTAATAAAGACAACTCTCTATATAAGTGTAATGTATTTTGGTCATCACCTTCCCTTAAAGGTTTCCTCGAGAAGTTAACGACTAGATTGCGAAAAGTTAAAATCATGATCTGTCCTATATTAAACAAATATACAGCAGACGACTTTGACAACACATGTGCAATAAATACACATACTGTAAGCGAATGTATACATATTGGATAGGGTTTAAACCATTGTGAAAAAGGGAGTAATTGACGAAAACGAGCATATATATATACCTTTTATCGACAACTACATTCCTTGATCAAAAGAAGCAGACGTGGAGAGGAACTGTAAAGCGTTCCAAGAACCAACACATATGCAGTGTTCCACTGCTATAAAGGCGTTTCCTGTGAATCTCACTTATACAATCGGTATTTCGTAGCCTGGCACCGATTCATCATTCGAAACTTTGATCGTCAAGGAAGCGATGAATATAGAGTCAAGCTTATGGACACTATATACACTTAAAAGCTTGTGTATTGGATCTATAGTTGAAAATATTGTCGCTAATGAAGAAGTTGGTCATTACTAGCTTTCTCTCTTTATTGTGTCAGATGTTTACAAAAGTCGCCTGCTTCAAATGAAATGCGTATGAATACATTTATATTTTGGAAAATTGGTACAGACAGGTGTTATGACACATCTAAAATGAAATAAATATTCCGATCATTTAAGTATTTGCAGTTTCTTTATTTTGACTCGCATTTATGTTTTTTTGTTTTATTTACGAAGACAAAACAGTCCCTATTAGACTTGGAGCAGACTGTTATGTGTCGATATACAGATAAAAATCACGTCGAATTCTCCTTTTAGTAGCAATTTTAACTTACTGAATGTTATTTTCATGTTCAAAGAGATGTCTTTATTTGTGAAGAATGCATCTAATAATGTTTATCCATGTATATCTAAAATGTGAACTGTTTCTAAACTAAATATGTTGATCAAGTGACTACCGAATACCGACTGCGTGGATAAATCTCCCTTGCAAAGAGCCGTTCTTTACACTCACTTACAAATAGTTAATTATAGGTAATTTAAATGTTTATTTGGTTCGAAACAAATGAAGAAAAGAACAAACTGAGATAAAACTGGTTTTAATATAAAAACACTCTCTGCCTATAAAGAGAGTGTAAAGAACGACAATTATGCGAAGAAGAAAAGAATCGGGTCTTTCGTACACAGTTATTTCGTCCTTGACAATTTTAAATGTGTCATTAGATTCTCTACAGGCATTTTGCTTGCGATCTGCATATTGTTATGCATCATTGACACAAAGGCGCTCATCATTATATACTTTTAAAACACATCCTCTGCCTATAAAGGGAGTGTAAAGAACGACAACTATGCGAAGAAGAAATGAATCGGGTCTTTCGTACACAATTATTTCGTCCTTGACAATTTTAAATGTGCATTAGATTCCCTACACGCATTTTGCTTGCGATCTGCATATTGTTATGCATCATTGACACAAGGGTGCTTATCGTTATATTATTTTAAAACATGGGTAGACTAATGATTGGCAAGATTATCTATTTCCTGATTATGATTAATACTTAGTTGGCTGTGTGTATGGTCAACCTACCTTAGAATGGGGATTGATCGTACACAATGAAAGGCTTCAATTATATTTCAATGAAGGACATTCACTTCGTTGACACAAAAATGCATAACTCCAGTATGGATTTCCGGCGACATTGATGAGTTGCATCAACTTTCTCTTGAATACCTTTTAGATAAAGACAATCCAAGCAGGTGGAGCTTAGTAATTGTTTACTTTTATACATGACGAGTGTTTGCTTGCTTGGCAACAGCCATCTTGGTTGTTACTATCTATTTATATGTCTGCATCATTGAAACGCAGCGATTTGGTTCAGAGTGTTAATGTTTAACAACAATTTGAAATGATTAAATGCCCATTATCACGAGACGTGTTTGTTTGCTTGTCAACAGCCTTCTTGGTTTCTACTATCTATTTATATGTCTGCATCATTGAAACGCAGCGATTTGGTTCAGAGTGTCAATGTTTAACAACAATATGAAATGATTAAATGCCCATTATCACGAGACGTGTTTGTTTGCTTGTCAACAGCCTTCTTGGTTTTTACTATCTATTTATATGTCTGCATCTTTGAAACGCAGCGATTTGGTTCAGAGTGTCAATGTTTAACAACAATTTGAAATGATTAAATGCCCATTATCACGAGACGATAACGGCTCAAACATACTGCACCCTGACGATTAAGGATTCCAAACAGACGTATCTACACCCTGGCGATTAAGGATTCCAAACAGACGTATCTGCACCCTGACGATTAAGGATTCCAAACAGACGTATCTACACCCTGACGATTAAGGATTCCAAACAGACGTATCTGCACCCTGCAGTTACAGCCTCGGTGCGGTAGGTCGCGGGTTCGATTCCAGGTCGAATCATACAAACGACTTTTCCCCAAATGCGCTCAGTTAAGCACACCTGAATCGTTTGTTTCAGGATAAATGGATCAGTAGCACTATTACAACACAGGAACCTTCGTGATACAACAGAAAATATGTTGAGAACGGCGTTAAGAATCATGCAAAGAAACAAAACAAACATTATACTGTCTAGTGTGACTAAAACATTATTGTACATCAAGTCTATATAAACATGTTCCAGGAAAACCAACGTACATGTAAGTGTGTTTAATGCAAGTGTGCATTACCGTATACCTACATGCATCTTTGCTATCCCATTTATGTTTTGTATTATGGTAGAAGTTTCTTATAGGTCTTTGTTATAAGGAATTGTGCATATTCAAAGCAGACTACGAGAACGTCTTTTCTTTTCAGTACAATTATTAGATAACCGTCGGCACACCAAACAATATCACAATCCATGGCTGCGCGCTCTTTTATCGGTGTAATCAGCCCATGTGTGTATTGTTGTATTGAATCATAAATCATAATAAAGTATTGTGTTCAAGGACGAATATAGGTATTGTCTGGCCTATAAATAAAGTGTCTAGTACATGTCATTGTTGTGTTAAGCCTTCAATGTAAACGTGGTATTGTCATTGTTATAATGGAACTTGACATTTGTTCAGTGCTGATAACAGATACGGTAAGCCACGTCATGGCCCGTAATACCAACCCTGCGTGCCAAGATGGTAGTCACTGGTAGCCTTAGTTCTGTTCAAAGTCCGATCATGGTCCGGTCTTGCCCTAGCTGCATTGTCAATTTGTTTAACAATGAAATAGCTCTCGCAACTTAAAACAATTGAACTTTATAAACAAAGTAGGGTGTGTTTCTCATTTATGTTATGATGATGGCGGTGATTTCAAGAGGCAAAAATGTTTTACGAGTTCAATTTCCACAGATTACATTGATCGTACGGTATACAGTCAGACACAAGATTAGCATATCTTACATATTTCTTAGGCTACTGCCATGTTTACGTTATAACCTCTAATCGAACACAAGTCCCTCGTAATCGAGATGAAAGATCTTGGAACAACATTGAGGTGTTGGTTAATAACGGTTGATGACACTATCTTGAGCAACAATGTTACATTATTAAAGTACGGTATTTCAAAAACTATACAATAGTAAATACATAAAGCTATTACAGTTAATGTATTGATATCATCAGCTATATATTCACTACACAATGGTCTGGATAATCAGGTGTTTGTATCGGTTAGTCTGGGGAGGGGGGGGTCAAACAGTTACCTATAGTGTGGGTACCCGATTCGGTTTATCCGTGAATAGCGTAGGGTATTATGGCCCGGAAGTCTAAGTTCTGTTTCCGCTCACGGCGGCCATGCTGGATGTACATGTCTTAGTGTAATACTGGTTTGGCGACCAGAGATCATGAATAAGACTTTAAGTTGCCGTGCTATAACGGATAAACGCCATAAACCCAATGTAAACAACTACCTACCGATGAACGTGTGTGAACTTTGAACAATATAAAGACTGTCTACACTTTAACACGCATTTATAATTGACAGTTCTGAAATCTGATATTGAACACGGCAATCTATTAACTAATCGACGTATAGAAATGCATGCAGCAATGTAATATTAGAAGGCTTAACAATTCAATATATTATTTTTGTGCGACATGAATTGTTTTTCAGGTAGAACGTTTAGTAAAACAATTGTAGGCAAGTCGTTCAACAATCGATTAGTTTACAATTCTATTATTCAATAAACACTTAAAACACAGTACGTTTCAGTAATTGTCCTTGAAAACTGACTTCGTTTTGTCGACACGAACAGGATCTTCAAAAGTATGGTAAAGTGTAATGTATATTATATGCGACCTGCTTTAGCGGATAAATGCTGTTTAAACACGCATCAGTAAACAGACAGTAAACAAGATAGGAAGTACGGTGTAACCCTTACCCATATACAGACCTTTACTCATACCTCTACACTAGACGTCTTTTGGGGGTCGGAAACATTTGCGGAAACATTTGCGCAAAACCTTATGTCCCATGCTATACTTAGCTATACTTAGCAAGACACTTAGTTACTTTTAAACATCGAGATATACCATCATCGTGGTTATGTCAAGGCTGGTCAAGTTTTTCAGAGTAAATGAGTAATTCAACATTGTGGCTGTAGCTGTTAGCATGGCATCAACGTTCGTTCTAAACCCGTTCTTATGCTGTAATGTCTGGGTGTGGCTTCTGTTCTCACATAGTTAATGATATCAGTGTCTATCTATATAGGTCTCTGTCAACGCAAATTTGTGTGGGGGAAAAGGGAGAATTGTTCAACAATATGTGTCTTTTCCACAAAGATTCTAACTTTTATTCAGCTACTATGCTTAAATTCATGAAGCTTTTCCATATTTACTTCTTGATATTTTAGCCGAATGCTGACGATTTTGTTTAGTAAAGGATTGAATAGTAGTCAGGCTTGATCTATTGTAATGGCGTCCTAATACAAGAACCAGTCCAGCTTGACATTTGAAACATCTGAGCGAATCATAATAACAACCCACCTGGCTCGCTGGAATCACTAGGATTCGAGCAATCGGCCTCGTTCTAAAACAGACGTATACATTAACGATTTTGCACACGCCGCAATTGTGACATAACGTATGTTTTGTATTATTGCATTCACAAACAATTAGTTCTATTTATATCGCATACAATCGAAACCCGTCAGGCGAAATGGGGTATGGCAGTTTTTGGAGTGCAACTACGACTGTATTGACTAACAAGAGCTAGCTTTTGTTTGTTTGTTGGGTAACACTTCTCCTTTAAACATAACCCGCTTAAATGGTTTTAGTATAAAACAAACCCCAAAGTTTAATCTGATAAAACAGATATTCATAATCACCCAAGGTCATCAACTGAGTAGTAATTGTGTTTTCCACTGTGACTCTTTGCCCCTATATATATTATTTACCCGTACTTTTGGATAAACGACAGAAACCCTTTCCCACATATCACAACTCTGAAGTAGACGACTTTAACTCTTTCAGCGCCAAAATGTTTAAAGTATACTCATCCATGTTCAAAATCAGGCGTCTCCTTTTATCCTTTTATCATATAATTAGATTTTCGGAATATTTTGATAACTTTAAGGCAAAAAAGTGCTGATTTCAGGTGAGACAGTTCATTTCGAGCTGACTCACCTGAATCTGTATTGTTTGCAAAAAACTCAATATTGCCAAATGGCGCTGAAAGAGTTAAAAACCTAGCCGCAAAACTATTGGAATGAAAGTACAATTATTGAACACATTTGAAAATGTTGAGGCAAAAGGAGAAATAGCTCATAATTAGCAAATCTTTTTTTTGTGACAATGTTTGAATAATTCGTCTTTCCCCCCAACTGTCTAGGCTACGCTGTTTTTGATTGTTTGGTTTACGGCCCTGACCCAATTCATCAAAGCTCAGAAAAAAAGTTCACTGTTTACGGGCCCAAAATTCGCCGGATGTTTTTGCCTATTTATAAAATTCTGTTGTATTTCTAAACTTAAAACGATGCCCCATACAGTTTGTTCATTCAGACCATTGTATTCTTGCTATATGTTGACTTTACATATGAACTTTTTCTTTTAATTTCATAAATGCTCAATTTTGATTATAAATATCTTTAAACTTTGTAAAATTACTTTGTATTTTTTGTTTATATACTCCCGTTTTTAACTCCACTGGCAGAAAGCCAGTCGAGCTTATGCCATGGGGAATTGTCCGTCCTGCGTGCGTGCGTGCGTGCGTGCGTGCGTCCGTCCGTAAACGTTTTGCTTCAAACGGTTTCTCCTACCTAACCACTTGACCAATTAGGATGAAACTTCATAGGAAGTATCCTCTCAATTATTTCTCCTTAGTTTTTCTCAAACTGTTTGGGATCCATGCAAAATTCTGGTTTCCGAAAGAAAAAAATAGTGAAGACTTAAAAAATCTTCTTCTCCTCCGTAGGTATCAGGCTGATTTTCAAATAATTGTGTAGAAATGTTGCTTGGGTGACCTTCTTTCAGATTTCTTCGAGCCAAGTTGATTGGTCGAAAACTATGGCCGCCAGAGGGCGGGGAAATTTTTGCCTTATAATATGGTTATAGTGAAAACTTAAAAAATATTTTATATATATATGACCCTCTAACAGATTCCCTCAAGCCATGTTGATTGGTAAAAAAACATGGCAACCAGGGGGCGGGGCTGTTTGGAGATTTAATGGCAGTGCAGCGACCTCTTGGGCCTCTTGTTGTTATCATACTTCTGATAAACAGGAGAATAGACTTCACCCTCTCCTTCCAAAGCTTGTGTCACACTTAACTTATAACTAGAGGCATTAAATGTTAATATTTAAGCACCTATGTGATTTTTTTTTTATCTAATTGATCTAGTTAGAGCAGATTTGAAACCGTTTATTGGTAACAAATTAAGAAACTTCATGCTGTATGGTAACCTTTTATTATAGGCTATGGTAGCCAGGTGAGCAATATAGGCACATATTGGCCTTCTTGGTTATGATAAAGGGACATTTCGCCTTCTTGTTCGAAATATTTACATCCTGTCTGTTTTCACACGTTATTTAAATGTACTGAACTACATCTGCTTCCTTTCAATCATGCTTCAAAATCATGCGCGGCGTCTTTGATGCTCTGCATCAAAATTCGTCTTGTTAGCACTTAGAATAATAAACGTACGGATGTTGGACGTTTTTGTTTTACAATTTAATTTATAAGAACAAAATGTCAAATCGTAGTCAAGAAAACGAAAACCAACATTGTTGACTCTGCGAATGTATCGAACCAGATCAGACTGCGCACTCAGGGGGATAGAGGTATAGAGTAATGATTCCTGAAACAGAAAATCAACAGGAAGCGAACATTGTCTGTCCGGGTTAGCTTGCGCATGCTTAGGCTGATCCGGATCGATACTTTGCGCAGAGGTCAACAATGTTGGTTTTCTCACGAAACGGCTCAAATATTAGTTGTTTTTATTGAGGTTTACGCCGGTATCTATAAATAATAGTTATATCACATCGTGTCCTGGGTAGGTTTACCAATACAACTTGTCTGTTTAACCTGACGGCAGTGAGACAGTCGTCAGTTCGTAACCCGATAACCCTGAGCGCCAATGCGTGAAAGACATTTCTACCAGTAAAACTTTGACCCGTTCGAGGATTGAACCCATAACCTCTTGCAACCGCGGCGGACGTTCTTCCACTACACAATGGAGGCGGTGAGCATATTATAAGCGGTATCAAAAGTCATGCAATTTAAGGACGATAAACATCTTTGAAGAAGACATGATACAATGCAAAACCACTGGCGGTAAACCTTGTAGACTTATCGACCGTTTCGTGTTAGAACATCTTCCGGCTACTTAGATCAGCTGAGAAATATGTGGGGAATCCCCCTGTTTCCCAATATCGATTAAGTATGTTACTTGGCGCACGTTAGAGTGGTCTGTCGAAAATTTAACCCCGAAGCTTTGGGTTTGACTACAACACAATTTGATCAAACCCAAATTTATCAAAATTATTAATTTCTTGATGAACTTTTGTTGATTTACATAAATGACAATTTGAGCGTTTCACAAACTTTAATTTAATGCGATACATATTTCGACTTTTGTATATAAATCTAGAAAAAGAAGACGCCGCGCATGATTTTGAAGCATGACTTAAAGAAAACAGATGCAGTTCAGTACATTTAAATAACCTGTGCAACAGACAGGATGTAAATACTTCGAACAAGAAGGCCAAATGTCCCTTTATTTTAAACAAGAAGACCAAGATGTACCTATATTGCTCAACTGGCTACCGTAGCATATATAAAAAGGTTACCAAGAGCAGAAAGGGTCAATATTGACGTAGGGATTAAACGTTTTATATGCTACGATCTATATTCAGCATGTGAAGTTTAGTCGTGCAATGACAAGTTTAGTCTGAAACCATTTGGTTTACGGTTTGCTTAACATTCACTGCAACTATAATGTTTCATACAAGCTGAAGTTTCTCAAGTATTTTTTTTACCAATACACTGTTTTAAATCCTCTAACTAGATCCATCAGATAAAAAACAAACATACGTGCTTAAATGTTAACATATATTAAGGTGTATTGCCTCTAGTTATCAGTTAAGTGTGACACAAGCTTTGGAAGGAGAGGGGAAGTCTATTCTCCTTCCAGTTAAGCAGAAGTATGATAGCAAAAACAGGAGTATATAAACAAAAAATACGAAGTAATTCAAAAAAAAAAAAGAAGATATTTATGATCAAGATTGAGCATTATGAAAGTTCACATGTATAGTCAACATAAAGCAAGAATTATTAAGTCTGTTTTGTTTGTTTGTAATGTCACTTTAATCGTTTTGAACATGCTAGTAGAAAACTGAAAAATAAAAAAAGGAAAATAGTCAAGTCAGTTCCCCAAGTGCAAAGAGCGAAAACCAGTTGGTACGAATCGTTCATCTCGACCGAAACATGAAAAACCGGGTACGAATCCAATGCATTTTAGAAATCGGATGAAATCGTGAAAACAGCGAAGTATTCATAACGGAAGGAAGCAGAGACAACTTAATTACTCTATGGGAACCGATGACAATTTGTCGTCTATTCAATAAGAATGACCAAAATCGCCAAGCGATGACATGCTGCATTTACAAATAAAATGGGTCACGTTACGGCCATGCCTATTGCATAGTTGGGTTAACGTTGTTTTTACAGTTTAATTATACTGTAATACGTAGTTATTAAAATGAATCATCATTGATTTTTTAAAGATTACCCATTTATTTAAAAATCTCAATATTGTAAATAGGCAAAAACATCGCCAGAAACATTTTTTCTGAGCTTTGATGAATCGGGTCGGTAAACCAAACTATAAAAAAAGCGTAGCCTAGGAAGTTAGGGGAAAGTTATTAAATACCCATTAGATGTGTCTAAAGTTTTGTAATAACGGTAGAGGACATGCCTATTTTGTATCTGTTTGTTTCTTAAATCATTTTATACAATTTATTGATTCATAAAGTTTTTTTCTTTTTTTCAAACAAACAACAGAGGTTTTTTTAACAATAATAACATTGGTTTCTCCCCTTTCGATTACGTAACCCCATGGTACAAAATTAAAACCTATCCCATATCGAAAGTATTGCCAAAATAGCAATAAGAAATTGTCTGGTGCAATCATTATAATTGGCAATAGCAAGTTAGTTTTAATTCAGTATTTAAACCGACCCGGCATTACAAAATGGGTGAACATTTCAAAAGTTATCGCTGGTTGTACTGAACATCTCCGTCATCCTTTAGAATTAGGGCCATTGGCTAAAGATAATGATGGGATTTCATTGTTCTATCAAACAAATGAAAATATAAAGTATTTCAAAAGAACGCATGTTTTACAATGTTTTTTTTTAAGTAGGTCAACTGAACCAATCTTCCAAATGTGTAAATAAACTGTGAGGCATGTTCATATGTCCGACATACCGTGGACATCATTAAGTTGATGACATACGATGCTTATAGATGCATTCTACTATGTCGAAAGAACATAATAAACTTCAGGGCATGTTTAAGGAGGTAACTGAGATTATATGAAAAAAGGGTAGGTATAAGGCCTCAATGTTGATGACTATGAGTAATACGAAACTTTTCGCTTTTATTTACGAAGTGGTCTCTGAAGATAATTACATTGCCAATCTGTCTCCAAATCCGTATTACCTATATCATGACTGGATGATGCTGGGTATAGATTATTAGTCCCCTACCGGTCAGAGACCGGTTTGGGGACTACAGGTTTGGTCGATTCTGTCTGTCTGTTAGTAAGTCAGTCTGCTATCAGTCCGTCAGTCCCACCTAACCTTGTCCGCCCACAAATTGACCATCCATCATAGGGTTTTTCAAGAAACTTGGCACAAACTTTCATCATGATGAGGCAGCGTGTGGCGCACAAAGCACAGGCATGTACCTGCAATGTCAAGGTCAATGTCAGACTTAGAGGTCATAAGTTAAAGGTCAAAATGAGTACTGTTTGATATGACTATACCTTGTCCGGTCCGCATCTAAACCATCCATCAAGATACTTGGCACACACGTGTACCATGATGAGTCGGCGTGTCGCGCTCAATACCCATGCATGTACCTCAAATGTCCAGGTCACACTTAGAGGTCAAATGTCAAAATGAGTACTGTTTTATCGGACTGTACCTTGTCCGGCCTGCATCTCAACCATACAACATAGTATTCCTAAGTTACCAGGCACTCATGTTCACCATGATGAGGTGGCGCATGTCGCGCACGAGATCCAGGCATGTACCTTAAAGGTCAAGGTCAATGTCAAACTTAGAGGTTAAAGGTCAAAATGAGTACTATTTGACAGGTCTGTACCTTATCCGGCTCACATCTCAGCCATGCATCATAGGATTCCCAAATGACTGGGCACACATGTTCACCAATGATGATGTGACATGTGCACACAAGACACCACATGCCTTACCTCAAAGGTCAAAGTCACACTTAGAGGTCAAAGGTCAAAATGAGAAACGATGCATCATATATTTCCCAAGTTACTGGGCACACATGTTCACCGTGATGAGTTGACATGTGGTGCTCAAGACACAGTTCTTGTACCTGAAAGGTCAATGTCACACTTACAGATCAAAGGTCGAAATGAGAAATGTTTGATATCCAAGATGTATGCAGTGCAATGCTGTTTTTGTCCAAAAATGCACATACAATACACAATGTGCTGTCCTTAGTCCGGTAGAGGACTTTTGTATTGCTTGCAATAATAGATTTACTTGTTTACTTTTATTTTAGCAGACGAAAGTTCTTGACTCGTTCAAAAGAAAATGTGTTTGAACTCAACACATTATAAGAGATATTCACTAAGGAGCACACTGTACGCAGTAGATAAAACTTTCGTTTTCTCAAATAAACGAATTTCTGAAGTTTAGTTTGAACATCACATCTCTTAATAGACCTCCTCGACGTTGTAGTGACGCCTCCGGTGCGTGCGTTTCGGAAGTTCATACATCGCCCTCGCTTTATGCACTTTTAAGGACTGCACTTTGATGTGTCCGTAATACCGGTATATCGACACCTCCTTGGGATGATTGTGTCGTTAATTTTTTATTAAACCCCAATATGTAAAATAGATGGTGCCCAGATTCGCGCCAAGGCATTTGCGATAGTAGATTGTTGATATGGTGAGCTAAAAGCAAAATACCAGTTAAAGGGAGGCAATCCGACAAATAGTGCTTTCTTCGAACGAATACCTCATATCTAAGGATTGAGTAGTGGTCTACCTTATATATTCCTTTTATTATATACCTACGATCTATGAAGAGCGAAAAAACTATTAAATATACAGATTCAATACATTGTTTATTGGGGATACCTCGCTGAAAGTATTCCGCGCACTGTCTGACGTCACAATCTTGTATTTACACCGCATGTAGATACGGAATTTTAATCTGTCGTGGTGTATTTGCGCATGTCAATCTGTATGTATTTCCACCGGAAAATGTACAGGCATATAATAAATCCTCATATCACACACAATTAAATTTAATCATAACTTTTCAGGATCAGTACTTTATAAATGCATTTGAAAATGTATAAGTACGCTATGACATTATTGCATGTACATGTAGTTCATATTTACGCCAGAAAGTATATGCATATCTATATAAAATGTGCAAGGAAGTGTACGATTAAAATAACAAATATATATCTGTATATATTGTAGTTAGTATGTTTGTAACTGTGCACTTGTCCGACAGAAGCAAACATACGGAATTGGACGGAAAATATGAACGTTTGATACCTTTAAATGTTTATAAATACTGGTGACACACTATGACAAAATAACATGCTTATGTCGTATGCCAGTACATATTTCACTATAATTGCAGCCTGTGTATATTTACTGTACCATACATGGCCAGCACCATGATTAGACACTAGGTCATTTTTATCGATTGTAACAAATCTAAGTTCCTAATATGTTGTGATGAAAAAACGTTATGAACATTTTGTGTAACAACACGCTAACTACATTGTCGCAACAGCTACATTTAAATACGCATCGAGTTGAATCGTAGTATAGTAGGCGGTAAATCTTAAATTGAATGTCATTCAGGAAATTATCGTATGGTTAAATTAAACATGGGACTGATAGTCAAGTTCTGTATAGGCTATTTCAAATAAAGACATCGTGTTGGCGAATTAAGCCGAGTAGTTACGACTGATGGAACTGAATGATATACTGGTGTCTCAATGTCACCGACTTTGAATCAGTAATATACTGGTGTCCCAATGTCACAGACTTTGAATCAGTAATATACTGGTGTCCCAATGTCACGAACCTTGAATCTGTAATATACTGGTGTCCCAATGTCACGGACTTTGAATCAGTAATATACTGCCTAACACATCGGGACTTTTGCAGTAACTTAGAACTAGGAGGAACAGATACTACAATAGTGTATTGATAGCACGATTTATCTGATTTATAATGTTAAGCGTATCCTGCTTTAACACTTGTATCCGCACATACATATCCGTGTAGCATTGTTGGCGGTTAATTAGTATACATGGACTATCATTGTTTCTAATCAAATAAAGAGAGCAAAACATGATATTACTCTGACATGATTTTGATATTGTCCTTGTGTCGGCCTGACAGGCTGAGAGTGTTATGTATGTTTTGCATTTAGGTCTCAACCATTTATAGTGTAGGATACGTTACCCCATGAGAAGGACAATGTATGTCAACATGTTCAAAGATGCGACGTCTGTAAGATGTATTTCAAGATGAATCCAGTGTACCAATATATTATGATAATAATCAAAAGAACTTCGTTTCATATCATAAACCGTACATGTTTAGATAAGTTAATAAGAATTCTGGAACTGGGAATATATGAAAAGAAAATGTCACATATAAGGTTCATGGCCTCAAAACTTCTGACTAAATAATAATTTATACAACAATATGTGTTAATACATGTGGGGATATCAACAATTTAAAAGGTATGCAAATCATAAATACGTTTGCAATCTTTGAAGTCTTCTTGGCTAAGTCATGTATGTTTTGTACATACTCACAGTGGGACCTCACAAATTACGTCACTACAGTGTTTTGGCTTTTTTTCTTTGGACAAAAAGCAGTCCATTGACACTCGTGTCATAGTATTTATTGCATGTTAACATTTCACAAAATGTAATTCAAATGTACAGATGCCTCACAATACCGATCTATATCATAACCGTTTACGGTATATGTGTTACTAATGATACTGGTTAGTTTGTTTTCATTGCCTTTAATCATAAACGTAGTTCATCTAGTTCGACCTGATTATCTCGTGAGGAAAATAAGTAAGCTAAACTTAACCAGAGCAATACACTATGTATTCAGAAGTTCTGATCACAACAGCCATACAGTCATTTTATTGTGATTTTTTACAATAGATGCCTAACCTGTTGACATTGAAAAGAAAGATTTCCGAACAAACCAAAGAAAGAACAACTCACAAGTTTATCCTTATTACGGTTCTGACAGCCACGGTGGTATATTGGAAGAGCGTCCGTCTCGTGTGCGGGAGGTCGCGGATTCGATCCCCGGTCGGGTCACACCAAATACTTTAAATACGGTAGTAATGACTAGTCGGGTCACACCAAATACTTTAAATACGGTAGTAACAAGAGAAAGTTGATGCAAGGCACCAATGTCGCCGGAAAAGACTGCATTGATTTATTTATGTATTCTTGACTTTCCTTAGTCTATTCAAACATTAGGAACGAAGTAATGAAAACATTTGCTTATAAATTTTATATACATACCTATACATTAGGGTATCTATAAAAAATTAACGAAATGTGTACACATTTATCTGGCTTAAATTTAATTTTGCTGTTGTTACTTATTTAAATAATAGTATTCATTCATATAATTTCAATGTTTGTCAATCTTATTCGAATCACAAGGTAAATATCCTGGTATTGCTTTAAAGGGAGGTAATTTGAAGAAAACAAAAGTCTTCAAAAGGAGAAATATATCAGCATTACCGTCTACAGTTTAAATTGTTGTGGATTTAAAAATGTTCTTTTTTTCTTATTTCTACATGTACAACGAAATATTGCGGCTTCTCTTTGACGCTTTGCGTCAAACATTCGTCTTGTACTTGTCTAAAATAAAATAATATCACTCGCTTTTTCATATCGAAATGCGCATGCGCGAAAATCGATGTTAAAGGTCACGAAACTACACAACAGAATAGGGTCTATATTTAGCTTAGAAACAGTTCCTACTTTAGATATTCATGGATTAACATTATTAAATGAATTCTACACAAATCAAGACATCTCTTTGAACATGAAAACAACATTTAGTAAGTTAAAATTGCTATTAAAAGGAGAATCCGAAATTGACCTCAATGATGACACATAAGAGTCTGCATTAGGGGGTGTTGGTTCACGTCTTGAAGGGACCACTTTTGTCTTCGTAAATAAGACAAAAAACTTAAATGCGAGTGAAATAAAAAAAACTGCAAACATTAAAAAATCGGAATATTTATTTCATTTTAGATGTGTCATTTATTAGTGTTCGTAAACAACCACAATTGTAATATGTTCAAATCATCTAGATTTGTTTGTTTCTAATAATAAGCCGCCCTCCCATGTGATTTCCGAAAAGCTATTAAAAATAGAAGTCGCGGGCTTCTGCCCGGCGACTAATGACTAGTCGTGTCATACCAAATACTTTAAATACGGTAGTAATGACTAGTCGGGTCATACCAAATACTTTAAATACGGTAGTAATGACTAGTCGGTTCATACCAAATACTTTAAATACGGTAGTAATGACTAGTCGGGTCATACCAAATACTTTAAATACGGTAGTAATGACTAGTCGGGTCATACCAAATACTTTAAATACG
This sequence comes from Serripes groenlandicus, assembly GCA_031761405.1. Lineage (NCBI taxonomy): Eukaryota > Metazoa > Mollusca > Bivalvia > Cardiida > Cardiidae > Serripes > Serripes groenlandicus. Next base: position 5,522,481 of record JASEVX010000001.1, on the reverse strand, counting down.
GTAGTAATGACTAGTCGGTTCATACCAAATACTTTAAATACGGTAGTAATGACTAGTCGGGTCATACCAAATACTTTAAATAAGGTAGTAATGACTAGTCGGGTCACACCAAATACTATAAATACGGTAGTAATGACTAGTCGGGTCACACCAAATACTATAAATACGGTAGTAATGACTAGTCGGGTCATACCAAATACTATAAATACGGTAGTAATGATTAGTCGGGTCATACCAAATACTCTAAATACGGTAGTAATGACTAGTCGGGTCATACCAAATACTTTAAATACGGTAGTAATGACTAGTCGGGTCATACCAAATACTTTAAATACGGTAGTAATGACTAGTCGGGTCATACCAAATACTCTAAATACGGTAGTAATGACTAGTCGGGTCATACCAAATACTTTAAATAAGGTAGTAATGACTAGTCGGGTCATACCAAATACTTTAAATACGGTAGTAATGACTAGTCGGGTCATACCAAATACTTTAAATACGGTAGTAATGACTAGTCGGGTCACACCAAATACTTTAAATACGGTAGTAATGACTAGTCGGGTCATACCAAATACTTTAAATACGGTAGTAATGACTAGTCGGGTCATACCAAATACTCTAAATACGGTAGTAATGACTAGTCGGGTCATACCAAATACTTTAAATACGGTAGTAATGACTAGTCGGGTCATACCAAATACTTTAAATAAGGTAGTAATGACTAGTCGGGTCATACCAAATACTTTAAATATGGTAGTAATGACTAGTCGGGTCATACCAAATACTCTAAATACGGTAGTAATGACTAGTCGGGTGATACCAAATACTGTAAATACGATAGTAATGACTAGTCGGGTCATACCAAATACTTTATATATGGTAGTAATGACTAGTCGGGTCATACCAAATACTTTAAATACGATAGTAATGACTAGTCGGGTCATACCAAATACTTTAAATACGATAGTAATGACTAGTCGAGTCATACCAAATACTTTAAATACGGCAGTAATGACTAGTCGGGTCATACCAAATACTTTAAATACGGTAGTAATGACTAGTCGAGTCATACCAAATACTTTAAATACGGTAGTAATGACTAGTCGGGTCATACCAAATACTTTAAATACGGTAGTAATGACTAGTCGGGTCATACCAAATACTTTAAATACGATAGCAATGACTAGTCGGGTCATACCAAATACTTTAAATACGATAGTAATGACTAGTCGGGTCATACCAAATACTTTAAATATGATAGTAATGACTAGTCGGGTCATACCAAATACTTTAAATACGGTAGTAATGACTAGTCGGGTCACACCAAATACTTTAAATACGATAGTAATGACTAGTCGAGTCATACCAAATACTTTAAATACGGTAGTAATGACTAGTCGGGTCACACCAAATACTTTAAATACGGTAGTAATGACTAGTCGGGTCATACCAAATACTTTAAATACGGTAGTAATGACTAGTCGAGTCATACCAAATACTTTAAATACGGTAGTAATGACTAGTCGGGTCATACCAAATACTTTAAATACGGTAGTAATGACTAGTCGGGTCATACCAAATACTTTAAATACGATAGTAATGACTAGTCGGGTCATACCAAATACTTTAAATAAGGTAGTAATGACTAGTCGGGTCATACCAAATACTTTAAATACGGTAGTAATGACTAGTCGGGTCATACCAAATACTTTAAATACGGTAGTAATGACTAGTCGGGTCATACCAAATACTTTAAATACGGTAGTAATGACTAGTCGGGTCATACCAAATACTTTAAATACGGTAGTAATGACTAGTCGGGTCATACCAAATACTTTAAATACGATAGTAATGACTAGTCGGGTCATACCAAATACTTTAAATACGGTAGTAATGACTAGTCGGGTCATACCAAATACTTTAAATATGATAGTAATGACTAGTCGGGTCATACCAAATACTTTAAATACGGTAGTAATGACTAGTCGGGTCACACCAAATACTTTAAATACGATAGTAATGACTAGTCGAGTCATACCAAATACTTTAAATACGGTAGTAATGACTAGTCGGGTCACACCAAATACTTTAAATACGGTAGTAATGACTAGTCGGGTCATACCAAATACTTTAAATACGATAGTAATGACTAGTCGGGTCATACCAAATACTTTAAATAAGGTAGTAATGACTAGTCGGGTCATACCAAATACTTTAAATACGGTAGTAATGACTAGTCGGGTCATACCAAATACTTTAAATACGGTAGTAATGACTAGTCGGGTCATACCAAATACTTTAAATACGATAGTAATGACTAGTCGGGTCATACCAAATACTTTAAATAAGGTAGTAATGACTAGTCGGGTCATACCAAATACTTTAAATACGGTAGTAATGACTAGTCGGGTCATACCAAATACTTTAAATACGGTAGTAATGACTAGTCGGGTCATACCAAATACTTTAAATAAGGTAGTAATGACTAGTCGGGTCATACCAAATACTTTAAATACGGTAGTAATGACTAGTCGGGTCATACCAAATACTTTAAATACGGTAGTAATGACTAGTAATCATTACGACTGACTTGCTGGTGTCAGGATAAAAGTACTGGTTAGTTACCAAGGAAAGGCCGTGATATAAGTACTGGTTAGTTACCAAGGAAAGGCCGTGATATAAGTACTGGTTAGTTACCAAGGAAAGGCCGTGATATAACTGAAAAGTGTTGAAAGCAGCGTTAACACCAAACAATTAATCATTTAATTAATACGGCGCTTAATTAGAGCTCGTTAGAACATCTTTATAATAAGTATACATATTTGCGACGATTCAATAATAACTATTGGAAACAAGGCTAATAACTGAATGAAGACGCAATCAAATTAAATTTTAAATAGAATATTATTTTAATGAAACAAAACGCATCTCGCACTTTTATTTGTTTATAGTTGGACTTGTCTTTGTCAAATGACCAGGTATTTGTTTAATGTATGTATATTGGTTTACTCTAGTATGAATTGTTTAGTGTATGTAGATTGGTTTGCTCTAGTATGAATTGTTTAGTGTATGAATATTGGTTTGCTCTAGTATGAATTGTTTGGTGTATGTATATTGGTTTACTCTAGTATGAATTGTTTAGTGTATGTATATTGGTTTACTCTAGTATGAATTGTTTAGTGTATGTATGTTGGTTTACTCTAGTATGAATTGTTTAGTGTATGTATATTGGTTTACTCTAGTATGAATTGTTTAGTGTATGTATATTGGTTTGCCCTAGTATGAATTTGTTAGTGTATGTATATTAGTTTACTCTAGTATGAATTGTTTAGTGTATGAATATTGGTTTGCTCTAGTATGAATTGTTTAGTGTATGTATGTTGGTTTACTCTAGTATGAATTGTTTAGTGTATGTATATTGGTTTACTCTATACTCTAGTATGAATTGTTTAGTGTATGTATATTGGTTTACTCTAGTATGAATTGTTTAGTGTATGTAGATTGGTTTGCTCTAGTATGAATTGTTTAGTTTATGTATATTGGTTTGCTCTAGTATGAATTGTTTAGTGTATGTATGTTGGTTTACTCTAGTATGAATTGTTTAGTGTATGTATATTGGTTTACTCTAGTATGAATTGTTGAGTGTATGTATATTGGTTTACTCTAGTATGAATTGTTTAGTGTATGTATATTGGTTTACTCTAGTATGAATTGTTTAGTGTATGTATGTTGGTTTACTCTAGTATGAATTGTTTAGTGTATGTATATTGGTTTACTCTAGTATGAATTGTTTAGTGTATGTATATTGGTTTACTCTAGTATGAATTGTTTAGTGTATGTATATTGGTTTACTCTAGTATGAATTGTTTAGTGTATGTATATTGGTTTGCTCTAGTATGAATTGTTTGGTGTACGTATGTTGGTTTACTCTAGTATGAATTGTTTAGTGTATGTATGTTGGTTTACTCTAGTATGAATTGTTTAGTGTATGTATATGGGTTTACTCTAGTATGAATTGTTTAGTGTATGAATATTGGTTTGCTCTAGTATGAATTGTTTGGTGTATGTATATTGGTTTACTCTAGTATGAATTGTTTAGTGTATGTATATTGGTTTACTCTAGTATGAATTGTTTAGTGTATGTATATTGGTTTACTCTAGTATGAATTGTTTAGTGTATGTATGTTGGTTTACTCTAGTATGAATTGTTTAGTGTATGTATATTGGTTTACTCTAGTATGAATTGTTTGGTGTATGTATATTGGTTTACTCTAGTATGAATTGTTTAGTGTATGTATATTGGTTTACTCTAGTATGAATTGTTTGGTGTATGTATATTGGTTTACTCTAGTATGAATTGTTTAGTGTATGTATATTGGTTTACTCTAGTATGAATTGTTTGGTGTATGTATATTGGTTTACTCTAGTATGAATTGTTTAGTGTATGTATATTGGTTTACTCTAGTATGAATTGTTTAGTGTATGTATGTTGGTTTACTCTAGTATGAATTGTTTAGTGTATGTATATTGGTTTACTCTAGTATGAATTGTTTAGTGTATGTATATTGGTTTGCTGTAGTATGAATTGTTTAGTGTATGTATATTGGTTTACTCTAGTATGAATTGTTTAGTGTATGTATATTGGTTTACTCTAGTATGAATTGTTTAGTGTATGTATATTGGTTTACTCTAGTATGAATTGTTTAGTGTATGTATATTGGTTTACTCTAGTATGAATTGTTTAGTGTATGTATGTTGGTTTACTCTAGTATGAATTGTTTAGTGTATGTATATTGGTTTACTCTAGTATGAATTGTTTAGTGTATGTATATTGGTTTACTCTAGTATGAATTGTTTAGTGTATGTATGTTGGTTTACTCTAGTATGAATTGTTTAGTGTATGTATATGGGTTTACTCTAGTATGAATTGTTTAGTGTATGTATATTGGTTTGCTCTAGTATCAATTGTTTGGTGTATGAATATTGGTTTACTCTAGCATGAATTGTTTAGTGTATGTATATTGGTTTACTCTAGTATGAATTGTTTGGTGTATGTAGATTGGTTTACTCTAGTATAAATTGTTTGGTGTATGTAGATTGGTTTACTCTAGTATAAATTGTTTAGTGTATGTATATTGGTTTACTCTAGTATGAATTGTTTAGTGTATGTATATTGGTTTGCTCTAGTATGAATTGTTTAGTGTATGTATATTGGTTTGCTCTAGTATGAATTGTTTAGTGTATGTATATTGGTTTACTCTAGTATGAATTGTTTGGTGTATGTATGTTGGTTTGCTCTAGTATGAATTGTTTAGTGTATGTATATTGGTTTGCTCTAGTATGAATTGTTTAGTGTATGTAGATTGGTTTGCTCTAGTATGAATTGTTTAGTGTATGTATATTGGTTTACTCTAGTATGAATTGTTTAGTGTATGTATATTGGTTTACTCTAGTATGAATTGTTTAGTGTATGTATGTTGGTTTGCTCTAGTATGAATTGTTTAGTGTATGTATATTGGTTTGCTCTAGTATGAATTGTTTAGTGTATGTAGATTGGTTTGCTCTAGTATGAATTGTTTAGTGTATGTATATTGGTTTACTGTAGTATGAATTGTTTAGTGTATGTATGTTGGTTTACTCTAGTATGAATTGTTTAGTGTATGTATGTTGGTTTACTCTAGTATGAATTGTTTAGTGTATGTATATTGGTTTACTCTAGTATAAATTGTTTAGTGTATGTATATTGGTTTATTCTAGTTTGACTTGTCTTTGTCAAATGACCAGGTATTTGTTTAGTGTATGTATATTGGTTTGCCCTAGTATGAATTTGTTAGTGTATGTATATTGGTTTGCTCTAGTATGAATTGTTTAGTGTATGTATATTGTATTGCTCTAGTATGAATTGTTTGGTGTATGTATATTGGTTTGCTCTAGTATGAATTGTTATTTATTAGAGAGCGGCGCGAGACATGTGCTTTTCTGTTTACATCATAGTATAGCCTACACACAAACAGGATATAATTTGATACTTCTACAGCATCGCTGCTCTATACTTCACCTTTTATTGCAGCGTTGATGGGTGCGTGGCTTTGTCAACATACATCGCGGTAAGTGTCTGGATGGGGGACCCGGTACACGTAACACATGTTGGCAACCATTATCCCCGGACCCCGGTGGTTTCCAGCGATGTTGCATAGGCTCCGCTCTGGTGTATTGCTAGGGTGCATTTGTGTGCCTTCGGTCGAAGTCAAGAGAAAAGAGGGAGAACTATTACGGGATTCCGGTATAGGTACACATACAACTTCTACAGCCTTGCTGTAGAAGCCGGCTTTTATAGCGACGTTGGTAGAGTGGTTGGCTTTTTCACAGAGTTAAGCAACGTTCATTGAGGTAAGTGCCTGAATGGGTGACCCGCGTCAGCTTATCTCCGTGAGGGACCCGGAACACGTTACAGAAATATGACAGATTTACCTTTACCGGCACGAACACATACTTAACGCACACTTATTCATGCACTTACCACATGTAGTATTCTGCAAACTAATTAAAAAAGAACATGATCTAATATGTGTTTACATCAGAATATACCTTGGAAGATAGACAATATAACATGACTTACGGTTCAATTGTAGCCGATGATTTGTACATTTCTGATGTCATAGATATGTTTTCATAGTAGCATTTTTCTTGCAAAGGAATGGATGTCATAATCAAGGCATCATTACTCCAAAATGTGTTGGAACAAAAGGAATTATGGTATCAGGACATACAAAAACCAAACGACAATGTTAAATTATTTAACATTTTCTAATAACACGTGATTTTTATTTTGGTTTACATATGTTTTAGTGATACAGTGCTAGAAGATTGTATCTATAACAACAAGATGGTGTTAATTGTAATTACCTAAGTTGTCCCGTTCACTAGTATTTGATAGGGTTTATTGGTTTTGATATATTGTGATGCCCCATTCATATATATACACATGTTTAAAATCAATTTATTATAACCTACAATAACACATTGAGCTTCATTTGCCGATAATACATTTTGGTGTATATCAACTTCATATTATGATTTGATATCCCGAATATGTCACGGGACAGGAACAATCTGTATTTTCTTTAGCATACCCGTCGACCGAAACACTAAAAAACTTAACTCATCAGTGGAAAAATGCATGTTTCTGTCTTAATATCAAAGTTGGCTTGGTGTGTAGCACATATCCGGATATCATGTCTTGATAGTCGTTTGCTCTGTAAAGTTGGCTTGGTGTGTAGCACAGACCCCTATATCATGTCTTGATAGTCGTTTACTCTGTAAAGTTGGCTTGGTGTGTAGCACAGACCCGTATATCATTTCTTGATAGTCGTTTACTCGGTAAAGTTGGCTTGGTGTGTAGCACAGACCCCTATATCATGTCTTGATAGTCGTTTACTCTGTAAAGATGGCTTGGTGTGTAGCACAGACCCGTATATCATTTCTTGATAGTCGTTTACTCTGTAATGTTGGCTTGGTGTGTAGCACAGACCCGTATATCATGTCTTGATAGTCGTTTGCTCTGTGAAGTTGGCTTGGTGTGTAGCACAGACCCCTATATCATGTCTTGATAGTCGTTTACTCTGTAAAGTTGGCTTGGTGTGTAGCACAGACCCGTATATCATGTCTTGATAGTCGTTTGCTCTGTAAAGGTGGCTTGGTGTTTAGCACAGACCCCTATATCATGTCTTGATAGTCGTTTGCTCTGTAAAGTTGGCTTGGTGTGTAGCACATATCCGTATATCATGTCTTGATAATCGTTTGCTCTGTAAAGTTGGCTTGGTGTGTAGCACAGACCCCTATATCATGTCTTGATAGTCGTTTTCTCTGTAAAGTTGGCTTGGTGTGTAGCACAGACCCGTATATCATTTCTTGATAGTCGTTTACTCGGTAAAGTTGGCTTGGTGTGTAGCACAGACCCCTATATCATGTCTTGATAGTCGTTTACTCTGTAAAGATGGCTTTGTGTGTAGCACAGACCCGTATATCATTTCTTGATAGTCGTTTACTCTGTAATGTTGGCTTGGTGTGTAGCACAGACCCGTATATCATGTCTTGATAGTCGTTTGCTCTGTGAAGTTGGCTCGGTGTGTAGCACAGACCCGTATATCATGTCTTGATAGTCGTTTGCTTTGTAAGTTGGCTAGGTGTGTAGCACAGACCCGTATATCATGTCTTGATAGTCGTTTGCTCTGTAAAGTTGGCTTGGTGTTTAGCACAGACCCCTATATCATGTCTTGATAGTCGTTTGCTCTGTAAAGTTGGCTTGGTGTGTAGCACATATCCGTATATCATGTCTTGATAGTCGTTTGCTCTGTAAAGTTGGCTTGGTGTGTAGCACAGACCCCTATATCATGTCTTGATAGTCGTTTACTCTGTACAGTTGGCTTGGTGTGTAGCACAGACCCGTATATCATTTCTTGATAGTCGTTTACTCTGTAAAGTTGGCTTGGTGTGTAGCACAGTCCCGTATATCATGTCTTGATAGTCGTTTGCTCTGTAAAGTTGGCTTGGTGTGTAGCACAGACCCGTATATCATGTCTTGATAGTCGTTTGCTTTGTAAGTTGGCTTGGTGTGTAGCACAGACCCGTATATCATTTCTTGATAGTCGTTTGCTCTGTAAAGTTGGCTTGGTGTGTAGCACAGACCTGTATATCATGTCTTGATAGTCGTTTGCTCTGTAAAGTTGGCTTGGTGTGTAGCACAGACCCGTATATCATGTCTTGATAGTCGTTTACTCTGTAAAGTTGGTTCACACACCACTTGAGAAAAGTTTTTACAATTCCATATCAAAACTATGAATCCGATTATTTCTCAAATGGAATACATTCTTTTTTTCCACAGATGCAAACGACTGTTGACATTTAGGTAAACTCTCGAAGACGTCTAAGTGTTTATAAACGCTCTTAATTAATACAATGTTATATGAAGACGAAATATAGTTATCCGTATTTGAAATTGCTGTAGATATCTACATACACTTGCGCTGCATAAAATGCACTAAATAGTTAGTTAATACAATGAAATCAATGCCATTTATATCGAAACCTTTTCTTTTTTTATTATTCAATTCATACCCAATAAATTAATCGGGAAACTAAAATAGACCTAACCGTATTGGTAAGGGATGTGTTACTTATAATTAATATCGAAACCGTATTGGTAAGGGATGTGTTACTTATAATTAATATCGAAACCGTATTGGTAAGGGGTGCGTTACTTATAATTAATATCGAAACCGTATTGGTAAGGGGTGCGTTACTTATAATTAATATCGAAACCGTATTGGTAAGTTGTGCGTTACTTATAATTAATATCGAAACCGTATTGGTAAGTTGTGCGTAACTTATAATTAATATCGATGAAGTTATCTCTTTGTTGAGATACAAGTTTTAACGCTGTAAATAGTAGGTAATACATTTTTAATATTTAACAACAACAGTGGATAGTCATTAATCTAATTTATTTCTTACTTATCATTATCGATTGCGCGAACAACGTGTTAATTCATACTTTCATATTGATTTGTATATCAATCCTTTAAAGATACACGCAATTAATCCATAATGTTTCCCAATGTCATCGGAAGAATCTTTAGGGTAAGGACGAAACAAAAAATGTCAAAATAATTTGGACTATTTTATGTTATTCCCAGGTATTCGTTTGTTATTTGAGGTTCAATTTATTTGGACTATTTTATGTTATTCCAAGGTATTCGTTTGTTATTTGAGGTTCAATTTATTTGGACTATTTTATGTTATTCCCAGGTATTCGTTTGTTATTTGAGGTTCAATTTATTTGGACTATTTTATGTTATTCCAAAGTATTCGTTTGTTATTTGAGGTATTCGTCTGTGAACACTTTCAATCTGCCATCTTCGCTCGAGACTCACGTATGTCATCTCTCACAGAAAGTTTCAAAATAATTCTGACAAAGATTGGCCTCTTGCATTAGAAAACATGGATGACCGGGCATATCCTAGGTAATCAGAACTCACCATACATATATTAATATGATTTTCTTAAGGCACCGCATGCAGTCGGTGTCTGTCAGTTGACTTACTCTAACACATACGAACATCTGTCTTATTCAATAGTACCACGCTGGTAAATCCAATTTAGATAAATAAATGTATATTTTAATTTAGAACTTATGTATGGCGGGCTATATTTATCCACGTGAATCGAAGTTACTCTGAACTAATGTGCATGTATATAGGGGCGTGTATACAAATCGAATGCTATATAAAGGTTACTGGATATCGAGATATATTAGTTATATCGGTTCCCTGTGATTATTCCAATATTCTGTGACCGTATCACGTGTAAACGTACCCAAAATTAGAGATGAGTTGGACGAAAATGAGAAGGATAAGCGAAGGGTAAATCAATGTTCTATTTGTTTACTTTTGACGTGCTTCAATCATAATCAATCGCTTTGTTTGAATCTTTATTGACGAGTTCCCAGTGTTATTTGATATTACGTCCTTTGATTATCTGTTGTCAATACCGTTAAATGTATATCAATGCATTCATAGATGTGTCGTCTATACCGTTAGATGTACATCAATTCGTTTATAGATGTGTCGTCTATACCGTTAGATGTATATCAATGCGTTCATAGATGTGTCGTCTATACCGTTATATGTACATCAATGCGTTTATAGATGTGTCGTCAATACCGTTAGATGTACATCAATGCGTTTATAGATGTGTCGTCTATACCGTTAAGGATGTGTCGTCTATACCGTTAAATGTATATCAACGCGTTTATAGATGTGTCGACAATACCGTTAAATGTACATCAACGCGTTTATAGATGGGTCGTCTATACCGTTAAATGTACATCAATGCGTTTATAGATGTGTCGTCTATACTGTTAAATGTATATCATCACGTTTATAGATGTGTCGACAATACCGTTAAATGTACATCAACGCGTTTATAGATATGTCGTCTATGCCGTTAAATGTACATCAATGCGTTTATAGATGTGTCGTCTATACCGTTAAATGTATATCATCATGTTTATAGATGTGTCGACAATACCGTTAAATGTACATAAACGCGTTTATAGATGTGTCGTCTATACCGTTAAATGTATATCATCACGTTTATAGATGTGTCGTCTATACCGTTAAATGTATATCATCACGTTTATAGATGTGTCGTCTATACCGTTTAATGTATATTATCACGTTTATAGATGTGTCGTCTATACCGTTAGATGTATATCAACGCGTTTATAGATGTGTCGTCTATACCGTTAGATGTACATCATCACGTTTATAGATGTGTCGTCAATACCGTTAGATGTATATCAATGCGTTTATAGATGTGTCGTCTATACCGTTAAATGTATATCAACGCGTTTATAGATGTGTCGACAATACTGTTATATGTACATCAATGTGTTTATAGATGTGTCGACAATACTGTTAGATGTACATCAACGCGTTTATAGATGTGTCGTCTATACCGTTAGATGTACATCATCACGTTTATAGATGTGACGTCTATACCGTTAGATGTACATCAACGCGTTTATAGATGTGTCGTCTATACCGTTAAATGTACATCAACGCGTTTATAGATGTGTTTTCAATACCGATAGATGTAACATAAACGAGTTCATAGATGTGTTGTCAATACCTTTAGATGTATATCAACACGTATATAGATGTGTCATCAATACCGTTAGATATATATCAACACGTTTATAAGTGTGTCTTTTATACAGTTAGATGTAACATCAACGCGTTCATAGATGTGTTGTCAATACCTTTAGATGTACATCAACACGTGTATAGATGGGTCGTCAATAACGTTAGTTGTATATCAACGCATTTATAAATGTGTCGTCTATACCGCTACAATGTATATCAATGCGTTCATAGATGTGTCGTTAATAATGTTAGATGTACCAAACAGTATCGAGACCTCAATACCAGACAGACAGACAGACAGACAGACAGACAGACATATAGACATATAGACATATATGGGGTCAGAGTCCGCAGAGAGAGAGAGAGAGAGACTGACATACAGCCAGAGACAGATACATACATACGTACATACATACATACATATATATAAAAAGAGAGTGTGTGAGAGAGTAAGAAGAAGGGGACGAGATATGATAGATTCAAACAGAGGCGTTGAAAGCATACGTGAAAAACAAGATAAAGGGGGTCGTGCAACGTAAAGACAAGTAGGTAGGACACGATCATATTCAGTTTTTCGCGTCAGTGAGGATTTTCCCGACCGTATCTACAAAGTGCGTACTTTGTTATACCCTTTTTTTATAAGAGGCCATTGATTCGGGAAGACAGGTATATCTCCACTTTGATAAACTGATCAGTGACGGTAAAAGCTGTATGTATATTGAGGGGGAAAAATGCCATACAGTTTAATAGGTCGAGGCCAAATCAATTACATATACTTGACAAAGCCCATGTCATTGGCACACTACGATCATGTTATGGACATACAATACTTGGACATTGTATGTTGGAGTACTTAGAGTTTTACTAAGCGTTAAGTGTTGTTATTAACAAAAATCTGTCTGACTTTGGAATAGTAAAGCGTTCACATAACGAATTCGACGATTGTATCATATTGTATTTTAATAATGGGCAGTTTATATGAATACCGATATCATTCTTGTGTTAGCATATGTCTTCCCTGAATAATCAACATTTGGTTATGATCGCATCGATAATGCTATTGAGCTATAAACGACCCCCTGCATCTCGGATTGAAATATTAGATTATTTCGCACAATATATGTGTTTGTTTAGACTAATGAAAGTCAAGAATGCATGTGTGTTAAAAATAAATTAGTGCAGTCTTTTCCGGCGACATTGATGCCTTGCATCAACTTTCTCTTGTACTTTTATTTAAAGAGATGTTTCATAGTCTTGCCTACATGTTGTCAAAGTCGTCTGCTGCAGATTTATTGTAAGTGGTAAAGGATTCTGTTTGTCATCATGATACAACAATCCAAGTATATTCAGCACAATGGCTAAGTTACCGTTACACCATGATTTCTCGGATGTGTAAGCCCTGGTGGTTATATCAGCCTATAGAAATTCAACCGTTGGAGTTGAAATAAAGATGACGTTAGCGAATTAAAAGATGCAATATGGTTAAACCCCAATGCTCTGTATTAATACCATGATTGAACAATATGATTATCAATAGAGACACTAAATAATGGTAAGTTAACTCATGAAAATCGGTATTTACATTTCGGAGATAAACCATTTGTATGAGTAGGTCCCCTATGAAAAAGTTTATTTAAAGACGTCATTTTGGACGTAAATGTATGTATGGTGTTTTTTTGGCGCATAGACAGCTAACGTGTTTTAGCGCGCATATAACATAAGAAAAGAAGGTAACAATATTCAAAAATCAAATATATTGGTTAAAATGATTATATGATGTGAAATGATTTGACTGAACTAAAATCTATGTAATGGGAATGAAATATATGGGTATGAGATGAAATTGAATGTAAAAAGATAAAAAGTATCACAGCTTATTGTAAAGTGAAATCATAGCATGCATTGGCCAAATAGGGTGTTAATACTATCGACACTGTAGTATTAAGAACGAATTGGTGCAAAGTCAGTGCTAATTTGTATAGCTTGTAGAGCAATGTATACATTCAGGTGCATCGTCTTTTGTTAAGAGTCAACAATGTGTTGGCCCAGAGTGCCCAATTCGTTAATGAGCTATAATAACCTCTGCTCGACTAATGGACCTGTAAACGGCGTTCCATTCGCCCAGGCCGAGACCCGGTAGCTCAGTCGGTATCGACGCGGGCTGTCAATCTAGGGGTTGTGAGTTCGAATCCGAGCTCGGCCAACTTTCTTTCCGACGATTGACAAAGGTCAATGCGACATGCGTCATTCGTCTTCCACCAATTGGTTAAGTCTAACTGGAAAAGCAGCCAGTTGCTTGGGAAGATTGTTGTGTGGAGTACTGGTTTGAGAAAACCTGGAAATGCATGAGTAGTTGAATTGGCCGCCGATAGTTGTGCAAACGATAACATTATCAATGAATACTTTAAAGAAAGTATTGACATATTAATCGAACCACTTGAAATACTTTTTAACACCATATTTAACAGTGGAACATTCCCAAAACAGTGGTCGGAAGGGATAATTATACCAATCATGAAAAAGAGGCCAGCAGACGACCCTAACACTTACCGTGGAATAACGTTAATCAGCTGTTTCGGAAAACTATTCACGACAATCATTAATGAACGGTTAAAAAAGTGGACTAAAGAAAACGAGGTTATAACGGACGCACAATTCGGATTTCAATCCGACCGCAGCACAACGGACGCGATATTTATTCTCCAAACATTAATAGAAAAATACATAAATCAGAGACAGAAATTATATTGTGCTTTTATCGACTTTCAAAAAATCTTTTGATAGTGTCTATCGGAACGGGCTATGGTATAAACTAGTGAAATCTGGCATAGATGGTAAATTACTTAGAATAATAAAATCAATGTACTCAGATGTTAAACTGCAAGTGAGACAATTCGACAATCTTTCAGAGTTGTTCAAGTGCGAAGTCGGTTTATTCCAAGGGGAGATAAGCTCCCCGATATTATTTTCCATGTTCCTAAATGACATCGAGTTAGAACTACAGTCAAGTCAAGACGGGTGTATTAACATAGATCAACTATCGATTTTACTCATTCTGTTTGCTGACGACTGTGTGCTAATGAGCGATACGGCGGATGGTTTACAATCACATCTAGATAACATGCTCATATACTGTGATAAATGGGGATTAACAGTTAATGTAGAAAAATCCAAAATAGTTGTCTTTAGAGGTGGCGGTATCCTCCCGAGAGGACTATCTTGGAGTCTCCAGGGATATAAAATGGACATTGTCGAACAATTCTGTTATCTAGGATTTGTTTTATCTAGTAATGGGTCATTTATAAAATCTACAAACGCCATGTATACGAAAGCGATAAAATCGATGGGTGCATTGTGGTCTATGATTAATGACATTCAAATGCCAGTTGATATAATGTTTAATTTGTTTGATGCATATGTATTGCCTATACTTATGTACTCTAGCGACGTGTGGGGCTTTATTGCGGCAGAACATATAGAGAGACTTCATAGAAAATTTTGTAAATGGGTATTGAATGTCAAAAGTACCACGAATAATTATGCATTATACGGCGAAACAGGGAGATTGCCACTTGTGATTTTAAGGCATGGGAGAATCATTAAATACTGGCTTAAAATTGCGTCTCGCAAAATCGATAATTGCATTATAACTGGACTTTACTGTATGTTGTATAAACAGTGTGAAATAAAGTCGAATTGGGTGACTAAAGTAAAAGCATTGTTAAACAGTCTTGGCTTTAGTGACGTGTGGCTTTTTCCTGATTCGGTTAATATTAAATCATTTATACCTGTATTAAATATACGGCTTAAGGATAATTACATTAGTGCATGGAGAGTCGGTATGAACTTGTGTTCATCTCTTAGCTTATTTAAACAGGTTAAAACTATATTTGAAATGTCCTTTTACTTGTTAAGAATTGTAAACGTAAAGCATAGAAATACTTTGTCAAAACTACGCTTATCGTCACATCATTTATATATAGAGACTGGGAGACATAGAGGCATTCCGAGATGTGATCGAATTTGTGAAATGTGTACAAATGAAGACATTGAAGACGAATACCATTTCGTTTTAATATGTGATAAATACGAGACATTAAGACACCAGTATATCCCTCGATACTACTATACGAGACCAAGCATGTATAAATTTATTGGGCTTATCCAATGTGAGAATGTTAGAACTTTAAATAACTTAGCAAAATATGTGATATGTGCCCAGAAAATTAGAACATAAAAACTCTTAAATCACCACTCTCGTATTAACTATAATACGTTGACGTTATAGTTGTTTGTGTTTGAGTGTGTGTTCGTAAGTGCGTGTATGCGTGTGTGCGTGAGTGCGTGAGTGCGTGCGAGCGTATTTGATATTTCTGCATTATTTTCCATTTTTGTTATTAATCACAACTCTGTATTTGCATGCTCACACATGATAATATTATTTGTATGACGATTAGCTATGTTATGCTAAAGTCTAATAAACTATTCTGTATTCTGTATTCTGTATTTGTTAAGAGTCAACAATGTGTTGGCCCAGAGTGCCAATTCGTTAATGAGCTATAATAACCTCTTCTCGACTAATGGACCTGTAAACGGGGTTCCATTCGCCCTGACATGCTAAATAATTATGACGATATATTTCTTCTAGTTACTATTCAAAGGG
Organism: Serripes groenlandicus; assembly: GCA_031761405.1. Classification (NCBI taxonomy): domain Eukaryota; kingdom Metazoa; phylum Mollusca; class Bivalvia; order Cardiida; family Cardiidae; genus Serripes; species Serripes groenlandicus. The sequence continues at coordinate 5,506,110 of JASEVX010000001.1, read as the reverse complement.
ACACAACGCTCATGTAAAATAATGTGTCACTTACAGTTATCTGTCGTTGTACACACAAGGAAGTTTACAATAATAAACTGGTAACCAATATAAACAAGAGGCGGACATTTTGTTGAACATATTCTCTAAAATGTAAATTCCAATTGAAGATCTTGCTTGAATCCTCTGAGTTCTGGTGAGTAACAATGCGCTATTATTAACACAGAACTCGTAATGTACGATTTAAAGGACTGTTGTGTGATTCATCCAAAAAAGGGTAAACGAGTGACTTGTTGATGTCGGTTTTAAATTATCTTGATCTACAGTGCAGTAGGCCTACGGGCAGGTGTTTTCTTTCTGAATTGTTTCTTTAGTTAGAACCGGAATTAAAGAACAAGCCCAATACATTATTTTGAGATTCATTGTTGTAAGACGGTTTCACTGGTTTTATTATATGGACTCGTCCAATATGGAAACAATTCCATTATTATTTGAAATATTGACACATTATCTACCGACTTTAAATCGGTTAAACCATTAGAAAGAGTCACTACAAATACAAGTTCATTTCGTTATTACCAAAGATGTTTTCAAATATCGTCTGCTGCAGATAAGTCAAAACATGCCCCATTGCGGTTAAGTGAACATAACTTAACCCTTTATGTCGTAAATAGTTTTTAAATTTTATTTTTATCTTCGTCAATATTTAAAGTATCTGAATAACATTACAAATTCTCTGTGGTACGTAGTAAAGCAGAGAATGCTTGTCTTAACACGGTAAACACACAAAGGGTTATTGTGTATTGTAGTTGCACGGGATGTGCTGCACGGGATGTGCGCTCGGGTATGAGTATATATAAGGTAGTTATAGGGCGTGTTTGTCAGTTCCACGCTAGACTTCGCTCGTTAGACTGCTTACACAGAGACAACATGGATGAAGAAGATATCAACGCCTTGGTGAACAACCGAGTAAAAGACGTTATTCAGGAGTCACATGGCAACTTGTTGCGGGAAATAGGTGGACTTATAGACAAGATAAGTTATCCAAGCTCTTCTGCCTCTTCTAGTAGTATTTCTTCTCTAGACGCTCCGAAATTCAAGCGTAAAAGTAACGAGGAGCAATTTAAACAGAATTCCAAGGTTATTGCCAGGTTGGAACATGCCGAGTTAAATATGGATTCCCAGAGGATTACGGAGGCTAAAAATGATATTATTGAAGGTAAACAAATGATAGCAAGTTTTAAATGTAAAGGTTTTCGAGTTTAATGGTATTATTAAATTCTTGTTTATTAAAGTAGCAAAGGAAGCACGGGCTATTCTCGTTGCATTTTTCTTTTTCATTGCAGCAAAAGATATACTAAAGCGGCGTCAGAAATTAATTCAGCTTGCTGATACCTCCGAATTGGGATGGCGAATGGTTGCAGAATATGAGAGCAACCCTATAGCAAGTGACAGCGAGGATGAGAAGCGTATTCATAAGGCAGAATATCGGGCTTCGAGAAAGGCTAAAGGGGAAAAGACAAAGTGAGGCAGGTCAAGGTCAACTCCTTACGGACGGGGACAGCCTAGGGGGGACTCATTACCCTCTCAAGGAACGGGACAGACGTATTCTCATGGGGGTTCGGTGAAGAAACCAGGTTTATGTTTTATCTGCGGAAAGGCGGGGCACTGGAAGAATGAATGCTCACTCCAGAATTACAATAACAAGATAAGTAGTTTTATTGTTGGCCGCCTTTCGAAGGCTTTAGGTAAAACGAATACCAATAGAAAGCAATTATGTTTTGCGGAAAAGGGTATAACAAAAATTGTTAACATTAATTGCATAGAAATGGGGCATGGAGCCGGTTCGAATATCAAGTTTAAATCAGGTGGCCAAAATCCGGGAAAATACAATGAGGAAAAGGAAACAATTGAATATTCGAGCATAAGTGAAAATGAGACTATAGAGAGTCCGATTTTAAACATTGTTAAAAAGGGGGCAAGTGTTGACTTAATAAATCAGTCTTTCAACATTGAGGACAAAGGATCATGTACTGGTTTAGATGATAATGCTAGTTCAAATTATAATGGTTTGAAAAAGGGAGGTACTATCGACTCGGGTAAACATTTAGAGCTAACCGGATTAAGCGTTTTGTCACCTGTTGGTAAACTCAAACAGAGCTATAGCAAATGGGAAGCTTATACCAATAATGCTTACATTTTGGATGTCATTTATAACGGTTATAAGTTACCGTTGGCCGAGACTCCGGTGACAGTTCAGTTAAATAATAATAGATCCGCCAGGGATAATCCGATTTATGTAAAGTTCGAAATTGGCCGTTTAGTAGAAAAGGGTATTATTTCAGTTGTTCAAGAACAACCATTGATAGTCAACCCATTAACGGTTGCATACGGTAGGTCTGGCAAGCCTAGATTAGTTCTTGACTGTAGACATATTAATCCATGCTTACACTTGTTTAAGGTCAAATTTGAGGACGTTAAAGTTGCAAAATCGATTTTTCAGCCTTTCAGTTATGTATTTACATTCGATTTGAAAAGCGCTTATCATCACATTGATATTTGTTCATGCCACAGAACGTATTTGGGGTTTTCATGGTCCGACGAAGGAATTGTGACTCGTGATCTGGAGGTCACGGGTTCGATACCCGGTTGCGGCGACATTCTTTCGGGCGATGTTTTCCATTGCCTCTCACCTCTGATCTATGTGAGAAAGTAGTCAGTGGCTTCGAAAGAATGTTGTGTAAGTACTGGTGTGGGAAAGCCAGGAAAACATGGGTAGGTGCACTGACCGCCGTGATATGACCAAAGCTGTTGAAAGCGGCGTTAAACTCCAAACAAACAAACAAACAAACGAAGGAATTGACCGTTATTATGTTTTTAATTGCCTTCCTTTCGGTTTGTCTACAGCCGGACACATATTCACCAAAGTACTCAGACAGCTACTGAAATATTGGAGATCGTTGTGCATTGATATTGTTATGTTTCTCGATGACGGTATAGGTGGTCACACGGATTTCGATCTTGCTTTAAGACATAGCAAGTTGGTCAGGAGTTCATTAGTTGAATTCGGTTTTCTTTTGGCAGAAGATAAATGCGATTGGTTGCCGAGAAGGATAGCTATTTGGTTGGGTCATGTTTTTAATTTTGAAGACAATATTTTGAGGTTAACGGAAGAAAGAATTAAGCGGTTGGAGACTCAAATTGACTCCGTTTTGTATGATGTGAGGAATGATAAATTCAAAACCGTGCATGTAAAGGCACTAGCTTCGGTTATCGGTCAAATTATATCACTGCAGAGTGTACTTGGTAAACGCGTTAGTTTGCATACTAGAAACTTGTATATTTGTATTATGTATCGCTGTAGTTGGAAGTCACCTGTTCAGGTGAATAAGGAGGCTATAGGAGAATTGAATTATTGGCGTATAAACGCCAGACGTCTCAATGATTTGGGATGTTTGTATTGGCAACATCCGGTCGTAAAAGCAAACGTTTTTGCTGACGCAAGTTCCCATGGTTATGGTGGATTTGTTGAAATGTGTAACGCATGTTTGTCAGGAGACGGATCGGAATCCGCACCGGTAGAAAATACCGTTGTTAAGGAGCAAGGGAGCCGCGCGTCTCAAATTCCCGGTAATTGCGAGTTAGTAGTGGACAGAGGTAATTCCTTTGATCGTTATATATTTAATGATGGGCGACTCCCGAAAGCGAGTGCGCAAGTCGGTTTTGATAGATCGATAGATACTAGTATTTCGCGTGTTGGCGGATTCGTAAAACTCCCGGAAGAGAGTTGTTATTGTTTATCGGAAAATGTGATCAATATTGATGGTCGATTCATTGGGGGATCAAAACTCCGGGGAGAGAGTTGTCTTGCAGATCCGGGATGTGAAAATTATCTCCCGGAAGAGAGATATCTTAATTACTGTGGTTGGCATGAGATATGTAAAATTCATCCCATGCATGATAGAAATGGTTTGTTAATTAAGGATAGGGATGTTTGTTCGGTAAGCGATCTAAATATTGGAAGCCATCTTTCCAATTCCGAAATATTCGGATCATGGACGAGTGATGAGTCGCTCAAAAGTTCCACATGGAGGGAGCTAGAAGCTGTACATCGGGTTGTTATGAGTAATTTGAAGATATTGAAAAATGGTCATATTAAGATATTTTCAGATAATCAAAATGTTGAGCGTATTTTACACGCTGGTAGCAGAGTTAATGAGCTCCATAACTTATCATTAGCGATAAATTCAGTTTGTGAGCAGAACAGGATCACATTTAACTCTGTCTGGATCCCAAGGGGTGATAACCTTCTTGCAGATCATTTGAGTAGGTGTCAGGATAGTGATGATTGGTCCATTTCTGAAGATATTTATAGAAAATTGGATAAAATGTGGGGTCCTCATGATGTAGATAGGTTTTCAACACATTATAATAATAAATGTAGGAGGTTTAACTCTAGGTGGTGGGTACCTGGCACGGAAGCTATAGACGCATTTGATCAGACTTGGCGCGGTGAACTGAATTGGTTAGTTCCGCCTCCAAAGCATATAATGAGCTGTCTGAGGAAATTAGCATCGGAAAATGCTCGAGGTACTTTGATAATTCCAAAATGGCAGTCTGCACCATTTTGGCCGTTTATTACTGATTTGCAATACGAATATAAATATTTTGTAAAAGGTGCACTTGAATTGCCAAAATCAGGCGCTGTGTGCAAAGGCAAAGGAAACAATGGAATGTTCGGTGAGAATGTTTTATCATTCAGCATGGTTGCATTACATTGCGTTTTTGAAGAAAACCAATAAGGGAAAAGATGTTATTTACGTTTTCTGGTGTTTGATAAATAATTCTTTTTCACAGGTATTGGCATAAGAGCGTCTTTGAAACGTAAATTTGATGAGGCTGATGTACATATTGTCGATCAAGATCGGATTATAGGCACAATGGCTAGACAAATGGTGTCGGCAAGGGCTGATACTACTGTGACCAAATACTGCTATCAAATCAGAGCGTTTGACGATTTCTGTGAGAAAAAAGGTATTTCTTCGAGGCCAGCGTGCTCCATTCACGTCGCAATGTATTTATCACAAATGATCGATGCAGGAAAATCGGATAAAGTGATTTCATCATCTCTTTACGCTATCAAGTGGCTTCATCGAATGAACGATTACCCCGATCCAACGATAAACTCAACTGTGTTAATGTTAGTTGAAAGTGCCAAACGTTTGAATTCCAAACCCATAGTAAAGAAGGACGTTATAAGCACACAGAACTTGATTGAACTTTGCAGTATGTATTTAGAGTCACGAGACATCATCGTTTTGCGGGACTTATCTATGATTGTATTAGGATTTGCTGGGTTTTTACGGTTTAACGAAATCGTAGATTTAAGATGTTGCGATCTACGATTTAGTACGGATCATTTGGTTTTGTATGTTAAGAAAAGTAAAACAGATGTATATAGGTCTGGTAGAGAAGTATTTATCGCAAAAGGTGAAACTAGCGCTTGTCCGATTGCAATGTTGAAAAGGTATTTACAGTGCTCAGGAATGCCTGTTGATTCCGAATTATATCTTTTTCGGGCGGCTTGTAGATCCGGGTCAAAGTGCTTTCTTTTAAAACGGAACAAAAAGCTGAGTTATTCTCGTTCTAGAGTATGTATTGTCTCTCGGTTGAAATTAGTTGCTCCAGATTTGCATCTAGGAACTCATTCCCTGAGAGCCAGTGGCGCTACTGCTGCAGCTAACGCCAGTGGCGTTTCTGATCGTTGTTTAAAGCGTCACGGGCGTTGGAAAACGGACATGGCGAAGGATGGGTATATTGAAGATTCTGTAGAAAAGAAATTATTTGTCACAAAACAGTTAAAATTGTAATATTGTTCTTTGATTTTAGAATTCGAATAGCATTCAGTGCACTATAATTTGTAGCGTTCAAGCGCTCGTCTGGGCCGTTGCAAAGAAGGTGTTGTTTTGTATTTGAGAAGGTGTTCAGACTTACAAATTCTCTGTGGTACGTAGTAAAGCAGAGAATGCTTGTCTTAACACGGTAAACACACAAAGGGTTATTGTGTATTGTAGTTGCACGGGATGTGCTGCACGGGATGTGCGCTCGGGTATGAGTATATATAAGGTAGTTATAGGGCGTGTTTGTCAGTTCCACGCTAGACTTCGCTCGTTAGACTGCTTACACAGAATGCTATACGATTATTTGAAAGTTATATTGCTTCACACATTAAACTAGGTTGAGTTCCGACAGCCATATTTCCCTAGGGGTATTCTGAGAAACACTGGTTGTTTCGCGCATGCCACGGATGCACGGTTCCTCTTTAAAAAAAGGGGTTTTACGTGGGCGGCCAGGACACTTCTGATGGGAGATACATGTATGTGAAGCTTGCTAAATGAAAATTACTTAAGTACAAGATATAATGTCATAACCTAACTTGGTGGATTGGGTTAACCGTAATACATGTAAATTTATGTATATATGCACGCGCTGTTTGCGCATATTGGTCGCTCTGTCTAACAATAAAGCGCTCGTCTGGGCCGTTGCAAAGAAGGTGTTGTTTTGTATTTGAGAAGGTGTTCAGACGATAAGGAACTGTGCAACTGAAATAGAATTAGCTGACAAACAGAAGTCATGATTAGATTAATTGATTGAGTTTAACGGCGTTTTCAGCAGCCAAAAAGGAATCACGTTTTGTATTAACTGTATTTGAATTATTAACCTCATTGATCTTGTGAGGCTTTTCTTTAATTACTATCGCTCTGAATTAGTAAGGAGCCATAGTTGAAATGGTAATTTATTATGTAATTATTTATGAGAACAGCTTTAAAAAAAAAAAAAATATTGTTTTGTGGAAATGAATAGAATACATAATAAAATAATATACTCGAAAATGGCTGTTTGCTATTTATAAACAACATATCTGTGTATCATTTTTAGACAATACTTTAACCCTTATCCTTTTGACGCAACGTTAACAGCATCTACGTATCATGTTATACAATACGTTAACCCTTGTCCTGCTGTACGGGACACTAAACAACATCGACTTATCATGTTATACAATACGTTAACCCTTATCCTGCCGTACGGGACACCAAATAACAACGACGTATCATGTTATACAATACGTTAACCCTTATCCAGCCCATTACGCATCATGTTATACAATACGTTAACCCTTATCCTGCTGTACGGGACACTAAAACAGCATATACGTCTCATGTTATACAATACGTTAACCCTTATCCTGCCGTACGGGACGCTAAAACAGCATATTCGTATCATGTTATACAATACGTTAACCCTTACCCTGCTGTACGGGACACTAAAACTGCATCTACGTATCATGTTATACATACTTTTACCCTTATCCTGCCATACGGGACACTAAACAACATCGACGTATCATGTTATACAATACGTTAACCCTTTTCCTGCCGTACGGGACACTAAAACAGCATCTACGTATCATGTTATACAATACGTTAACCCTTATCCTGCTGTACGGGACACTAAAACAGCATCTACGTATCATGTTATACAATACGTTAACCCTTATCCTGCTGTACGGGACACTAAAACAGCATCTACGTATCATGTTATACAATACGTTAACCATTATCCTGCCGTACGGGACACTAAAACAGCATCTACGTATCATGTTATACAATACGTTAACCCTTATCCTGCCGTACGGGACACTAAAACAGCATATACGTATCATGTTATACAATACGTTAACCCTTATCCTGCCGTACGGGACACTAAAACAGCATATGCGTATCATGTTATACAATACGTTAACCCTTAACCTGGCTGTACGGGACACTAAAACAGCATCGACGTATCATGTTATACAATACGTTAACCCTTATCCTGCCGTACGTGACACTAAAACAGCATCTACGTATCATGTTATACAATACGTTAACCCTTATCCTGCCGTACGGGACACTAAAACAACATCTACGTATCATGTTATACAATACGTTAACCCTTATCCTGCCGTACGGGACACTAAAACAGCATCTACGTATCATGTTATACAATGCGTTAACCCTTATCCTGCCGTACGGGACACTAAAACAACATCGACGTATCATGTTATACACTACGTTAACCCTTATCCTGCCGTACGGGACACTAAAACAACATTTACGTATCATGTTATACAATGCGTTAACCCTTATCCTGCCCGTACGGGACACTAAAACAACATTACGTATCATGTTATACAATACGTTAACCCTTATCCTGCCGTACGGGACACTAAAACAACATCGACGTATCATGTAATACAATACGTTAAACCTTATCCTGCAGTACGGGACACTAAAACAACATTACGCATCATGTTATACAATACGTTAACCCTTATCCTGGCTGTATGGGACACTAAAACAACATCGACGTATCATGTTATACAATACTTTAACCCATATCATGCTTTACGGGATACTAAAACAACATCTACGTATCATGTTATACAATACTTTAACACTTATCCTGCTGTACGGGACACTAAAACAACATCTACGTATCATGTTATACAATACGTTAACCCTTATCCTGCCGTACGGGACACTAAAACAACATCTACGTATCATGTTATACAATACGTTAACCCTTATCCTGCCGTATGGGACACCAAAACAGCATCTACGTATCATGTTATACAATACGTTAACCCTTATCATGGCGTACGGGACACTAAAAAACATCTACTTATCGTGTTGTACAATTATTGAACCCTTATCATGCTGTACTGGACACAAAACAACATCTACCTATCCTGTTATACAATTATTTAACCCTCATCATGCTGTACTGGACACTAAACAACATCTACTTACCGTGTTGTACAATTATTTAACCCTTATGCTGCTGTACTGGAGACAAAACAACATCTACCTACCGTGTTGTACAATTATTTAACCATTATCCTGCTGTACGGGACACTAAACAACATCTACTCACCGTGTTGTACAATTATTGAACCCTTATCATGCTGTACTGGACACTAAACAACATCTACCTATCGTGTTATACAGTTATTTAACCCTTATCCTGCTTTACGGGACACTCAACATCATCTACTTACCGTGTTGTACAATTATTTAACCTTTATCATGCTGTACTGGAGACAAAACAACATCTACTTACCGTGTTATACAGTTATTTAACCATCATCATGCTGTACTGGACACAAAACAACATCTACCTATCGTGTTATACAATTATTGAACCCTTATCCTGCTGTATGGGACACTAAACAACATCTACTTATCATGTTATACAGTTATGTAACCCTCATCATGCTGTACTGGACACAAAACAACATCTACTTACCGTGTTATACAGTTATGTAACCCTCATCATGCTGTACTGGACACAAAACAACATCTACTTATCGTGTTATACAGTTATTTAACCCTCATCATGCTGTACTGGACACTAAACAACATCTACCTATCGTGTTGTACAATTATTTAACCCTTACCATGATGTACTGGACACACATCAAAATCTACCTATCGTGTTATGCAATTATTAAACCTAATCATGCTGTACTGGACAATTCACAACATCTACTTACCGTGTTATACAATTATTTAACCCTTATCATGCTGTACTGGACACTAAACAACATCTACTTACCATGTTGTACAATTATTTAACCCTTATGATGCTGTACTGGACACAAAACAACATCTACCTATCGTGTTATGCAATTATTTAACCCTTATCCTGCTGTACTGGATACTAAACAACATCTACTTACCGTGTTATACAATTATTTAACCCTTATCCAGCCGTACTGAACACAAAACAACATCTACTTACCATGGTATACAGTTATCTAACCCTTATCCAGCTGTACTGAACACAAAACTACATCTACTTACCATGCTATACAGTTATTTAACCCTTATCCTTCTGTACGGGACAGTAAACATCATCTACTTACCGTGTTATACAGTTATGTAACCCTCATCATGCTGTACTGGCACAAAACAACATATGCTTACCGTGTTATACAATTATTTAACCCTCACCATGCTGTACTGGACACTAAACAACATCTACTTACCATGTTAAACAGTTATTTAACCCTTATCCATCTGTACTGAACACAAAACAACATCTACTTACCATGTTATACAGTTATTTAGCCCTTATCCTGCTGTACGGGACAGTAAACATCATCTACTTACCGTGTTATACAGTTATGTAAACCTCATCATGCTGTACTGGACACAAAACTTCATCTTCTTACCGTGTTGTACAATTATTTAACCCTTAGCATGCTGTACTGGACACTAAACAACATCTATGTATCGTGTTATACAGTTATAGAACCCTTATCATGCTGTACTTGACACTAAACAACTTCTACTTACCGTGTTATACAATTATTTAACCCTTACCATGATGTACTGGACACACATCAAAATCTACCTATCGTGTTATGCAATTGTTTAACCCTTATCATGCTGTACTGGACAATTAACAATATCTACTTACCGTGTTATACAATTATTTAACCCTTATCATGCTGTACTGGACACTAAACAACATCTACTTACCGTGTTGTACAATTATTTAACCCTTATGATGCTGTACTGGACACAAAACAACATATACCTATCGTGTTATGCAATTATTTAACCCTTATCATGCTGTACTGGACACTTAATAACATTTACCTATCCTTTTGTACAATTATTTAACCCTTATCATGCTGTACTTGACACTAAACAACATCTACTTATCGTGTTGTACAATTATTGAACCCCTATCCTGCTGTAAGGGACACTTAACAACATCTATCTATCGTGTTGTACAATTATTTAGCCCTTATCATGCTGTACGGGACACAAAACAACACCTACTTATCGTGTTACACAGTCATTTAACCCTTATCCTGCTGTACGGGACACTAAACAACATTTACTTACCGTGTTATACAATTATTTAACCCATATCATGCTGTACTGGACACTAAACAACATCTACTTACCGTGTTATACAGTTAGTTATCCCTTATCCTGCTGTTGCTGACGTCAGACAACATCTTCTTACCGTGTTATACAGTTAGTTAACCCTTATCCTGCTGTTGCTGACGTCAGACAACATCTACGTATCATGTTATACTGTAGTTTAACCCTAATACGGATGGATGCGCTGTAACACAACATTCACTATTTAAACCCTTATCCTGCTGTTCTCGACGGTAAACATGTATCTATCATGTTAGACAATGCTTTAATCATTTTCCTGATATACACAAGAATAAACATCATATTTTAATTCGTGAAATACAACTTATAAAATATGAAACATGAATACTTTACACCAGGATCCGCTTGTTCATTCGTGCAGTTTGAGGTCGTTTTACATTGTTTGCTATATATATTTATCAATGTTTATCAGTGGCTAGTCAATAGAGAATATTATGTTGCAGTAGCGATAACTAGCTTTTTATTGTACTTCGCGTGGACAAATTGATTCCACGAGACATAGTTCGAGAAAGATATAGATTTTCCAGTAGTCAAAAACCAGGTATCACCTGTGCAACATAATTGCCATTTGATTATATACCTAGTAAATCTTTTAGACAGAATGAAAAATAATAATAAACTAATTTCTATATTTTCATTAACACAAAACACAGCGCTGTATTCGTTGTATACATTCGTTAGAAAGCATGAAGACCGTTCAGCGGGCGGTGACGATCCCGATCAGTGCGTGTAGTTAAACCGATTTGTGGAATATTCACAAGTTCAAATATATAGCTTTCATTAAACTCGTAGCCCTTACAATATGCGATCAGGGAGAATAATATATATCCTCTTGAACTTTATTTCTCAAATTGATTTTTGTTTGCTTGAACGGGGTTTAGTATATAGATTTTTGTCTTAATATCGAATAATCTGTCAAATACTTTGAAAGTGACATTTTATTTTTACAGTTTCAGATTCTCTTAAGGATTTTAACCATGGCATGCAGTTCATCCTTATATAGAGGGTCCGATGAGACGTCTTCCCAAGACTGTGACGTTTGTACATACCAGAATACGACCTCTGAGGCGGTGGCATACTGTACCAGCTGTGATGAATATCTATGTGCGGCGTGTGAGAAGGTTCACAGAGGTTCGAAACTCACCAGGAACCACAAGCTACTGACGGGAAGCAATCTGCCTTCAATATCAACTACATCTAAATCAACATCGCCCATCATGTTTTGTGAAGATCATAGAACAATGATTGTAACTATGTATTGCCAGAGTCATGATGACGTCATCTGCAATACATGTAAATTAATCAGCCATAAACGTTGTAATACGACTGATATTGACCAACAGGCAAAGCAGATGAAGAAAGATGGATCTTTTAAAGATACTAGAACACGTCTGGAAGACTTAAAATCTAAATGTGATAAGTTGAAATTAATGAGGAACGCAGACAAGGGGGTTGTTAAGTCAAAGTTAGATAATTGCCTTCAAGACATGCGCCAGATCCGTAAGAATATAAACGAAGCGTTAGATCATATTGAAAACACTCTATATAAGGAAATCCATCAAGTAAATGAAAGCTCCACCAAAGATATCGAAAATCACATTGCGATTTTGGATGACGCTCTGGCTCAGATATCGGATCACGTAAAATCACTAAAAGAATGTGAGAAAGCACGAGATGATGACGTCATGTACATTGGGATGAAGAAAGCCAGTAATATTACGAGTAGATATGAGGATATTATTCCGAAAATGGAAGATGAACTTGACCGAACCGAAATGACATTTCAGATTAATGGAGACCTTTATGACATGGTTAAACATCTGCGGTCTATAGATACAGTCCTGATTGACAACATTCGGTTTTCTCTCCAGACGAACAAGAGTCTGACTGACGGACAGGGAACTAGCGGTGGTATTTCACACAGTAGTCAGACTCAGAAGTCTCTGATAAACATGACCGTATCCGGTAAACGTGACATCGATGTTGAATCTACATGGGTATACGGGTGTACATTCATGCCTGACGGACATCTTGTCGTGTGTTGTGGAAGTAAAGGACTCCTACTACTTGATAAAGACTTCACGGTCAAGTCCCGGTTAAATGTAAGTGCATATCGTGTAGCAGTCGTTAATCATAATGAGATCATTATAGCCAATGGCGGTGAGAAGCAGATCCAAAAACTGACGTTATTTCCATCGATGGAAGTGGCCAAAACGATGAGGATGGATAGAGACTGTTATGGTGTTGATGTGTCTGGAAATGAGATATACGTGACCTGTCATGACGGTCCAGGTAATGGTGAGGTACGGGTCCTCAACATGAATGGTAACCTACAGCGTAGACTGGGTGTGAATAATGGTGAATATATGTTTAAAAGACCTAACTATGTGACCGTCAATAAGGATGGAAGTAAAGTGTTTGTATCAGACGTGGACACTTACATTGTCACGTGTTTTGGTAGACAAGGTCATGTGATCTTCCAGTACTCGGACACAGCCTTGAAGTATGCATTAGGAATGTACGTGGATCGTGAAGGTAACCTGTTAGTCTGTGGTTGTTATAGTAACAATGTACATGTAATCGGACAAGATGGTAGAATGGAGAAGATTCTGTTGTCAGAGACAGACGGTATAAAGTGCCCATCGTGTACAGCTTTCAGACAGAGTGATGGTTGTCTGGTGGTGGGAATGTACGCTGATACTACTAAATCACTGATCAGCTTTACCGCTAAATAATTAGAAATATCAAAATTGGATCTACACAATAGTCATACTATTTGCTTTATTCAGACAAAGTGTTAAATATTTTTAATAACCACTGAAGTAACCTATCTTCGTGACAAAGGCTAGACCCAGATCAGCACGTTTATCATCGCGCTCTAATCTTGGTCTGTTATGATCGTATTTAGGTTATGCAAACGTTAAACCAGTAAAACTAACTTTTGATGAATAGCTAGGATCGTTGTAATATTGTGGATGTAATAAGTTATCCGTAATCTGATAAGAATCTGTGATTCACGCAATTTTTGCTCATTGTGAAGTCCTATACCTACAATGTGTTTACATGCCATCCGAACGTGTTAGAACTAGCAAAGGGTAATAATGTCTGTTCACGTTGATACCAGATTGAAAGTCCATATAATTCTTTTTCATTATTTCTCCACACTGTTTTAAAAAGTTGTTTGCTCTGGTCTGGTTCAGTGCAGGTGGTAAGTAAGTGAAGTGTATTTAGATCCGACCCACACTCGGGCTTAATTCCGTTAAGGTCGGGTTTAGTGTGGCTCGTTTGCTATATTTTCCCAAAATAGTTTCAAAGATCGTTGTATATAAAGAAAAGATGTGAGACTAGATGGACGTCGACGTCAATACGATACAATTAAAACATGAATCGTAATTGGATTGATAATCCCTTAATCTCGGTTTAGTATCACTGATAAACCGATTCCCGAAAATTGTCAAAGGTCGATCAAAAAGCGCCTATTACGAACACAGTCGTTAGGCTAGATGAGCATCCTAGTCGATACAGTACAATTTATACATTGATAGTAATCAGATTAAAATGATTAAAATGTGTTTAAAGATGGTTAATCATTAGTTCTTAGTTATTTATCCCGTAATGTTTTCAAAACCATCGGCGTCTGCTAAAGTGTTAACAATAAACTACGGTGTTCCGTTAGAGCCATCGTTGTTTCGCGGTTTCGACCTAGGGTCGACAGTACGATAATGCGATGCGATAGTACGAAAATGCGATGCGAAAGTGCAAAAATGTACGGTGTTCCATAAGGGCCATCGTTGTTTCGCTGTTTCTACCTAGGGTCGACAGTACGAAAGCACGATGCGGTAGTGCGAAAACGCGATGCGAGACTGCGAGATGCGATAGTACGAAAACGCGATGCGATAGTACGAAAGCGCGATGCGATAGTACGAAAACGCGATGCGATAGTACGAAAACGCGATGCGATAGTACGAAAACGCGATGCGATAGTACGAAAGCGCGATGCGTAAGTGAGAAAACGCGATGCGAAGCTGCGAAAACGCGATGCGAGGAGGCGAATTTATATCAAGGCATCGAGTTTTTGCACTATCGCATCGCCCTTTCGTACTATCGCATCGCACATTCGCTCTATTGCATTGGGTTTTCGTACTATCTCATTGCATTTTCGTACTATCGCATCGCGTTTTTGTACTTTTGACCCTAGTTGTTTCGTTAGGGCCATCGTTGTTTCGCGGTTTCGACCTAGGGTCGACAGTACGATAATGCGATGCGATAGTACGAAAATGCGATGCGATATTACGATACCCTAGATCGAAACCACGATAACGTGATGCGAAAGTGCGATGCGAAAGTACGATATTAATATCGCCTCCTCGCATCGTGGTCTCGCAGTTTCGCATCGCGTGTTCGCACTTTCGCATCGCATTTTCGCACTTTCGCATGGCGCTTATGTGACAGTACGATATTAATATCGCCTCCTCGCATCGTGGTCTCGCAGTTTCGCATCGCGTTTTCGCACTTTCGCATCGCGTTTTCGCACTTTCGCATGGCGCTTACGTACTATCGACCTAAGTCGAACACGCGAACGGAACACCTAGGGTCGAAAGTAAAAAAAGCGATGCGATAGAACGAAAACGCGATGCGATAGTACGAAAACGCGATGGGATAGTACGATACCCTAAGTCGAAACTACGATAACGCGATGCGATAAGACGAAAACGTGACGCGAAAGTACGATATTATTATCGCCTCCTCGTATCGCGTTTTCTCAGTTCGGTGTTCCGGTAGGGCCATCGTTGTTTCGCGGTTTCGACGTAGGGTCGACAGTACGATGCGATAGTACGTAAGCGCGATGCGAAAGTGCGAAAACGCGATGCGAAAACGCGATGCGAAAACGCGATGCGAAAACGCGATGCGAAAACGCGATGCGAAAACGCGATGCGAAAACGCGATGCGAAAACGCGATGCGAAACTGCGAAAACGCGATGCGAAAGTGCGAGATCAATAGTGCAAAAACACGATGCGAAAGTGCGATATTAATATCGCCTCCTTGCATCGCGTTTTTGCAGTTTCGCATCGTCGAAAGTACGTAAACGCGATGCGATAGTACGAAAACGCCATGCGATAGTACGATACCCTAGGTCGAAACCTCGATAACACGATGCGAAATCGCGAAAGTACGATGCGAAAGTACGATATTAATATCGCCCACTCGCATCGTGGTCTCGCAGTTTCGCATCGCGTTTTCGCACTGTCGCATCGCGCTTAGGTACTATCGCATCGCGCTTTCGTACTGTCGACCCTAAAGGAACACCTAGGGTCGAAGGTACGAAAACGCGATGCAATAGTACGAAATCGCGATGGGATAGTACGATACCCTAGGTCGAAACCACGATAACGCGATGCGATAGTACGAAAACGCGATGCGATAGTACGAAAACGCGATGGGATAGTACGATACCCTAGGTCAAAACCACGATAACGTGATGCGATAGTACGATAACGCGATGCGATAGTACGAAAACGCGATGCGAAAGTACGATGTTAATATCGCTTCCTCGCATCGCGTTTTCTCAGTTTCGCATCGCGTTTTTACGGTGTTCCGTTAGGGCCATCGTTGTTTCGCGGTTTCGACCTAGGGTCGACAGTACGAAAGCGCAATGAGATAGTACGTAAGCGCGATGCGAAAGTGCGAAAACGAGATGCGAAAGTGTGAGATACGATAGTGCGAAAACGCGATGCGAAAGTGCGATGCGAAAGTGCGATATTAATATCGCCTCCTCGTATCGCGTTTTCGCACTTTCGCATCGCGCTGTCGTACTATCGCATCGCGCTTTCGTACTATCCCATCGCGCTTTCGTACTGTCGACCGTAAGTCGAAACCGCGAAACATCGTTGCCCTTACGGAACACCGTAAAAACGCTTTGCGAAAGTGCGATGCGAAAGTGCGATATTAATATCGCCTCCTCGCATGGCGTTTCGCAGTTTCGCATGAGGTTTTCGCACATTCGCATCGCGCTTTCGTACTATCGCAGCGTGCTTTCGTACTGTCGCATCGCGCTTTTGTACTGTCGAAACCGCAAAACAACGATGGCTCTAACGGAACACCTAGGGTCGAAAGTACGAAAACGCGATGCGATATCGCGAAAATCCAACATCCTGACAAAAAGAAATCCTGAAATTTGTATGTGGAATTTCAAAAATCTTGGAATTAGTCCTTAATGAAAACATTATGTGTATGTTTAGACTTATGAAAGTCAAGAATGCATGTTTGTTAAAAAAAAAAATGCAGTCTTTTCCGGCAACATTGATGCCTTGCATCAACTTTCTCTTGTACTTTTATTTAAGTAAGTAATGAAATCATTCATGAATTTAAAGAAAATGCGGAGACACCCGACACAACCTTGTCTTTTGCCTATTGTACAATCGAAGTATTGTGTCAAGTTATCATTAATTCTAACACAAGGCTTCAGTTTACTATACATAGACTTATATATATTTAAAAACTTTCCACTGATACCCTTTCTCTGCATAGCATCCCAAAGTTAATTATGGCGTATACTGTCACGAGCATTGGAAATATCTATGAATATGCAATTGAATCTGCCACGCCTCTTTGATATTTCTGTACCAATGACATCATACTGAACATCTTATCTATGGTAAAATCCTTTTTAGTTTTTACGAAAACCTGCTTGCGAGTCGTCTATAATATGCTCGCACCATTTGACAATCTAGAGTTGAGAACATGAATGACAATTTTACAAATAGAGTATATCAATGAGATTCCACGATATTTATTCGGATCTGTTATAACAACCTTTCGTGAAGTGGAGTAATAATACTTCGACTCCATTCACAATCCAGAATTTCATTAAACAGCTTTTGAAGAAAAGACACAATATTTTTAGGGTATGTATAAACATATGCCATCGGGGCCAGAATATTTGTTAATATTTAAGGATTTTATGCTTTTAACAATTTCCTCCTCTGCTATAGACTCGTTAAGTTCATCACACTGAATTATAATACATTATTATATTTAAAAATGGATCCAAAATACGTGATGTAACATCTTTGTTAAATAATGATTTGAAATGATCGAATAACTCTGCAGAAGGAATTTAATTCGGGTTTAGCGATGTATTATAAGCGGATTTTAGAAGAGACCAGAATTTCTTGGCGTCATTCAAGCTGTTCAATGAAATTTGTTGTGCAACCCAATATCTTGAAAAATACTGATAGGATAGTCAAATATTATCATACAATGTCATCTCGGTGATAACAGTAGTTTAAATTTCTTTGAAATGATTAAAAATGTCGAATTATATATAGCCTTCATTTTACAACTATATATCCCCTAAAGCAAACAGTTTGTTTCATCTGTCTACAAAGGGAGATAAAAAGTGCGACCTTATCGGGGAAATCTAAAATAGTTTCCACTAGTTGCTTCCCATTAATCATTACTATTACTGGTACAATGTGTATACATGTATTGTTAACAGAATTGGTTATGTAAATAAAATGGACAAATCGGAACTGTTTTATAAGACGTTAATGGGGCTTTGCAATATGATATTATCAGATGACTCTTTAAGAAAAATATAAAAGAACATAAACTATGTACAAATAATAAGAAATGAAAGATACCTGCCTAGTTGTATGTTTTAGAACATTCCAATTATCTTCACAAAGAGAATGCCCAATTCAATAAGAAGACACAGTAAATGCCCGTCGACCATAACTACACACAAACACAGTCCTGCTGGAGAAAATGGCACGTAATTAAATGTAAAAGAATACATCTTTATCAGAATAATTTACATCTTCGTATTAAGATCATACCCTCGTCAAACTTGTCGTGTACTATGTATACAAGAAAAGTACGAGATTTATCATCTAATGTAACTCCCTTCAGTTGGATAAACTTTAACATATCATGCCTGTATTTGTTATAAGTCTGCTATCGTCACAGGACACAGCCCTGATACAGATCCCAATGCATGCACTAATGATTAGTTTAGGGCCCATTTACCACATTTATGATTAATTTAGGGCCCATTTACCACACTAATGATTAGTTTAGGGCTCATTTACCACATTTATGATTAATTTAGGGCCCATTTACCAAACTAATGATTAGTTTAGGGCCCATTTACCGCACTTATGATTAGTTAAGGGCCCATTTACCACACTTATGATTAGTTTAGGGCCCATTTACCACACTAATGATTAGTTTAGGGCCCATTTACCACACTAATGATTAGTTTAGGGCCCATTTACCATACTTATGATTAGTTTAGGGCCCATTTACCACACTTATGATTAGTTTAGGGCCCATTTACCATACTTATGATTAGTTTAGGGCCCATTTACCACACTAATGATTAGTTTAGGGCCCATTTACCACACTAATGATTAGTTTAGGGCCCATTTACCATACTTATGATTAGTTTAGGGTCCATTTACCGCACTTATGATTAGTTTAGGGCCCATTTACCACACCTATAATTAGTTTAGGGCCCATTTACCACACTTATGATAAGTTTAGGGCCCATTTACCACACTTATGATTAGTGTAGGGCCCATTTATCACACTAATGATTAGTTTAGGGCCCATTTACCACACTTATGATTAGTTTAGGGCCCATATACCACACTTATGATTAGTTTAGGGCCCATTTACCACACTTATGATTAGTTTAGGGCCCATTTACCACACCAATGATTAGTTTAGGGCCCATTTACCACACTTATGATTAGTTTAGGGCCCATTTACCACACCAATGATTAGTTTAGGGCCCATTTACCACACTAATGATTAGTTTAGGGCTCATTTACCACATTTATGATTAATTTAGGGCCCATTTACCAAACTAATGATTAGTTTAGGGCCCATTTACCGCACTTATGATTAGTTAAGGGCCCATTTACCACACTTATGATTAGTTTAGGGCCCATTTACCACACTAATGATTAGTTTAGGGCCCATTTACCACACTAATGATTAGTTTAGGGCCCATTTACCATACTTATGATTAGTTTAGGGCCCATTTACCACACTTATGATTAGTTTATGGCCCATTTACCACACTTATGATTAGTTTAGGGCCCATTTACCGCACTTATGATTAGTTTAGGGCCCATTTACCACACCTATAATTAGTTTAGGGCCCATTTACCACACTTATGATAAGTTTAGGGCCCATTTACCACACTTATGATTAGTGTAGGGCCCATTTATCACACTAATGATTAGTTTAGGGCCCATTTACCACACTTATGATTAGTTTAGGGCCCATATACCACACTTATGATTAGTTTAGGGCCCATTTACCACACTTATGATTAGTTTAGGGCCCATTTACCACACCAATGATTAGTTTAGGGCCCATTTACCACACTTATGATTAGTTTAGGGCCCATTTACCACACCAATGATTAGTTTAGGGCCCATTTACCACACTAATGATTAGTTTAGGGCCCATTTACCACATTTATGATTAGTTTAGGGCCCATTTACCACACTTATGATTAGTTTAGGGCCCATTTACCACACTAATGATTAGTTTAGGGCCCATTTACCACACTTATGATTAGTTTAGGGCCCATATACCACACTTATGATTAGTTTAGGGCCCATTTACCACACTTATGATTAGTTTAGGGCCCATTTACCACACTTATGATTAGTTTAGGGCCCATTTACCGCACTAATGATTAGTTTAGGGCCCATTTACCGCACTTATGATTAGTTAAGGGGCCATTTACCACGCTTATGATTAGTTTAGGGCCCATTTACCACACTTATGATTAGTTTAGGGCCCATTTACCACACTAATGATTAGTTTAGGGCCCATTTACCACATCTGTACCTCATGGCAGCTAAAGCTGAATCGAAGTAACATCTGTCACCAGTGGACTAACAAGGCTTTATGGGAATCGAGTCAGTTGTCTGGGAAGAATGTTAAGTAGAACACTGGTACGAGAGAGACGAGAAACACATTGTAAAGTAAATTCGCCGCCGAATATAATGGCTCTAAACTCCATTGAAAACGATTAATGTTGTTATAGTATCTGTAAGCATATTTTATTAGAATTCTGCAGCAGATAATATTGAACATATGTGTTTGAAAGAAAGAAAATATTTCTAAGTGAAACTATGAATTTAGAATAGAGCAGAAAACATAAAAAATGTCACCACGTGTTGTTATAGTCAATCTGATGAATGTTACCACGTGTTGTTATAGTCAATCTGATGAATGTTACCACGTGTTGTTATAGTCAATATGATGAATGGTACCACGTGTTGTTATAGTCAATCTGATGAATGGTACCACGTGTTGTTATAGTCAATCTGATGAATGTTACCACGTGTTTTTATAGTCAATCTGATGAATGTTACCACGTGTTGTTATAGTCAATCTGATGAATGTTACCACGCGTTGTTATAGTCAATCTGATGAATGTTACCACGCGTTGTTATAGTCAATCTGATGAATGTTACCACGTGTTGTTATAGTCAATCTGATGAATGTTACCACGTGTTATTATAGTCAATATGATGAATGGTACCACATGTTGTTATAGTCAATCAGATGAATGTTACCACGTGTTGTTATAGTCAATATGATGAATGTTACCATGTGTAGGCAAGGATGTCTTACGTCAAAACAACGTGAATGTTATCAACTGATCTCCATACCGTGCAGATGTGTTAACAATAACGCATTTATGGGACGTTCTTGATAGTCGTATTCTACGACGTTCTCAGCCACCTGCAAATATTCCAGTACTACGTCAGGAAATAGAAGAGGAGTGGAATGCAGAACTAGCTGCTAAAGCTACAATCAGACCGAAGCCGGACCCAACACTGAGCACCCCAGATTAATACGGAACACCCCGGAACAAGAGATATCTTGATCTGTGATGATCCTTGGTGAAATTGAGTCGCAAAACATCGTCACCCCGGACCAGCCCGAACCCAACACGGCAACACAACGGATGAACATGGATTACCACGGAGCCAACACGAATCTGACTTCGGTACCACAACAGCAGCACCATGGAACTTCCCGGAATGACCCGGACCATCCGGATCAGCTACGGGCTGTTCCGGACCCAACACGGACCGCCCCGGACCCAACAGGACATACCAGATCGCCCATGATCAACACGGTGCCACTACGGACCTTCTCGGAGCTAACACGGACTCTCCCGGAATTCCCCGGATTGAAAAAACCTCCCGGACGCACGGCAGTTTTAAACAGTTTAAATATGCTTGGTGGTGTCCCGGACCATGGCGGACCATCCCGGATTGTCCCGGATAAGCCCGGACCCAAAGCGGGATCCAACACGGATCTGACCCCGGATCGACCATATTTCTGCCCGGGACAGTCCGAGTGGACGGTGGGACCGGGGCTTATAACGGAGGTCATACACGGTACTAAACTATTGACTTTTCGTTTACAAAATTTCAACCCTAGGGACCAAGTAAACTTTGTTTTAATGTAGTGGGGCTACACTTTCAGTGAAGAATCTTGTGAGACAGTGTGGGTGCACACGTTCACCTGGGTCTACACTGTACTAAACTATTGACTTTTCGTTTACAAAATGTCAACCCTAGGGAATGTATATTGTTTTATGGCGCATCGACAGCTAAGGTCATTTAGTGCGCAATTAAATTTAATTATTCATGATCCCTGGGTAAACAAACCAGTACTAGGCTAGAAAATGTGCCTTGCCGAAGGGCACTCCACCATGAACGTAGTGCCGCGACTGGGGATCGAACCCGGGACACCCGGTTTCGAAATCCCCGACGCTAACCACTCGACCACAGCGGATTCCTGTCAACCCTAGGGACCAAGTAAACTTTGTTTTAATGTAGTGGGGCTACACTTTCAGTGAAGAATCTTGTGAGACCGTGTGGGTGCACACATTCACCTGGGTCTACGCTGTACTAAACTATTGACTTTTCGTTTACAAAATGTCAACCCTAGGGACCAAGTAAACTTTGTTTTAATGTAGTGGGGCTACTCTTTCAGTGAAGAATCTTGTGAGACCGTGTGGGTGCACACATTTACCTGGGTCTACACTGTAAGAAGATGCATTACTATCCCCACACCGCTACACGCGGCTCAATTATAAACAAAAGTGTGGCATGCATTAATATAATCATTAATAGATTAATACAAGTATACTGTTAAAAAGTAGAACAGTTATTACTTAATAATGCATTAATATAATCATTAATAGATTAATACAAGTATAACAGTTATTACTTAATAATGCATTAATATAATCATTAATAGATTAATACAAGTATACTGTTAAAAAGTAGAACAGTTATTACTTAATAATGCATTAATATAATCATTAATAGATTAATACAAGTATACTGTTAAAAAGTAGAATAGTTATTACTTAATAATGCATTAATATAATCATTAATAGATTAATACAAGTATACTGTTAAAAGGTATAACAGTTATTACTTAATAATGCATTAATATAATCATTAATAGATTAATACAAGTATACTGTTAACAAGTATAACAGTTATTACTTAATAATTGAGTCGTCCCGCGAGAAAACCAACATTGTGGCCTCTGCGAAATGTATCGATCCAGATCAGAATGCGCAGTCCGCGCAGACTGATCCGGGCCGATACATTCCATCACAGTGGGATAGAGTAATGTTTCCTGAAACAGAAAATCCACAG
The DNA here is from genome assembly GCA_031761405.1 of Serripes groenlandicus. NCBI lineage: Eukaryota > Metazoa > Mollusca > Bivalvia > Cardiida > Cardiidae > Serripes > Serripes groenlandicus. Next base: position 5,482,392 of record JASEVX010000001.1, on the reverse strand, counting down.
GAAGCGTAAAGTGTCTATCCGGGTAAGCCTGTGTTGCATGCATAGGCTGACCCGGGTCGATACTTGACGCAATATCCACAATGTTGGGTTTCTCGCGAGACGGCTCAAAACATATCATTACTATTAATAATACTTGATATATACATGTATATTAGTAATACTTGATATATACATGTATATTAGTAATACTTGATATATACATGTATATTAGTAATACTTGATATATACATGTATATTAGTAATACTTGATATATTCATGTATATTAGTAATACTTGATATATTCATGTATATTAGTAATACTTGATATATACATGTATATTAGTAATACTTGATATATACATGTATATTAGTAATACTTGATATATACATGTATATTAGTAATACTTGATATATTCATGTATATTAGTAATACTTGATATATTCATGTATATTAGTAATACTTGATATATACATGTATATTAGTTATACTTGATATATGTATACATATTAGTAATACTTGATATATACATGTATATTAGTAATACTTGATATATGTATACATATTAGTAATACTTGATATATACATGTATATTAGTAATACTTGTATATACATGTATATTAATAATACTTGATATATACATGTATATTAGTAATACTTGATATATACATGTATATTAATAATACTTGATATATACATGTATATTAGTAATACTTGATATATACATGTATATTAGTAATACTTGATATATACATGTATATTAGTAATACTTGATATATTCATGTATATTAGTAATACTTGATATATTCATGTATATTAGTAATACTTGATATATACATGTATATTAGTTATACTTGATATATGTATACATATTAGTAATACTTGATATATACATGTATATTAGTAATACTTGATATATGTATACATATTAGTAATACTTGATATATACATGTATATTAATAATACTTGATATATACATGTATATTAGTAATACTTGATATATACATGTATATTAATAATACTTGATATATACATGTATATTAGTAATACTTCATATGTATATATATTTTGCCTTTTCGACGAGATTATAAGTCGAAATGACCATTTAATTCATTATGATGTTACTGATGTGGAAGACAGTGGTGCAGAGGTAAATCGTCGGTCTCTCGTACCAAAGGTCCCGGACTCAAATCCCGGGATGAGCGGTTTCTGCTTCGAGCGTGATTAATATAAGCTATAAGCTTGTTTTGAAATCGATTTAAAATAAATAAGTTTAAACTGAACTAATGTTACTGAAAATACCGGTTAACCTCTCCTCTCATACAACACATCTGCAGCGGACGACTTTGAACAATTATAGAAAAACTCAAATGAATGAAGAACTATTATAAAGAGTTGAAAACATTGTGTCCTATAATGGATTGCTCATAAGCAAGTTCTCCTTTTTTCCTCAAACCGAGCACCGGTAGCTCAGTCGGTAGCGACGCGGGCTGTCAATCCAGGGATTGTTAGTCAACAGCCAACATTCTTTCCGACGTTTGACAAAAGACACTGCGTCATGCGTCATTCGTCTTTCACCAATGGGCTTACAGGCTGTGTGGAAGGGCAGCCAGTTGCTTGGAAAGTATGTTGTGTTGAGTACTGGTACGAGAAAGCCAGGAAACGCATGATAAGGTGAACTGGCCGCCGTGATATGACTGAAAAATTGTTGAAAGCGGCGTTAAACCCCAATCAATCAATCAATCTTTTTCCCTCAAAGTTTGCAAAGATCGTCTGCTGATTATTAGCTCCACTGGTTGAAAGCCAGTAGAGCTTATGTCATGACGAATTGTCCGTCGTGCGTGCGTGCGTGCGTTAACTTTTTCCTTTAAACGACTTCTTCTACCTAACCACTTGGCTAATTTGGTTGAAACTTCATAGGAAGCATCCTCTCAATGTCCTCTCTTAAATTCCTTCATTTTTTTTTATCCATCCATAATTCTGGTTTCCATGGCAACCAAAAGAAAGAAATAGTGAAAACTTAAAAAATCTTCTTCTCCAAAAGTGTCGGGCCGGTTTTCAAATAATTTTATAGAAAATGTTCATTTGGTGACCCTCTATTAGATTCCTTCAAGAAATGTTGATTGGTTGAAAAACATGGCCGCCAGGGGGCGGGGCTATTTTGCCTTATACAGCTATAGTGAAAACTTAAAAAATCTTCTTCTCCGAAAGAGTTCAGCCGATTTTCGAATAATTTTGTAGAAATGTTCATTGGGTGACCCTCTATCCGATTCCTTCAAGCCATGTTGATTGGTTGACAAACATGGCCACCAGAGGGCGGTGATATTTTGCCTTATATGACCATAGTGAAATCTTAAAAAATCTTTTTCTCCAAAAGTGTTGAGCAGATTTTCAAATAATTTTGTAGAAATGTTCCTTGGGTGACCCTCTATCAGATTCCTTCAAGCCATGTTGATTGGTAAAAAAAACCATGGCCGTCAAAGGGCGCGGCTATTTTGCCTTATATGGCTAAAGAGAAAACTTAAAAAATCTTCTCCTCCGAAAGTGTCAAGCCGATTTTCAAATAATTTTGTAGAAATATTCATTGGGTGACCTTTTATTAGATTCCTTCAAGAAATGTTGATTGGTTGAAAAACATGGCCGCCAGGGGGCGGGCCTATTTTGTCTTATATAGCTATAGTGAAAACTTAAAAAATCTTCTCCGAAAGTGTTCAGCCTATTTTCAAATAATTTTGTAGAAATGTTCCTTGGGTGACCCTCTATCAGATTCCTTCAAGCCATGTTGATTGGTAAAAAAAACATGGCCGCCAGGGGGTGGGGCTATTTTGCCTTATATGGCTATAGTGAAAATTTAAAATATCCTCTCCTCCGAAAGTGTCAGGCCGATTTTCAAATAATTTTGCAGAAACATTCCTTGGGTGACACTCTACAAGATTCCTTTTAGCCATGGTGGTTGGTAAAAAACATGGCCACCAGGGGGCAGGGCTGTTTGGAGATTTGATTTTTGCCTTATGGCCGTGGAGCGATACTGGCCTTCTTGGGCCTCTTGTTTTTATATTTATTTGTGTAGGGATCCAAATAAGTTTATGCGTGTTTAACGGTAGTATGTCGTACACGAACAGGTAATTAATCAAAACCCGAAGTCGGTCTGAGCTATGATCCTTTAATGAATGCAACTAACTAATCACTCTGTTCCAAGATGTTAGACTGGAATTGAGACATAAATATAATGATGCAATGGAATGATATTGGGAATGAAGTCAAATATATTATTCCATTAGTTGGTGAAGAAACCCTCAGTTTGAATGTTTTGGTGCAGAACATACTCGACGTTGATTACGTTTCTAAACCATTCTCTTGTCGATTAACTATATGCATGTGCTAACAATACTTGAACCAATGCTGAAATGACAAGAACATATTATGTGTTACTTAATATGGAACTATTGACAATCAGTTTATATACTGTCACGACGTGGACCATCAGTCCAGAGAAGGTAACATTGCATCCGTTTGCATATCTTATTTCTGAAGATTTGTTAAAAGAATTGTGACTGCAGATTTAATTCCAAGTGAAAACTATATACTGATTTAATCAGAAAAGGTTGGAAATGTAGATTTGTCTTTGTTTTTGATACTAATGGCCGTTTTCCTGGTGTAGCATTTTTTAGCGTCGTTTCTTCGGAACTGACACTAACTATAGTGTAACTCCATTACGATTTTAGAACGTCGTCTATATGTCACTTACACTAACTATAGTGTTACTTCATTACGATTTTAGAACGTCGTCTATATGCCACTGACACTAACTATAGTGTAACTCCATTACGATTTTAGAACGTCGTCTATATGTTACCGACACTAACTATAGTGTAACTCCATCACGAGTTTAGAACGTCGTCTATATGTCACCGACACTAACTATAGTGTTACTTCATTACGATTTTAGAACGTCGTCTATATGTCACTGACACTTAGTATAGTGTAACTCCATTACGATTTTAGAAGGTCGTCTATATGTCACTGACACTAACTATAGTGTTACTCCATTACGATTTTAGAACGTCGTCTATATGTCACTTACACTAACAATAGTGTTTCTTCATTACGATTTTAGAATGTCGTCTATATGTTACTGACACTAACTATAGCGTTACTCCATTACGTTTTAAGAACGTCGTCTATATGTCACTTACACTAACAATAGTGTAACTCCATTACGATTTTAGAACGTCGTCTTTATGTTACTGACACTAACTATAGTGTAACTCCATTACGATTTTAGAACGTCGTCTATATGTTACTGACACTAATTATAGCGTTACTACATTACGTTTTTAGAACGTCGTTTATATGTCACTTACACTAACAAAAGTGTAACTCCATCACGATTTTAGAACGTCGTATATATGTCACCGACACTAACTATAGTGTAACTCTATTACGATTTTAGACCGTCGTCTATATGACACTGGCACTAACAATAGTGTAACTCCATTACAATTTTAGAACGTCGTATATATGTCACCGACACTAACTATAGTGTTACTCCATTACGATTTTAGAACGTCGTCTATATGTCACTTACACTAACAATAGTGTAACTCCATTACGATTTTAGAACGTCGTATATATGTCACTGACACTAACTATAGTGTAATTGGCTATTTTAAAACGTCCTCTACATGTATCTGAACACTTAAGTCCATAGTGTCACTGTCCGTCACATTTTAATTGGTCATCTTAAAACGTCCTCTACATGTATCTGAACACTTCAGTCTATAGTGTAACTGTCCGTCAATATTTTAATTGGCTATTTTAAAACTTCCTCTACATGTATCTGAACACTTATGTCTAAGTGTAACTGTCCGTCACTATTTAAGTGTTCATCTTAAAACGTCCTCTACATGTATCTGAACACTTCAGTATATAGTGTAACTGTCCATCACTATTTTAATTGGTCATCTTAAAACGTCCTCTACATGTATCTGAACACTTAAGTCTATAGTGTAACTGTCCGTCACTATTTCAATTGGTCATCTTAAAACGTCCTCTACATGTATCTGAACAACTAGTGTAACTGTCCGTCACTATTTTAATTGTTCATCTTAAAACGTCGTTTACATGTATCTTAACACTTTTGTCTATAGTGTAACTGTCCGTCACTATTTCAATTGGCTTGTTTAAAACGTCCTCTAAATGTATATAAACACTTAAGTCTATAGTGTGACTGTCCGTCACTATCTTAAAACGTCCTCTAAATGTATCTAAACACTTAAGTATATAGTGTAACTGTCCGTCACTATCTTAAAACGTCCTCTACATGTATCTGTACACTTATGTCGATAGTGTAACTGTCCGTCACTATTTTAATTTGCTCATCTTAGAACGTCCTCTACATGTATCTAAACACTTAAGTCTATAGTGTAACTGTCCGTCACTATTTCAATTGGTCATCTTAAAACGTCCTCTACATGTATCTGAACAACTAGTGTAACTGTCCGTCACTATTTTAATTGTTCATCTTAAAACGTCGTTTACATGTATCTAAACACTTTTGTCTATAGTGTAACTGTCCGTCACTATTTCAATTGGCTTGTTTAAAACGACCTCTAAATGTATCTAAACACTTATGTCTATAGTGTAACTGTCCGTCACTATTTTAATTGGTCATCTTAAAACGTCCTCTATATGTATCTAAACACTTAAGTCTATAGTGTAACTGTCCGTCACTATTTTAATTAGTCATCTTAAAACGTCCTCTAGATGTATCTGCATACTTACAGCTAAATTGTAACTGTCCGTCTTCATCTAGGTTGGCTATTTTCATCACATCCTCGATCTCTTCTTCATTTAACTGTTCACCCAAATTAAGTAATACGCTCTTTAATTGTTTGGAATCTATGTAACCATTGCCTTCTTTATCAAATGTCTGTCAGGAATAAAAGAAGATCTATGTATTATTGATCGTGATGTATTTATCATAACCATGACATGTAATACGAACTTGAGCGTCCGAGGTTATGCGTGACACGATACCATCACGTGACACGATACCATCACGTGACACGATACCGTCACGTGACACGATACCATCAAATTGTTTTCTGTACCATAACCGTTTAGAAGAGGATCACTGTGCGACTACTATTCGAACAGGGACGATCCTGATAAGGCTGTACAGGGGCTAACGGGATGCCTGTGCGACTACTATTCGAACAGGAACGATCCTGATAAGGCTGTACAGAGGCAAAGGGTGATCAGGAGCTTCGCTAGTCGCAAAGACCCTCAAGTTGGTTTTCGTGCGACATGGCCGATGTGGGAAGTACATTCATGTACTCAGATAGTATACCCGAATGACCAGAATATTTATCTTTTTCTCAGAATATTTATATCGGCGTCATGAGTGATAAAAGTTCATCGAAGAAAAAAATGAATTGAAAGTATGCTCTTTTTACCAAACGTATCGCCTTATTGTTGTAGCATTAAACTTACAAGCACCATACGAGTGTGTTTAAACAGCTATTCTTTGGTACTGACGACCATTGATGGCATTGGTATCAAGATTAGAAAAGGCGACAAAGTACAGTTCTTAGTATTTTATTGTCATAGCCTATTGAAAGTTATATCACTATCGACCAAGTGTTGCTTTCTAATTGTATTGAGGATCGGAAACGGTACAAGTTGACCTTTAGGGGCAGTGTAGATACCGACCAGACTGTGTATCCGTACAGACTGACAAAGACCTACACCGTTTACATATTTCTAATTGATTAGTGTAGACTCTGATGAGACGGAGTAGATGTGCTGGCTGACCTGAACCTATATTACTGTTGATAAATGTCAACGTGTAGGTTTTCACACGGACGACGATAATCAAGTTCCCATATAAAGCGTTCATATATGTTTTATGACAAAAGAAATGTACGTATTCAAGTCATTATCTTGTTTACAGCTTCTATTCTGGTTATCCATTAAATAATTAGCAAGATTGAGACTGATGACCAGCTATTTGTAAGATTTCGGTAAAAAGCCACTTCATCTAATTACTCTGAAGTTTATAAATTGTCTTGTGAAATAAGACAGCAATCTTGCGTTCACTGTAGCATTTTAGTTGCTCACGGTTCGTAACGTTTCGTACCAGAAGTGAACAAACAAATCCTGATTTATTTCAGGATTGGCTTATGTTTGCTACCATAATCTTTCATTGAACGCAGAACAAGTATTTGATTAAAGATCAGTAAGATACCTTTAGATAAATGCTATCAAAACTTCTTACAATAATATAAATGCAATGGAAAGACAAACAAATAAGTCGTGACATTACGTGAGAAGTCTGTATGTAAAACAAAGAAAACAATACAATACAGTACACTATAAAATACAATACAATACAGTATACACTACACCACACTATACAATACAATACAGTATACACTACACTACAATATAATATACAGTGCAGTATACAATACAATACAATACAGTACAATATACAATACAGTACAATATACAATACAGTACAATATACAATACAGTACACTAAACAATACTGTACAATATACAATACAGTACAATATACAATATAGTCAAATATACAATACAGTACAGTGTAGTACAGTATACAATACAATACAGTATACAATACAATACAGTATACAATACATTATACTATTCAATATACAAAACAATATACAATAATATATGCAATACAATACACAATAATATATACAATACAATACAATACAATACAAGACAAGACAATACAATATCTTTCTTTCAGTTGTTAGTTTTTCTCTAAAGAGACAAAATATATATACCTACTTAATTACAACAATTTTTTGACATCAGCAATTTTTTTTTTTTTTTTTTTGTAAATTAAAGTATGTTTTCAAATACTTTTTTCGCAGTTCAGAGTATGCAGTGCCGATTAAAAAGCCGTGATATTCGTTTAAGATCAAATTCCTATGACAGGCTTTGCATATTCGTTCGTTTCTTGTTTTATTTTCTATTTCTAGTTCGTGAGATAAAACTCTGAATATACAAAGTGCGACTCTTAGTGTAACAAGATGACCCGACACCCAGATGACCCGACACCCAGAAGACCCGACACCCAGATGACCTGACACCCAGATGACCCGACACCCAGATGACTCGACACCCAGATGACCCGACACCCATATGACCCGACACCCAGATGACTCGACACCCAGATGACCCGACACCCAGATGACTCGACACCCAGATGACCCGACACCCAGATGACCCGATACCCAGATGACTAGACACCCAGATGACCCGACACCCAGATGACTCGACACCCAGATGACCCGACACCCAGATGACTCGACTCCCAGATGACCCGACACCCAGATGACCCGACACCCAGATGACCCGACACCCAGAAGACCCGACACCCAGATGACCTGACACCCAGATGACCCGACACCCAGATGACTCGACACCCAGATGACCCGACACCCATATGACCCGACACCCAGATGACTCGACACCCAGATGACCCGACACCCAGATGACCCGACACCCAGATGACCCGACACCCAGATGACCCGACACCCAGATGACTCGACACCCAGATGACCCGACACCCAGATGACTCGACACCCAGATGACCCGACACCCAGATGACTCGACACCCAGATGACTCGACACCCAGATGACCCGACACCCAGATGACTCGACACCCAGATGACCCGACACCCAGATGACCCGACACCCAGATGACTCGACACCCAGATGACCCGACACCCAGATGACTCGACACCCAGATGACCCGACACCCAGATGACTCGACACCCAGATGACTCGACACCCAGATGACTCGACACCCAGATGACCCGAAACACAGATGACTCGACACCCAGATGACTCGACACCCAGATGACTCGACACCCAGATGACCCGACACCCAGATGACTCGACACACAGATGACCCGACACCCAGATGACTCGACACCCAGATGACCAGACACCCAGATGACCCGACACCCAGATGACCCGACACCCAGATGACTCGACACCCAGATGACCCGACACCCAGATGACTCGACACCCAGATGACTCGACACCTTTTCGGCTAAGTCGACACCTTTTTCAGCTAAGCCGACACCACAAGGAAAAAATCGAGTCGAGCCGACACCTCATTTAAGAAATAGCATTATTACACTTTGACAAATTGAAAAAATAAAAAATCGAGGCGAGCCGATCCTCATTTATTATTGTTCTATTAAGAATAAAGGAACATTCTCTTTTAATTTTCGGGCGTTATTTATCCCTACTCACGATGTGGACATGTTTTATTGTTGTTGTTGTTGATACCAATTTCCAGGGGCGTAGCTAGGGTATACAGAGTGTGTACGCATTTGTTTTAAGATTTGAGTACTATAGACAATGTGTACGCAGCTTCGTATTTTGCGTAACAAAAGCACCAAACCTCGCAAGTATAATATAGATTTTGTGATACGCAATCCGTTGAGGATGAGATACATGTTTTGTTACATTGTGGTCTATATGATCATATCAGAGAAAACGTGTTCCAAGATATATTACTTGTGTTTATGAATGATAATTTTGAAGGAGAAATGACGTATTTAATTCAAACATTCCCAAGAAAAGTTGCCAAGTATCTTGTTCAAGCCTATCTCAAACGTAGAAGCGTTATATATATTAACTAATTCCATAATTGATCATGTTGAATCATTCTATCATACAATTCAGTCGGATTATAATTATGTAAATATGTAGTAAACTAGACTTTACGTTAAATTATTTCAACTCAACCCATTTATATTTGTTATATATTTATTTATGAACGAAATGGACACTTGTACTTATATAAGGTGACTAATAGGCCCAAGGGGCCGGGTGCTATTTATTGTGTTGTATTGTTTGTATTGCTTGTAAAATATGCACATGTCACTTTAATAAAATATTTACTTACTTACTTACTTACTTACTATAGATGCAACGAAGAAATCAAAAAGATCAATCATAATCTTTAAAGTAATTGGCCCATGGCGCGCGTAGCTAACCAAACTCGAACAGGACTATACTTACTCGTCTTCGAATCTCGTCACATAATCCACGCAAATATCTTTGTTATTTTCATATATTCAATAGTTGACGAAATGGTATAATTACAAGATATATATTTTTTATATTTAAATACTCTGCTTATGAGAGGCAGGGTATTCGTGACTAACCGTGTACAAAATTACAAATTGAAATTGGAGAGGAAATAGCATACAATAAGGACAATTATTTAGTTTCTGAGAGAAAATTTGTTTGTTTGTTTGGAGTTTAACGCCGCTTTCAACAGCTTTGGTCATATCACGGCGGTCAGTGCACCTACCCATGTTTTCCTGGCTTTCCCACACCAGTACTTACACAACATTCTTTCGAAGCCACTGACTATTTTCTCACATAGATCAGAGGTGAGAGGCAATGGAAAACATCGCCCGAAAGAATATCGCCGCAACCGGGTATCGAACCCGTGACCTCCAGATCACGAGTCAGATACGCTACCAATTGAGCTACCCGGCCGGGTCTGAGAGAAAATAAAAACATTGTGGAAAGGAGACAAACTGAATATACATGTTTATTATATCTAGAGAAGAAGAATAAAAGTAATAAAAAGGTTGTGTGTTTAGGTTTCAAATACTTTTCCGTTTGTTTTTAAATTGGAAGAGTCGTTTAATCCTTTCCCGCATACGACAATTCTGTAGAAGACACTTTGAACATATTTTGTCAATTATTGGACAATCTCTAGAATTGAACGGATAACCTATGACTAAAAATGGAAAACATTGTGGTAAAAGAAAACATTGCTCGTTTTGAGAAATTTCTTCTTTTGTCACTACGTTAGTGTATGGGTCAGCAATACAATTTAAAAAGTTTCCAAATATAAAATTATGTTTAAACATTTAATAAATAATTAATCTTTTGGAATGAATAATATGTGCATACTAGCTTTGGAAATATTGATCATAAATTCTTTGTTTAATGAATTCATAATTGATACTTCCAATATCTTCATGTATCCAAATTAAAAAAACAAAAACTAATGATTCTAACAAAATCTTGACATGATAAGCCCAATTTAATCCTTTATAAATAATACCACTATTTGCGTCATTTTCTAAAATACATTATAAACAAGTTGGTGTCATTAAGTCGAATAATTCTTATCCAATATCGAATCACGTTGACATTTAAAGGGATCTTCCAAGTTATCCATATAATGCACTCAAATGTGTTGATCGTTTGACGCATCAAACTTTTCTACAAAGTTTGGTTTAAATCGATTCTATTTCGACACCTTTATCATAAAACCATATTTTTGATGTTTCAAAAGTAAGTTCGAGGACAGATATTGTCCTCGGCCTATTAGGCGCTCTTTTAATACAGGCTGAAATTAATAAGAAGAAATTGGCCTTGAGTAGGTTGGAAAGGGACTGTACAACAAAACGGCACGCATAGCGCTTTATATACTGGACACAAAACAACATCTACTTATCGTGTTGTACAATTATTGAACCCTTATCATGCTGTACTGGACACTAAACAACATTTACCTATCGTGTTAACTGTTATTGAACCCTTAACATGCTGTACTGGACACTAAACAACATCTACTTATCCTGTTATACAGTTATTTAACCCTTATCATGCTGTACTGGACACTAAACAACATCTACCTATCCTGTTATACAGTTAGTTAACCCTTATCATGCTATACTGGACACTAAACAACATCTACTTATCCTGTTATACAGTTATTTAACCCTTATCATGCTGTACGGGACACTAAACAACATCTACTTATGGTGTTATACAGTAATTTAACCCTTATCATGCTGTACTGGACACTAAACAACATCTACTTACCGTGTTGTACAATTATTTAACCCTTATCCTGCTGTAAGGGATACTAAACAACATATACTTACCGTGTTATACCGTTATTTAACCCTTATCCTGCTGTACGGGACACTACACAACATCTACCTATCCTGTTATACACTTATTTAACCCTTATCATGCTATACTGGACACTAAACAACATCTACCTATCGTTTTATACAGTTATTTAACCCTTATCATGCTGTACTGGACACTAAACAACATCTACCTATCCTGTTATACACTTATTTAACCCTTATCATGCTATACTGGACACTAAACAACATCTACCTATCGTTTTATACAGTTATTTAACCCTTATCATGCTGTACTGGACACTAAACAACATCTACTTACCGTGTTATACAGTTATTTAACCATTTTCATGCTGTACTGGACACTAAATAACATCTACTTACCGTGTTATACAGTTATTTAACACTTAACATGCTGTAATGGATACTAAACAACATCTACTTACCGTGTTATACAGTTATTTAACACTTATCATGCTGTACTGGACACTAAACAACATCTACTTACCATGTTATACAGTTATTTAACCTTTATCATGCTGACTGGACACTAAACAACATCTGGTCTTTCGCACCCAATTAATTTCATACTTGCCACCTTTTAAATAGTAATGGGACTCGCAATTTGCATTTCTCTTGCGCCATACATATATTGTATGCATCAATGATTTAAATAAACAATTTACCTGATATGGTGTTTCAAGTGTGGTCTACCTTTTAAACATATAAGGATAAATTAACAACTGTGAAATACTTATTATAATTATCATTAAAAAGAAGGAAATTCATGTCTCCAGCAATTTAACCGTTTCTCAATGTTTTAAACGTTTAAAGGTTTTCATTTTTGCTTCAGACATGGAACGAGTTAAATAGCTTCTAATTGTATGTAGATTTAAATCCCAAAATGTGTTTGTTATGGTTTTATTGACAAATACAAAAGATCCAAAATCCTGACAAAAAAAAAAATCCTGAAATTTGTATGAGGAATTTCAAAAATCCTGGAATTAGTCCTTAATGAAAACATTATGTGTATGTTTAGACTAATGAAAGTCAAGAATGCATGTGTGTTAAAAAATAAATGAAAGCAGTCTTTTCCGTCGACATTGATGCCTTGCATCAACTTTCTCTTGTACTTTTATTTAAAGAGATGTTTCATAGTCTTGCCTACATGTTGTCTAAGTCGTCTGCTGCAGATTTATTGTAAGTGGGAAAGGATTATGTCTGTCATCATAATACAACAATCCAAGTCTATTCAGCACAATGGCTAAGTTCCCATTACACCATGATTGCTCGGATGTGTAATCCCTGGTGGTTATATCAGCCTATAGTACGATCAACCATAGGTAAAATAACTTCACATAGATAACGACGTTTAGACATAATTGAGGAGACATCGTGTGTCTCAGAAGCGGGAATTTTAGAGACTCTCGCATATCAAGACAGTCAGATCTCAAATCATATCTCGAGTTATACTACGTGTTCATAAAGCAGTCAAAATTGAAACCCTCTGTGGAGAAAATCACATCTCGATATACTATGTGTTCATAAAGCAGTCAAAGTTGAAACCCTGTGAGGAGAAAATTACATCTCGAGTTATACTATGTGTTCATTCAGCAGTCAAAATTGAAACCCTTTGTGGAGAAAATCACATCTCGAGTTATACTATGTGTTCATAAAGCAGTCAAAATTGAAACCCTTTGTGGAGAAAATCACATCTCGAGTTATACTATGTGTTCATAAAGCAGTCAAAATTGAAACCCTCTGTGGAGAAAATCACATCTCGAGTTATACTACGTGTTCATAAAGCAGTCAAAATTGAAACCCTCTGTGGAGAAAATCACATCTCGAGTTATACTATGTGTTCATAAAGCAGTTAAAATTGAAACCCTCTGTGGAGATAATCACATCTCGAGTTATACTATGTGTTCATAAAGCAGTCAAAATTGAAACCCTCTGTGGAGAATAAAGAAATATCTCGTATCCAATACGTTGTTTGATCAAAAATGTCTTTAACGAATTTGAACTCAGAGACCAGAAATAATATATGACTTTTTAAAAAGATTCTGTTGTTACATTATCTCAGAGAGACTACTCTTTACAATGTTGTTTTGGCCACTTCCATCGATGGAAATAACGTCAGTGTTTGGATCTGATTCGCACAATCTTACAATGTTGTTTTGGCCACTTCCATCGATGGAAATAACGTCAGTGTTTGGATCTGATTCGCACCATCATTGGCTATAATGATCTCTGTATGATTAACGACTGCTACACAATATGGACATACATTTAACCGGGACTTGACCGTGAAGTCTTTATCAAGTAGTATGAGTCCTTTAGTTCCACAACACAGGACAAGATGTCCTGTACACCCGTATACACATGTAGATCCAACATCCCCTCAATGAGGATGTGTAAAGAGGGGCATGGGAAAGGTGAGAATACAGTCCGGTTATTTCCAAGTTTACGTTATAGACAACCATGTGCATACATATGTAGAACTTTTGAGTTGTAATAACGTTTAAAGTCTCTTGAACTTATATATATATATATATAGGCGTTGATGTACATCTAACGGTATTGTCGACTTTAAATAAATATCCATGTAAATATTCTTCCGCTTAGTCTATATAGAAACAAATTATTTCTCATTTTTTCATATTTTTGTTTTTTCTCTCTTGTTTTTCTATAGCTTGGTACCCATGAAAAGTACAACGAAAAGTAGAGAGAATTCGTTCGAAACTTACATACCTTGATAGTGGACTTTTAAATGAACCGAACTGCAGTGATATCTTCGCCCTACCTGTATTTTTTCCCGATTGTCCTACATCGATTTTTATCCCAAAAATCAAAATGTGGAAAAATCGGGAATAAACCACGGCAACATATGAGTCGTCCCGCGAGAAAACCAACATTATGGCCTCTGCGTAATGTATCGACCCAGATCAGCCTGTGCAGTCCGCGCAGACTGATCCGGTCCGACATATTCCGTCTCAATGGGATAGAGGTATAGAGTAATGATTCATGAAACAGAAAATCAACAGGAGGCGAAAAGTGTCTATCCGGGTAAGCCTGCGCCGCATGCTTAGGCTGATCCGGGTCGATACTTTACGCAGAGTCCACAATCTTGACCTTCTCGCGGGACGGCTCATATGTTATTTACACTAAACGATATAACCAGAGATTACAAATTGTTTGCTGTGAAAACACGGGGTAATATTTGGACAATTGGAAGTATATTTGTAAGAATTGAAAAAGAATGCGTGAAAAGAAGTTGTTGCTCTTTTGTAGCAATTTTGTCTTGTTTCACAGTGTTATCAAATGTGTCTGGAAAGTAATTTAGGCTAGCTTCGTTACTATGAGGCCGTTATACTTACCAAGTGTGTCTGGAAAGTAATGTATGATAGCCTTGTTACTATGAGACCGTTATACTTACCAAATGTGTCTGGAAAGTAATTTATGCTAGCCTTGTTACTATGAGGCCGTTATACTTACCAAGTGTGTCTGGAAAGTAATGTATGATAGCCTTGTTACTATGAGACCGTTATACTTACCAAATGTGTCTGGAAAGTAATTTATGCTAGCCTTGTTACTATGAGGCCGTTATACTTACCAAGTGTGTCTGGAAAGTAATGTATGATAGCCTTGTTACTATGAGACCGTTATACTTACCAAGTGTGTCTGGAAAGTAATTTATGCTAGCCTTGTTACTATGAGGCCGTTATACTTACCAAATGTGTCTGGAAAGTAATGTATGCTAGCCTTGTTACTATGAGGCCGTTATACTTACCAAGTGTTTCTGGAAAGTAATTTATGCTAGCCTTGTTACTATGAGGCCGTTATACTTACCAAATGTGTCTGGAAATTAATTTATGCTAGCCTTGTTACTATGAGGCCGTTATACTTACCAAGTGTGTTTGGAAAGTAATTTATACTAGCCTTGTTACTATGAGGCCGTTATACTTACCAAGTGTTTCTAGAAAGTAATTCATGCTAGCCTTATTACTATGAGGCCGTTATACTTACCAGGAAAGTAATTTATGCTAGCCTTGTTACTATGAGGCCGTTATACTTACCAATGTGTCTGGAAAGTAATTTATGCTAGCCTTGTTACTCTGAGGCCGTTATACTTACCAAATGTGTCTGGAAAGTAATTTATGCTAGCCTTGTTACTATGAGGCCGTTATACTTACCAAGTGTGTCTGGAAAGTAATTTATACTAGCCTTGTTACTATGAGGCCGTTATACATACCAAGTGTGTCTGGAAAGTAATTTATGCTAGCCTTGTTACTATGAGGCCTTTATACTTACCAATGTGTCTGGAAAGTATAATTTTATATATAAATTTATGCTAGCCTTGTTACCTTGATCGGAGTATAAATCCCGGATCACCCGAACCATCATGATGGAATGATGGAATGACCATATCGTTGGCTTCATGCAAAACTGCTGTAACTACATATTGTAACAATTTGTAATTACAACCTTGTTGCATAAAGCCATCGATATTGTTTCCTGTTCTAAGATACTGAATAATATTTGTATCTGTAATATATTGTCCTGAAATGGTTTTTGAACATTTTAAATACATATTGGCAAGTTTTGGGTGCAAATACAACACATACTTAGTATATTTAAATAAACGAACAAAGTGTTGGCCCAGAGTGCCCTAGACGGGCCCCGGTAGCTCAGTCGGTAGCGACGCGGGCTGTCAATCCAGGAGTTTTGAGTTCGAATCCAGGCTCGGCCAACTTTCTTTCCGACGATTGACAAAATTTAATGCGACATGCGACATTCGTCTTCCACCAATGGGCTAAGTCTAATTGGAAAAGCAGCCAGTTGCTTGGGAAGATTGTTGTGTGGAGTATTGGTTTGAAAAAACAACAACAGGACATGCATGTGTAGGTGAACTGGCAGCCGTGATATAACTGAGAAATTGTTAAAAACGGCGTTAAACCCGAATCAATCGACCATTCTCCCTGACATACTTAATATTTATGACGATCTTTTTCTTCTAGTTACTGTTCAAAGGGACACAACGCTCATGTATAATAATGTGGCAGTTATGTATACAGTTATCTGTCGGTGTACACACAAGGAAGTTTAAAATATTATAAACAAGGGGCGAACATTTTTGTTGAACATATTCTCTTAAATTTAGATTCCAAGTGAAGATCTTGTTCGATCACTCTCAGTTCTGGTGAGTAACAATACGCGTATTATTAACAAAGCACTCGTAATGTACGATTTAAATGACTAGTGTGTGTGATTCATCCAAAAAAGGGTAAACGAGTGACTTTTAAATTATCTAGATCTACAGTACAGTACGTCTACGGGCAGGTGTTTTCTTTCTAAATTGTTTCTTTAGTTAGAACCGGAATTAAAGAACAAGCCCAAAACATTGTTTTGAGATTCATTGTTGTAAGACGGTTACACTAGTAATTGTAACAGAATTCTGGCTATCCTTCTCAGGACCTAGTTTTATTATATGGACTGGTCCAATATGGAAACAATTCCATTATCATTTAAAATATTGACACATTGACACTAAATAATGGTAAATCGGTATTTACATTTCGGAGATACACCCTTTGAATGAATAGGTCCCCTATGAATAGGTTTATTTAAAGACGTCATTTTGGACGTAAATGAATGTATGTTTTTATTTTGGCGCATTGGCAGCTTAAGTCATTTAGCGCGCATATAAAATAAGAACAGATGAGTAACAATATTCAAAAATCAAATATATTGGTTAAAATGTTTATATGATGTGAAATGATTTGACTGAACTAAAATCTATGTAATGGGAATGAAATATATGGGTATGAGATGAAATTGAATATAAAAAGATAAAAAGTAGCACAGCTTATTGTAAAGTGAAATCATCATAGCATGCATTGGTCAAATAGGGTGTTAATACTATCGACACTGTAGTATTAAGAACGAATTGGTGCAAAGTCAGTGCTTATTTGTATAGCTTGTAGATCAAGGTATACATTCAGGTGCATCGTCTTTTGTTAAGAGTCAACAATGTGTTAGCCCAGAGTGCCCAATTCGTTAATGAGCTATAATAACCTTTTCTCGACTAATGGACCTGTAAACGGCGTTCCATTCGCCCTTGCCGAGACCCGGTAGCTCAGTCAGTAGCGACGCGGGCTGTCAATCTAGGGGTTGTGAGTTAGAATCCCGGCTCGGCCAACTTTCTCTCGGACGATTGACTAAAGTCAATGCGACATGCGTCATTCGTCTTTCACCGATGAGCTAAGTCTAACTAGAAAATCAGCCTGTTGCTTGGGAAGATTGTTGTGTGGAGTACTGGTTTGAGAAAACCTGGAAATGCATGAGTAGGTGAATTCGCCGTCGTGATATAACTGAGAAATTGTTAAAAACGGCGTTAAACCCCAATCAATCAACCATTCGCCCTGACATGCTTAATATTTATGACTATCTATTTCTTCTAGTTACTGTTCAAAGGAACACAACGCTCATGTATAATAATGTGGCACTTACAGTTATCTGTCGTTGTACACACAAGGAAGTTTAAAATATCATAAACAAGGGGCGGACATTTTTGTTGAACATATTCTCTTAAACTTGGATTCCAATTGATGATCTTGTTCGATCACTCTCAGTTCTGGTGAGTAACAATGCGCGTATTATTAACAAAGCACTCGTAATGTACGATTTAAAGGACTGGTGTGTGATTCATCCAACAAAGGGTAAACGAGTGACTTGTTGATGTCGATTTTATATTATCCAGATCTACAGTGCAGTAGGCCTACGGGCGGGTGTTTTCTTTTTAAATTGTTTCTTTAGATAGAACCGGAATTAAAGAACAAGCCCAATACATTATTTTGAGATTAATTGTTGCAAGACGGTTACAGTCTTAGTAATTGTAACAGACTTCTGGCTATCCTGCTCAGGACCTGGTTTTATTATATAGACTCGTCCAATATGGAAACAATTCCATCCATTATTATTTGAAATATTGACACATTATCTACCGACTTTAAATCAGTTAAACTATTGGAAAAAGTCACTACAAATACAAGTTAACTTCGTTTTTACCAAAGATGTTTTCAAATATCGTCTGCTGTAAACATTATTTACGTATCATGTCATTAAATACGTTAACCCTTATCCTGCTGTACGGGACACTAAACAACACGACCTTAAAGAAAGTTAAACAGCATCTACTTACCGTGCTATACAATGATTGAACCCCTATCATGCTGTACGGGACACTAAACAACATCTACTTACCGTGTTATACAATTATTGAACCCCTATCATACTGTACGGGACACTAAACAACATCTACTTACCGTATTATACAATTATTGAACCCCTATCATACTGTACGGGACACTAAACAACATCTACTTACCGTGTTATACAATTATTGAACCCCTATCATACTGTACGGGACACTAAACAACATCTACTTACCGTGTTATACAATTGTTGAACCCCTATCATACTGTACGGGACACTAAACAACATCTACTTACCGTGTTATACAATTATTGAACCCCTATCATACTGTACGGGACACTAAACAACATCTACTTACCGTGTTATACAATTATTGAACCCCTATCATACTGTACGGGACACTAAACAACATCTACTTACCGTGTTATACAATTATTGAACCCCTATCATACTGTACGGGACACTAAACAACATCTACTTACCGTGTTGTACAATTATTTAACCCTTATCATGCTGTACTGGACAGTAAACAACATCCACTTACCGTCTTATACACTAATTTAACCCTTATCATGCTATACTGGACACTAAACAACATCTACTTATCGTGTTATACACTAATTTAACCCTTATCATGCTGTACTGGACACTAAACAACCTCTACTTACCGTGTTGTACACTTATTTAACCTTTATCCTACTGTACGGGACACTAAACAACATCTAATTACCGTGTTGTACAATTATTTAACCATTATCCTGCTATAATGGACACTAAACAACCTCTACTTACCGTGTTGTATAATTATTTAACCCTTATCCTACTGTACGGGACACTAAACAACCTCTACTTATCGTGTTATACAATAATTTAACCCTTATCCTACTGTAAGGGACACTAAACAACCTCTACTTATCGTGTTATACAATTATTTAACCCTGATCCTGCTGTACTGGACACTAAACAACATCTACTTACAGTGTTATACAAGTATTTAACCCTTATCCTACTGTACGGGACACTAAACAACCTCTACTTACCGTGTTATACAATTATTGAACCCTTATCATGCTGTGCGAGACACAAAACAACATCTACTTACCGTGTTATACAATTATTTAACCCTTATCATGCTGTACTGGACACAAAACAAAATCTATGTATCGTGTTATACAATACTTTATCCATGATCCTTCTGTACGGGACACAAAACAACATCTTCGTATCATGTTATACAGTTATTTAACCCTTAGCATGCTGTTGGTGACGTCAGACAACATCCTCGTATCATGTTATACAGTTATTTAACCCTAATACGGATGGATGCTCTGTAACACAACATTTACTATTTAAACCCTTATCCTGCTGTTCTCGGCGGTAAACATGTAATTATCATGTTAGGCAATAATTTAACCATTTTCCTTATATACACAAGACTAAACATCATATTTTTTTCGTGAAATACAATTTTTAAAATATGAAACCTGAATACTTTACACCAGGATCCGCTTGTTCATTCGTGCAGTTTGAGCTCGTTTTACATTGTTTGCTATATATATTTATCAATGTTTATCAGCGGCTAGTCGATAGGGAATATTATGTTGCAGTAGCGATAACTAGATTTTTATTGTACTACGAGACGCGTGGACAAATTAATTCCACGAAAACCGAAGTTCGAGAAAGATGTAAGATTTTCCAGTAGACAAAAACCAGGTATCGCTTCTGCAACATAATTGTCATTTGATTATATACCTAGTAAATCTATATAATGTATGTAAATTTCTATATTTTCATTAACACAAAATACAGGGCTGTATTCGTTGTATACATTCGTTAGAAAGCATAAAGACCGTTCAGTGGGCAGTGACGATCCCGATCAGTGCGTGAAATTAAACCGATTTGTGGAAAATTCACAAGTTAAAATATAGCTTTCATTAAAAACGCAGTCCTTAAAATATTCATAAGTTAAAATATAGCTTTCATTAAAAACGCAGCCCTTATAATATGCGATCAGGGAGACTAATGTATATATCCTCTTGAACTTGATTTCTCAAATTGAATTTTGTTTGCTTGAACGGGGTTTAGTATATCAAAGTAAATCATTCACACATGTATACAGGTTAGATATTAAAGGAAGAATACAAGCAAGTTGATAGTAAATCATTAACACGTGTATACAGCTTAGATATTAAAGGAAGAATACAAGCAAGTTGATAGTAAATCATTCACACATGTATACAGCTTAGATATTAAAGAAAGAATACAAGCAAGTTGATAGTAAATCATTCACACGTGTATACAGCTTAGATATTAAAGAAAGAATACAAGCAAGTTGATAGTAAATCATTCACACGTGTATATAGCTTAGATATTAAAGGAAGAATACAAGCAAGTTGATAGTAAATCATTCACACATGTATACAGCTTAGATATTAAAGAAAGAATACAAGCAAGGGGATAGTAAATCATTCACACATGTAAACAGCTTAGATATTAAAGAAAGAATACAAGCAAGTTGATAGTAAATCATTCACACGTGTATATAGCTTAGATATTAAAGGAAGAATACAAGCAAGTTGATAGTAAATCATTCACACATGTATACAGCATAGATATTAAAGAAAGAATACAAGCAAGTTGATAGTAAATCATTCACACATGTATACAGCTTAGATATTAAAGAAAGAATACAAGCAAGTTGATAGTAAATCATTCACACGTGTATACAGCTTAGATATTAAAGAAAGAATACAAGCAAGTTGATAGTAAATCATTCACACGCGTATATAGCTTAGATATTAAAGGAAGAATACAAGCAAGTTGATAGTAAATCATTAACACGTGTATACAGCTTAGATATTAAAGAAAGAATACAAGCAAGTTGACAGTAAATCATTCACACATGTATACAGCTTAGATATTAAAGAAAGAATACAAGCAAGTTGAGAGTGCAGTTTAATCAGGAGTACATATGTCTTTGAGTAAATAAACTCTTTCATCAAATATAGGATATATGACAATATAAACCCTTTGCGCATCCAGCTGATAAAAACGTGATTTTTTTCTTAATATCGAATAATCTGTCAAATACTTCGGGAGTGACATTTTATGTTTACAGTTTCAGATTCTCTTGAGGACTTTAACCATGGCGTGCAGTTCATCTTTAATTAGAGGTTCCGATGAGACGTCTTCCCAAGACTGTGACGTTTGTAAATACCAGAATACGACCTCTGAGGGGGTGGCATACTGTACCAGCTGTGATGAACATCTTTGTACGACATGTGAGAAGGTTCACAGAGGTTCGAAACTCACCAGGAACCACAAGCTACTGATGGAAAGCAATCTGTCTTCGTTATCAACTACATCTAAAGCAACATCGCCTTCAATGTTTTGTGAAGATCATAAAACAATGATTGTAACTATGTATTGTCAGAGTCATGATAACGTCATCTGCAATACATGTAAATTAAGCAGCCATAGACGTTGTAATACGACTGATATTAGCCAACAGGCAAAGCAGATGAAGAAAGATGGATCTTTCAAAGATACTAGAACGCGTCTGGAAGACTTAAGATCTAAATATGACAAGTTGAAAGTAATGAGGAACGCAGACAAGGGGGTTGTTAAGTCAGAGTTAGATAAATGCCTTCAAGACATGCGCCAGATCCGTAAGAATATAAACGAATCGTTAGATCATATTGAAAACACTCTATCGAAGGAAATCCATCAAGTAAATGAAAGCTCCACTAAAGATATCGAAAATCACATTGCGATTTTGGATGACGCTCTGGCTCAGATATCGGATCACGTAAAATCACTAAAAGAATGCGAGAAAGCACGAGATGATGACGTCATGTACATTGGGATGAAGAAAGCCAGTAATATTACGAGTAGATATGAGGATATTATTCCGAAAATGGAAGATGAACTTGACCGAACCGAAATGGCATTTCAGATTAATGGAGACCTTTATGACATGGTTAAACATCTGCGGTCTATAGATACAGTCCTGATTGACAACAGTCGGTTTTCTCTCCAGACGAACAAGAGTCTGACTGACGGACAGGGAACTAGCGGTGGTATTTCACACAGCAGTCAGTCTCAGAGGTCTCTGATAAACATGTCCATATCCGGTAAACGTGACATCGATGTCGGATATACATGTGTATACGGGTGTACCTTCATGCCTGACGGACATCTTGTCGTGTGTTGTGGAACTAAAGGACTCATACTACTTGATAAAGATTTCACGGTCAAGTCCCGGTTATGTGTAAAGGCACATCGTGTAGCAGTCGTTAATCATAATGAGATCATTATAGCCAATTATGGTGAGAATCAGATCCAAAAACTTACGTTATTTCCATCGATGGAAGTGGCCAAAACGATGAGAATAAATAGAAGATGTTTTGGTGTTGATGTGTTTGGTGATGAGATATACGTGACCTGTCATGACAATCCTGGTAATGGTGAGGTATGGGTACTCGACATGAATGGTAACCTACAGCGTAGGCTGGTTGTGAATAATGGTGGATATATGTTTAAAACACCTAACTATGTGACCGTCAATAAGGATGGAAGTAAAGTGTTTGTATCAGACTGGACCACTAACATTGTCACGTGTCTTGATAAACAAGGTGATGTGATCTACCAGTACTCACACACATCCTTGAATCGTCCAGCAGGAATGTACGTGGATCGTGAAGGTTGCCTGTTAGTCTGTGGTCACGATAGTAACAACGTACATGTAATCGGACAAGATGGTAGAAAGGAGAAGATTCAGTTGTCAGAGACAGACGGTATAGAGCGCCCATTGTGTACAGCTTTCAGACAGAGTGATGGTTGTCTGGTGGTAGGAATGTTGTCTGGTACTACTAAATCACTGATCAGCTTTACCGCTAAATAATTAGAAATTGGATCTACACAATAGTCAGAATATTTGCTTTATTCAGACAAAGTGTTAAATATTTTTAATAACCACTGAAGTAACCTATCTTCGTGACAAAGGCTAGACCCAGATCAGCACGTCAATCCTCGCGCTCTAATCTTGGTCTGTTATGATCGTATTTAGGTTATGCAAACGTTAAACCAGTAAAACTAACTTTTGATGAATAGCTAGGATCGTTGTAATACTGTGGATGGCTAACTGTATTTTGCGGAACGGAACGGAACAAGTGATGGGGCACCAGACAGGAAATATTTGTTTCCATACTTATATATTGTAAAATTAATAAACATTTAGTATTTGGTTCAGGAGAGGCAAACTGTTATTAACTGTCTCTTTTATGAGATGATATAGATAAATCAATAATAAATCAAAGTTGTGTCTTTATTCACTAATGCATGTCTTTACTGTCATACTATAGAAATATCTATCATGTGCGGAGTTCAATCTAAAACTCTGTGAAAGCTATGTGAAAGCTAATGAGGAATAATCAGCAGATATTCATTAAAAACTGGTCAAACTAGAATTCAATTATATACAGTTTAACCCTTTCCCTCATACGACAATTCTGCAGCAAATGACTTTGAACATATTTTGTCAAAAAATAGAAAATCTCTACAATTGAATGTATAACCTTTGACTAAAAATGGAAAACATTGTGGCAAAAGGAGAAATTGCTCG
Organism: Serripes groenlandicus; assembly: GCA_031761405.1. Taxonomy (NCBI): domain Eukaryota; kingdom Metazoa; phylum Mollusca; class Bivalvia; order Cardiida; family Cardiidae; genus Serripes; species Serripes groenlandicus. The sequence goes on along the minus strand of JASEVX010000001.1, from coordinate 5,457,619 downwards.
TTTTAAGCCATTTTCTCTTTTAGCACTATGTTTCAAAAAGCCTTCTGATGTAGAGGCACCAGCAAGCGTCTTTATGAGGCAAAGGGTTATCTGGCGTGAACATAGATGCTTTATGCTTTTGTTCCGTTCCAATATATATATATATCTTTATATTACTTATTGAAAGAATATATACATTATCAGTAGTTTATTATCAAATGAATATTGTAAAAAAGTAAGAAGCTAAAGCATGCAGAATCAATTAACCAAAGCGTTATACGTGTGTTTTGTTGGGTGAATGTATTTATTGATAATTTCGGTTTTACAATGATATTCGAGTTACAACGGAGATGTATGAGCCAGCGCATGAGAAACGCTAAAAGTTGGCTTTTGTGAACAGTATATAAGATTAAGACCAGCTAGTGCATCCGCACAGTCTGATCAAGATCTACTGTTGATACATGTTGACTCGAACCCATAGCAAGTGAACTTTGATTTACCTCTAGACGTCACTATTATGCACAAGTAATGAATAGTTCTGTAGGTCGTTGTTCCGTTCCGTTCCGCAAAATACAGTTACCATATATAATAGTTGAGAGAATATATACGTTATCAGAAGAATATTGTAAAATAGTAATAAGCTAAAGCATGCAGAATCATTTAACCAAAGCGGTAAACGTGTATTGTGTTGGGTGAATGCATTGTGTTTAGGGGGCTGAGGATTCGAACCATTACGCAAGTGGACTTTGATTTACCGCTAGACGTTCATATTATGCACATCTAAATGAATAGTTTTCTAGGTCTTTCCGTTCCAAGATAAATTCAATGTTGTTGTTTTTTTGGTGTTTTACGCGGCTTCTAACAATATATTTCAGTTACATCACGGCGTTTCCTGGGTAAGTTACCGGCACTACTTGTCAATGTATCTTGACACCAGCGAGTCAGTCATCATGCTTACCCCACAACCCTGTAGTCCAGTCAGTAAGTGGGGAAAATGGGCTCAACATCAAACTAATTGCAACAGAAATGATATTATTGTTTTTTGATAGTTTGTTACCTATAACATCACTGATAAAAAATCTACAAAAATCTACAGAGGGGAAATTGGTATATTTCCTTTATTTATATGATAACCCACAAGGTAGAAAACACCAGAGACATATAAATAAATATATGTTTATAAATATGTCTCTGAAAACACCAACTGTTTTCCACATTGTTTCTAAGTATCTATGCAAGGAATAAATTTAAGCGGACATTGTACCTTAGTTTTAATATATAATCTGAATAAAAAATGATTTTACCAACTTTGTATCAATTTATAGACATTTGTGAGCATACTTCGAGGTATATCTTACCCCACCCACTTGCGCAAGCAGGCATACACATAACACTAAACAGTGCCATAAAGTAACTTAGATACACAAGCAATCAATCAATTTGAGCAAAGGCTTGTGCAAGAGCAACAAACAGGCCGACTAATGCACACCTGAAGACAAATATTAAAAACATTGTAGAAAAAGATGGCATTGCTCTTACAAAGCATACCGTTTCAACACTGTTAAACATTTTGTTCGGGATTTTAATTATTTTGCTTACTCAATAGCTATTAAAGGATTGGTTTAAATGTCTCCATAATGTATATGTTTTGAAACCCGTAATGAAAAAAACAAAAACAAAAAAAGGAGCAATCTCCCCTTTACCTACAAAGTTTTCAACACTATATATAAATAGTTCTTCAAAATTTCCAAATATTACATTTTGCTTCATAATGTAATCAAAGATAATGAATTTAAATCAGCATATCGGGGAAAGACAGTATAATGCAAGGTTAAGGATACAGGGAGTTATACTTATTACTATAAGAACTTACAGACTAATATAACTACAATGATAGTTTAGTTTAAACTTATTTATTTTATATCGATTGCAAAACAAGCCTTTGGCTTAGATTAATCACTCTCGACGTCTGTTTCCTGGAGACTAAACCAGTACTCGCGCCGTTTGTATGGAAAAATCCTTAAGTCAGGATACGAGAGGCCGACGCTCTTCCTCTGCACCACCGTCTTCGACAATGATAGATATGTAGGAAATGGTTAAAACTTGTGCCATTAAGTCTAAATATGAATTATGTTTGTGCCCTACAATGGGGATTTATAAAGATAGCATTATCTATATTAAAGTATGAAAGGCATTCATTTTTTCTTGAGGTGAAGTTCAATTATGTTTTAGCCCTATCATGGCAAAAGGGGTCTTGTTGCTTCTGTATTGTATTGTATGTTGGTATCACATCGAGGTAAAAGAGCTGGGCAGCACCTCATATTTGTAATAGAAACATACAGTTTCCCGTCCCCAGATCAACACCGTACAGAGGCAAGTCAACCCTTTCCCACATACAACAAATCTACAGAAGACAACTTTGAAAGTATCTTGGAAAATGTTAAGGAAAGCTCTAATAAATGCAGGTATAATTACTGAAAAGAGTTGAGAACACTGGCAAAAGGGGAAATTGCTCGTTTTGAGCAATTTCTCCTTTTGTCATAATGTTTTCAAAAGTCATCTGCTGCAGAGGCGGCAGAAAGCGTTTTTATGTGGGAAAGGGTTAAATATGTACAGCCGTTCTAAAGAGGTGTTACTCTTAAGAGATATAAACATTCTCCGAATAGAATCACTTTTCGAGTCATCTGAATGCTGACAATTTAGGAAAACATTATGGGAAATTGAGAAATTGCTAATGGAGACCAAATGTCTTCTTTTCGTGCAATGTTTTCCACGCTATTCCCACAAAATAACCTGCCTTTTTTTAAAATTTACTGTTTGCTTTTTGTAAGAATATGGAGAATGTGGTTCTAAAGATCGCTATTTGCTCCACAGAGGTGACATTTTGAGAGACTACTTTGGTGAGCTTACAATTGCTCATCTTGATGTAGCAGAACAGGTATGACTCGGATGAAACTGTAAACATGTATAGTCCATCCTATCAGAGCTCTAGATAACGCTTGTACAATGTATTTCACTCTCCAACCTCCTTTGAAGACCCTCAAACCCTATGTTGTGGGTATTAAAAAATCGTCTCACTACGATAATTATTTTGAGTACGTTATGTACGTTAAGCCAAAACAATGATATTCTTGCAAAAAGACCTGTTTACTCCTTCTTAACCTTTTTCCTACATATATACATACTCTGACGCCTCTGCAGCAGAAGACAACTTTTAAAAACATTGTGGAAAAAGAAGAAATTGCTCAAATCTTCTTTAAGAAATCATACATTCATTTATAGAGATATTCCGTACTTTTGTCTAGATGTCAAGATAGAAAGGGTTAATATCTAGTCCTCTGTCCTAAGTCTTGGATTTTCACAGATGCAAGATTTAGAGCCCTTTCACAGCAGACACGATTCTTCTTTATTTACAGTAACTCATTATTTACAAAATGGACTGACAATTACTCCTATATTGTATACAATGTTTTCAGCTTGACTGACAAAAGAAGACCCTCTCAAAGATCAACATTTGTATAGAAAGCAACGTGTTTTTAAAGATTTCTGTTTCTGATATCAAACAAACATGTTTTAAACTATTATTGGTAGAAAATTACTGGTGAATACTTAAAATGATTGAATTGAAATATCTGTTTTGTCAATTTATTCCTATCCTTTTCTCAATTATTCCTAACCCTTTCCTATATACAACAAATTTGCAGCAAACGATTTTGAAAACATCTGCGGAAAATGTGGAACATCGCTATAAATGAAAGTCAAATATTCAATGGAAATGAAAACATTGTGGCATAATGAGAAATTGCTCACTATGTGCAATTTCTTCTTTTGCCAGAGGGTTTTCACATTTTGTGTGATGTAAATTTCTCAAATACATCTGCATGTTGGAAAAGGTTAAACATTTTGGCAACCAATATTGGCTCAGACATGCATGATTAGTTGGTAAAGACCAATGGTTGTTCCAAGATTGCATTTCCTTTTGCCTTGGTGTTTTCAAAATTATATATCCAATAACTGTTCTTTTATTAATAGAGATATTCCGTATTTTTGCCTTTACGAGTGGGCGTTCCAGCCTTTAGGAATGGACACCTAGCGTGTTCTTGAGGAGCGTCCTTTTCAATGAGTTATATACGCTCATTATTTGTTTTGCTATCAATTTCAAAATTAGCCTGCTATGGTTATAAATAACCAGTGTCTTTGAAAGTAAATAATACAACCGTGACATTGAAGGGAGTGAAAAAAACTAGCGGGCCCTAGATTAGAGAGGAATTCATTATAATCTAACGAAAGCTCTGAAAAGAATTTAAAATATCGATGTCCCTGTATACATATTTGTAATAAAAAAAGTTATGCAAGGTTAACATATAAATAACCAATAAACTTATCAATCAAAGAAAGGACAATGCACGAAAAATGTTAACCCTTTCCCACTAACAGCAAATCTGCAAGACGACTTTGAAAACATCTTCGCAAAAGTATGGAAACGTTCTATAAATGAAAGTATAGTTATCTAACAGAGTTGAAAACAAAGTGGCGAAAGGAAAGCAATTTATTCTATTGTGACAGTGTTTTCAAATGTCGTCTGTTCCAGAGCTAGGTGTCAGAAAGCATCTATATGTGGGAAATTTAAGAGCTAACTTGATTCATTTCTAATGGGTTAAATACTAATTGTTATCATTTCCCACATCTCAACAAATCTGTGACAGACACCTATGAAAACATCCGGACAAAAAATTAAAACATTTCTTCTTCTTCAACTATTCAATTATTTGTACTTTCATAATTATATAGAGAATTTTCGTATTTTTGCCTAGATGTGTTCAAAGTCGTCTACTGCAAATTGGTGTACGTGGGAATTGGTTAACATAAGGGACTGATTCCTGTCTATCCTCCTTGCAGCATAGACTTGTGGGGAAACATAACATAAGCACTCAGGGATCAAGGTCAGGATGAAATTTTCGGAGAATTACGAAGGCAGCGACACGCTGTGAACTTGAAATACTGTTAAAATAAAAAAAAAGGGTTTAAAGAAAAAGTTGCCATCTTGGGTTTTAACCCTTTCCCACGTCAACAAATCTGTAGCAGAAGACTAAAGGATAAAAAAGGAATGACTGGAAATATGTGGACAGCATTATAGGATATAGATAGTTGTGCTTTGACAACACATTAGGAAAATAGTTAACATCCAGAACATAACATGTTTTGCTAAAGTAGACAGTTGAAAAACATTAGAAAATGACAAATTTCTCTCTTTGAACAATTTCTGATATACATGTATTCATATTATTTTGCCAAAACCCGATGCTTTCGCTTAAGAGGTGAATAGTCTAACCACTACCCACAGACAGATGGACAAACAGAAAGATACACAACATATTAATTATTCTCAAGTTTCATTCTGGCAAGGCAGATTACGCAACAATAGGTTACATGTGTGGTATAATGGGACAGTGTATGCCTACTGTACAGAACGCGCCGGTTAAATCCCCGGCCGTGTCATACCAAATACTTTATAAATGGTAATGATGGCTTTCCCTCCTTGGCACTCAGGGTTGTGAGCTAAGTATTAGAAATAATTGTTGAAAGTGGCGTAAAACACCTTAACAAACAAACAAATATATTGAGATTAGTAATTTTGCTATGAATGTTCTTCGCATATGAGCATACATATGTATGTTTTGTGTGTGTTTTAGAGACATTCTTATAACTATTAATATGAGTATAGGTGCTACCTATTTCGAGTAAACATTTATTATATGTTGTGATCGGTGATTAATTCCCCGCGAACTGCAGTTAGCCCTTTGCTTGCAGCACGATAAGTTATTTACGTCAATTACGAGTCCTACCGACCTAAGCAAAGAAAATAAACATCATCATCAGGTTAAGCTTATATTTAACTTTAAAATATAGCCAAGATTTAACATCCATGAAAATATGATGACAGGTACAACAAATAATCAACTTGCCCTTCATAAAGTACTTCAAATAAAACGATTCCATAATTCACGGAACTACATTTGTGACAAGTCAAACTAACGTTTCCTATAATTTCTGTCGTTTTCCTTTTGGTTCATTTAGTTTAAACTTATTTATTTTACATCGATTGTGAAACAAACAAAAAAAAAATCCCGAAGTCAGGACCCACTCATCACGGGACTCGAACCAGGGACCTTTGATACAAGAGGCCGACGCTCTACCTCTGCACCACTAATAGAATGACGTCATATTATGACGTCATATTACAGGAATTTGGATTTATAACTTCCAGAATGTCAAAGGTCAAAAAACCCTTATGAGTTTTATTTGAACTCGTTTTAGAAATAGACGACGAGTGTTATTATTAAAACGGAAATTATCACACATAAAATTACTTGTGCTCGTTCCTTTATCTCGAGTACGTATTATCATATTTAATTATTTCCTCTAGAAGTTTTTTTTGTATCGATATTTTCTTTTCATCCAATCAAAATGTAGCAGAATCGTAACTGCATCGAAAAATCAACTCTGGACACAATTTTTAGAAAGACGGTATAGCAAAGTTGGGCAAAGTTCATACACATTACCTATTGACGGGAAACATCGACGGCTTCGCCGTCGATTTGTTTACCCGTATAAAACTATACAGATAAACATTAAATATCATTAATATGTAATAACACAATTAAGAGTGTAATAGTATTCATTGAAACCCATTGAATACTCCAATATTATAACCACATACGATACTTTTAAAAGTATCCAATGTACCATTGACAAGAATATTAATATTTCCTCCAGCAATTATTGTGAAAAAATTATAAATACTAAATTACCTCATACCATTGATTGTTTTTCTGTTAACTCTTTACCTCATATAGACGCTTTCTGACGCCTCTGCAGCAGACGGCTTTTTGAAAACATAGTGACAACAGAAGAAATAGCTCAAAACGAGCAATTTCTCCTTTTGCCACAATGTTTCCCACTTTTAGTCATAGGTTATCCATTCAGTTATAGAGATTTTCTTATTTTTTGATAAAATATGTCCAAAGTCGTCTGCTGCATAATTGTCGTATGAGGGAAAGGGTTAATTTGTTGAAATTTGTTTTGCATACTTATCCAGACGCTTGGATCAAAGTGTTCAAAGTCATACTTACCCCTCTGATTGTAATCATTTCTAAAGTTATACTGCTATCTTTGAAGTATCAAAATGCTGCTTTGATGTTATTACAACAAAAGCTATTGATTATGAGATCTTTTAAAACAAAAATCTATTTTAATGATTCATTTTGCAATTCTCATAAATTTAATCCATTAAAAACAGTTAAGAGCTTGGTGATCAATGCACGGTCAAAGTACGGTGAGTACCCAACATGAGCACATATTCTTATTTCTTCAAAGTCATTTATTTCAATTATGGCTGCGTAGATGTTTGTAGATTTTTAATATGTTGTTATATATTCTATAAACTTCATTTTATTTAATAAACCATTTCTTGTGCAATTAGTTTGATGTTCAAGTATGTTCTGACTGGACTACTGAGCGCCAAGGAGGAAAAGTCATTACTACCATTTTTAAAGTATTTGGTATGACCCGGTCAGGGATAGAAAATGACACCTCCCGCACCGAGGTGAACGCTCTACCACTACATCTTCGATGCGCTCAATATTCCTAATTAAACCTTACTTAATATTAATGAAACGTGCAGGAGGAATATTGATTTATTGATTATTTCGATTTTACGCGGTTTCCAATTATATTCCAGTTGCAACGGGGATGTATGAGACAGCGCATTAGAAACGCTAACAGTTGGCTTTTGTGAACAGTATATAATATAAAGATCAGCTAGTGCATCCGCTCAGTCTGATCAAGATCTACTATTGATACATAATTTACCTAGCTTGTTAGATTATTATTTCAACTTGTGTAGATTATGATATAACCGAGCAGGTTGACAATATGATCTGAAGCTACACTATTCGAAAATGCCAGCGTTTACCTTTGCTCATGCACTGGCTCATGCACAATATGCACGAACTATGAACCACACTTATTTGCTAAACCCTTTCACTAATGCGGACCACTTTTAAATAGACACTTTAGTTCTAGCTGCTTGCTTCAATATTTTACCCATGTATTCCATGAAGAAACCTAATAATTCCACATTAGGTAAAAGTTTTCATTTGTCCAAGTCACACGAAAACGATATTTCCGAACTTACAATTGATTGATTGGGGTTAATCGCCGTTTCAACAATTTTTCAGACATATCACGGCGGCCAGTTCACCTTCACAACACTCTTTCCAAGCAACTGGTCGATTTTCCACATAGACCGAACGCCTTGGCGAAAGACGAATAACGCTTGTCTCATTGACCTTTGTCACCGAACTTACGAAAGACGATTATCCAAACCTGCTCACTATCAAAACAAGAACTTCCCGTTCGATACCTAGAAGTAGAAACATCCCGAAATAATATTTATGATGGAATACTAACTTCACAATAATGCATTAATTGTCATTTAACCTTTCCCGCATGCTATAAATATGCAGCAGACATATGCAATAGAAACGATCTGGACACACATATGCAAAAACATTGTTTTCCGCTTTTATTACAACGTTTTCAAAAGTCGTTTGCTGAAGGTGAGTCAAAATACATTTACATGTGGGAAAGGGTTGATGTTAAAGTCGGTTATCGTTAAACGTATCTCAGGTGTTGATATATCTATGTGTTTCTTTATCCTGCTTACAACAGCTTTGCTTACGGTATAATAGTTTGTAACGTGTCGTATCAGAATTCTTATTAGACAACCGTTCGCCAGCAAATATTTAGTTAAACGTAGGACAGGTGTTTATGCAATGCAGTAAATCGAATCGATCAAAGCGGGTTAGAAGATGGGTGAAGGGAATGACTAAGTCTGGCTGTGTGAAAAGGACATGTTTTAATAAATGTCGACAAACTATCGTGCCATGATTGAACCAGATAGTCAATAATAGAGAGAACATTCACTTCTCATTCTGGGCGGGGTGTTTATGTCCATGTGTACTTTACTAGTAACTAAATACCCGAAACACTGTTGTAGAGCTCTCCAAGGGTATGTGATATGTATTGTTCGCGTAAATTCACATGTCGCACGATGAATAGATAACAGTCAATCTACATATTATGAGTCGTCCCACGAGAAAACCAACACTTCGGACTCTGTGTAAAGAATCGACCCATATCAGCCCACTCAGGCTAATCCGGACTGACACTTTCCGCCGCAGAGGATAGAGGTATAGAGGAATGATTCCTGAAACAGAAAATCCACATAGACATACCGTGGACTCGAGATAACTCAAAGGCGACAGGGACTTCGACTTTTCATCATGTTTGAATGATCTCTCAAGTTATGCTTAATTCATTTATGTATTTTCAGCTTAGTAATTCATTAATACTTAAATGTATATTAATCAAAGTACTGAAAGTACTGGTAACGAATTATTTTGAACATGTATTGTAAAATCTAATTTATGAATGCAATTGATCATGCTATTGCACAATTTAGTCTATTTTATTATTATTAATATTTTTGTCCAGAGATTTTTTTATCAGTTGACAGTTTTAGTAAATGTAGCATTTCAACGGGGATGCGAGCGTTTAACATGCACACTAACTCTTTCACTGAGCTCTGCGTAAAGTCTGTCAAAACACCCATGGCATATTTGTGAGATTTACATTGTTCTATACAGCGTTAGTTCGACTTGTTTTCGTCACCAGGGGCTGATCCAGGATTTCGGCTTATATTATAACTATGTTTCATGTGAGTGAATTAATTATATAAAGTAGTCCATGATTAGAAGTCCTACACACTCTCCATTACACCACGGTACTTTGCTCATTGCTTGAGCGTTACTTTCGTGTATATATTAAGCTAACTGAATGCGCGCATATGTAAACCATGATCTATAATTAGAAAGCCCCTTTGATCATTGTTATCATGTTGGAAAAAGGAGAAACAACGGCGATGCGAGCGTTTAAAATGCACACTGACTATTTCACTGAGCTCTGCGTAGTGGCATATTTGTGAGATTAACATTGTTCTATACAGCGTGGGGTCGACTTCCTCACAACAAGTGAATCTAGTGAATGGGCATACGACTAAAATTCATACTCGTGCCTTATACATACCTGCCGACGAATGAAATATATATGCGCGTACTGTTAATTTGATATTTTCTAGAAAATTGATTATCTATGATGATTCGATAGTATAATTATGACTTCACTGTATTGAAATAACACGTAGAAGTAATTTTAATATTGAAAAAATACTAGGACTATTTAGGTGAAGCTAAGGCGTAGCCGTATAAGCGGAAGTGTAGTTTAACCGTGACTTCCGGGAGCGATTTCGAAATCGTAAACTGAATTATTTTTTGAGAGCAATTCCTCGATTTGCCACAATGTTTTTAAATGTCGCCTGCTGCAGAGTCGTCAGCAAGCATATGTCTGTGGGAAAGGGTTAAACCCTTAATATATATATGAGTAGCGCTGTACGGTCATGGACAACGTGCATAAACATAAACATGTCATTATATATGTATGAGTAGCGCTGTACGGTCAAGGACAACGTGCATAAACATGTCATTATATATGTATGAGTAGCGCTGTACGGTCATGGACAACGTGCATAAACATGTCATTATATATATATATGAGTAGCGCTGTACGGTCACGGACAACGTGCATAAACATGTCATTATATATATATATATATATATATGAGTAGCGCTGTACGGTCATGAACAAAGTGCATAAACATGTCATTATATATATATGAGTAGCGCTGTACGGTCATGGACAACGTGCATAAACATGTCATTATATATATATTTATGAGTAACGCAGTACGGTCATGGACAACGTGCATAAACATGTCATTATATATATATATATATATGAGTAACGCTGTACGGTCATGGACAACGTGCATAAACATGTCATTATATATATATGAGTAGCGCTGTACGGCCATGGACAACGTGCATAAACATGTCATTATATATATATGAGTAGCGCTGTACGGCCATGGACAACGTGCATAAACATGTCATTATATATATATGAGTAACGCTGTACGGTCATGGACAACGTGCATAAACATGTCATTATATATATATGAGTAGCGCTGTACGGTCATGGACAACGTGCATAAACATGTCATTATATATATATATATGAGTAGCGCTGTACGGTCATGGACAACGTGCATAAACATGTCATTATATATATATATATATGAGTAACGCTGTACGGTCATGGACGACGTGCATCAACATGTCATTATATATATATGAGTAGCGCTGTACGGTCATGGACAACGTGCATAAACATGTCATTATATATATATATATGAGTATCGCTGTACGGTCATGGACAACGTGCATAAACATGTCATTATATATATATATATATATATGAGTAACGCTGTACGGTCATGGACAACGTGCATAAACATGTCATTGTATATATATATGAGTAACGCTGTACGGTCATGGAAAACGTGCATAAACATGTCATTATATATATAAATATGAGTAACGCTGTACGGTCATGGACAACGTGCATAAACATGTCATTATATATAAATATATATATATGAGTAACGCTGTACGGTCATAGACAACGTGCATAAACATGTCATTATATATATATATATATATATATATATATATATATATGAGTAACGCTGTACGGTCATGGACAACGTGCATAAACATGTCATTATATATATATGAGTAGCGCTGTACGGTCATGGACAACGTGCATAAACATGTCATTATATATATATATGAGTAGCGCTGTACGGTCATGAACAACGTGCATAAACATGTCATTATATATGTATGAGTAGCGCTGTACGGTCATGGACAACGTGCATACACATGTCATTATATATATATGAGTAGCGCTCTACGGTCATGGACAACGTGCATAAACATGTCATTATATATATATATATATATATATATGAGTAGCGCTGTACGGTCATGGACGACGTGCATCAACATGTCATTATATATATATGAGTAGCGCTGTACGGTCATGGACAACGTGCATAAACATGTCATTATATATATGTGAGTAACGCTGTACGGTCATGGACAACGTGCATACACATGTCATTATATATATATATATGAGTAGCGCTGTACGGTCATGGACAACGTGCATAAACATGTCATTATATATATATGAGTAACGCTGTACGGTCATGGACAACGTGCATAAACATGTCATTATATATATATATGAGTAGCGCTGTGCGGCCATGGACAACGTGCATAAACATATCATTATATATATATGAGTAGCGCTGTACGGTCATGTACAACGTGCATAAACATGTCATTATATATATATGAGTAGCGCTGTACGGCCATGGACAACGTGCATAAACATGTCATTATATATATATAAATGAGTAGCGCTGTACGGCCATGGACAACGTGCATAAACATGTCATTATATATATATATATATATATATATATATGAGTAGCGCTGTACGGTCATGGACAACGTGCATAAACATAAACATGTCATTATACATATATGAGTAGCGCTGTACGGTCATGGACAACGTGCATAAACATGTCATTATATATATATATATATGAGTAGCGCTGTACGGTCATGGACAACGTGCATAAACATAAACATGTCATTATACATATATGAGTAGCGTTGTACGGTCATGGACAACGTGCATAAACATAAACATGTCATTATACATATATGAGTAGCGCTGTACGGTCATGGACAACGTGCATAAACATAAACATGTCATTATATATATATGATTAGCGCTGTACGGTCATGGATCCATAAATGAGAATTTAATAACTAAATAGAGTTGAAAACATTGTCGCGAAATGGAAAAAAATGCTTATCATGATCAACTCCTCCTTTTGTGACAATGTTTTCAAACGTCGTTTTCTGCAGTGGCGTCAGAAAGCGTCTTATCTTGCATTTATCTTGGAACGGACAGACCTTCAAAACTATTCATTTCTTTTAAAGATGTGCACAAGAGAAAGTTGATGCAACGCATCAATGTCGCCGGATATCCATAGTGCAGTTATGCATAACACTAACATTATAGTAGTTGAATAAACAGTTATCAACTGAGGGGTATATTGGAACATCAGGGGTGGGGTCAAGTGAAAATGTATCATAACTTGTATTGTTGTGTCAACGAAGTGAATGATAATTGAAGCCTTTCATTGTTTATGATCAATCTCCATTCTAAAGTAGGTTGACCATACACACAACCAACTAATTATTGATATGAAATGATGACATTGATCATTAACAGTAATGGAAATGAGTAATCTTGCAAATCATTAGTCTTAGTATGTATACAGTGCTTTCATTAAGGAATAATTATAAGATTTGTGAATTCCACATACACTTTTCAAGATGTTTGTCAGAATATTTGAATTTTATTATTTTTCAATAAAACCACAAAACAGACAATTTAGGATTTGCATGCAATAGCACGTCATTTTACCTTTCCTCTTTTAAAGTCAACAGTGGACACCTTTGCAGCAATCTACTTTTAAAACAATGAGATAAGGGTTAAATCGCTGAAGACATGAGTTTTCTCTTTTTCTCAAAATGATATTAGCTTAGCATCCTAATTATATCATACTTTAACAAATGTTGAAATGTAGTCCAATATTTATAAATTAGACCACCTTCGAAATTTAATATCAACTCTCATTGAAATTGTTGTATAATTTAAACTTAATTTCGAACATAAGCTTAGTCCTACAACATGTTAATTTATTTTAATTCTTTCCTTCCTTTTTTATAATGAAAACAACAAACTACTCATGTTTTAAAATTATATTATGATGAGCGCCCTTGTGTCAATGATGCAAAACAATATGCAGATCGGAAGCAATATGCCTTTAGGGAATTAAATGACACATTTAAAATTGTCAAGGACAAAATAATGTTGTACAAAAGACCCGATTCTTTCTTATTCGCAGAGGTGTCGTTCTTGAAACTCTCTTTATAGGCAGAGAGTGTTCGTTCAAAGTCATTTTTCCAGTAAAACCAGTTTTACCTCGGTTTGTTCTTTTCTTCATTTGTTTCGAACCAAATAAACATTTTAAATCACCTATAACTTACTATTTGTAAGTGAGTGTAAAGAGCGGCTCTCTGCAAAGGAGATTGATCTACGCAGTTGGTATTCGCGAGGTGCGCGTAAGTAAACAAATTAGACTGCGACGTAAAGGTTTGTAGTTATCGACTTTTGATTACATGTAGTATATAGTGTAAAATAAAGTATACCAGTCTAGCTAATAGTGTAGGGACTGTTTTGTCTTCGTAAATAAAACAAAAAAACATAAATGCGAGTCAAAATAAAGAAACTGAAAATACCTAAAACATCGGAATATTTATTTCATTTTAGATGTGTCATTACTTAGTGTTTTTAAACAAACACAATTGTAATATGTTCAAGACATCTAAATGTGTTTCTTTCTAATAATACTCCCCCCTCCCATGTGATTTCAGAAAACCTATTAAAAATAGAAGTCGCGGGCTTCTGCCCGGCGATCAATAATAGGAACGTCTAGAGCTAAATCAAAGTCCACTTGTGTAATGGTTCGAATCCCCAGTCCCCTAAACACAATGCATTCACCAAACACAACAAACGTATAACGCTTCGGTTAATTGATTCTGCATGCTTTAGCTTTTTACTATTTTACAATATTATTTTGATAACGTATATATTCTCTCGACAATTGTATATGGTAACTGTATTTTGCTGAACGGAACGGAACAACGACCTACATAACTATTCATTACTTGTGCATAATAGTGACGTCTAGAGGTAAATCAAGGTCCACTTGCTATGGGATCGAATCAACATGTATCAACAGTAGATCTTGACCAGACTGTGCGGATGTACTAGCTGATCTTGATCTTATATACTGTTCACAAAAGCCAACTTTTAGCGTTTCTCACGCACTGGGTCATACATCGCCGTTGCAACTGGACTATTATTGAAACAGCGTAAAACCGACATAATCAATAAATCATTATTCTTCCTGCACGTTGAACTATCACTGTCAAGTGACTGCCAAGTTAGAAATCAATCTTTACTTCTACAAATGTGTGTAAATCGACAAAGCAGATGTTTGAACACAAATTATGGGCACAGATTAAACTTTTATTGTTTATAGCAAGGGCGCGCATGCATTGGTATATTTCTCTACACGTGGTGCTTCTAAAACACCGCTTGCACATAGTCACTTTGACAAGCTTCGATCATCTTTCACCAATAGGTTCACACCTATGTGGCAAGACGGACTGTAACAAATAGAAAACTGTTGTGGGGAGGTCGATTGTAAAAAGGTTAAATTACATAGCATATCGGTGTGTTGAGAGGTCGCCACTGTGAACAATAAGTCTGGAGTTCAATCCCTGGTCGGGTCGAACTTTTTCTGATAGGTTACACTTGCGCCTAACGGAAATAACCAATGGTAATGTAAGAGAGTAGTTGTTGTTGAAACTGCAAAGGTTTTGAGGTAGAATTGTCATATATAGAGAGATATGTAGTATAGGGGTCTACCACGTTGGTAGGTAATATGCAGATATGTGAATGTATAATGGAATACTTATATTGCCTTGGCTTGCTAAATATATATAGCTAGCTTTTGTAGCGACGCGGACAAGTGTTCGCCTCTGGGACTAGAGGACCAGAATTCGAGCCCTGGTCGGGTCGAGCTTTTTTCAGATGGGTTACAGGTGATGACCTAATAGATTCAATGTTACTGAACTACACCTGTTAGCGGTGTTAAGTACCAAACATTCTAACTATTCATGCAGCTTTTTGAAAAAAATATAATTAACGATTAAAATAATATCTTACGTGGAATTTCATTAATATTAAGTGAGGTTTAATTAGGAATATTGACCGCATCGATGATGTAGTGGTAGAGCGTTCGTCAATATAAAATGGACAAGTCGTGCTGGTGTCAATATAAAATGGACAAGTCGTGCTGGTAGGCTAACTTACCAAGAAAACGCCGTGATATAACTGAAATATATTGTTGAAAGCAGCGTAAAACACCAAACAAACATTGAATTTATCTTGGAACCAAACGACCTACAAAATTATTCATTTCTTGTAAAAATGTCCATAATAGGAACGTCTAGCGGTAAATCAAAGTCCACTTGCCTTATGGTTCAAATCTCCTCCTGAACCAGAAATTACTAAATGTTTATTATTATACGGCAGATACAATATATAAGTATGGAAACAGATATTCCCTGTCTGGTGCCCTATCACGTGTTCCGTTCCGTTCCGAAAACTACAGTTAGCCCTGCGGATGTAATAAGTTATCCGTAAGTTATCCGTAATCGGATCGGAATCTGTGATTCACGCAATTTGTGTTCATTGTGAAGTCCTATACCTACAATGTGTTTACATGCCATCCGAACGTGTTAGAAATCGTCTATAACTAGCAAAGGGTAATAATGTCTAAGTGTTCCTTTTCATTACATCTCCACAATGTTTTAAAAAATTGCCTGCTCTGGTATGGTTCAGTGCAGGTGGTAAGTAAGTGTAGTGTTTTTAGATCCGACCCACAATCAGGCTTAAATCCGTTAAGGTCGGGTTTAGTGTAGCTCGTTTGCTATATTTTCCCAAAATAGTTTCGAAGATCGTTGTAAAAAAATGTATATTACGAAAGATGTGAGACTAGATGGACGTCGAAGTCAATACGATACAATTAAAACATGAATCGTAATTTGATTTATAATCCCTTAATCTCGGTTTAGTATCACTGATACACCGATTCCCGAAAATTGTCAAAAGTCGACCAAAAAGCGCCTATTACGAACACAGTCTTTAGGCTAGATGAGCATCCTAGTCGATACAGTACAATTTATACATTGATAGTAATCAGATTAAAATGATTAAAATGTGTTTAAAGATGGTTAATCATTAGTTCTTAGTTATTTATCCCGTAATGTTTTCAAAACCATCGGCGTCTGCTAAAGTGTTAACAAAAAACACCTTAATAGACTGGCTACATGTTCTAGTCCATAGAACACAGGACATCGTGTATTCTTTATCGTCATGACAACACGGCTCTTGGAATGTTCGATTTCAGTATAACTTCAACGAACGTTTTCCTACAATGTTTAAACAATCTCGTCTTCAGTTAGAGTTATCAAAAAGCGCGCCGAACCTAACCCACTTCACCTCATCAGCAGTCTCTTTCAGCAGTCTCTTATCACTTTGAATACGCCGGCCTAGACCTGTTAACACTCACCGTTCTGTATTTAAACCGATTACTCTTACATTCTTGATATGTTTAGATATAATCGGTAACATGTTTTTCAGTTTTATTCTGTTAAAAATAAATGTTACTTAATGTAAACGCGAACAATATCAACCAGAAAATTGCTAAGTTAGATAGCGCTACGGCTATTGGAACCGACTTTGTGAAAGCCCTTGCCACCTGCACTGCACCAGACCAGCCGGCGCTGAGCTGAGCAGGCTGTTTAGTTTTGGCTGCTCAAATCAAAGTTTTCATCGCGATATTGAATAAGATCTTTTCCAAATACACGTTCATGTTTAGCCTTCCAGAGCACGTAATGCTCAAGGTGAGGTTTTTTTTATCGCCTTTTGTCCGTAATCCGTCGTCAGTCCGTCGTCGTTCGTCGTTCGTCCGTCGTCAACGTTTGCCATTTTAACACTCTACAGGCAACATTTTGCATCCGATATTCAAGTTCAAAAATGGGCCATATGAGGTGTAAAATTAGGTCACTAGGCCAAATTGTAGAACAATCTTGTTAACACTAGAGATTGCATTTTTTATTTAAGCAGCTTGACACTTTGTCAGCAAGTTTGTCTTGATGATATATAAGTCAAGTTCGAATATGGGTCATGTTGGATCAAAAAGTAGGACACTAGGCAAAATTGAAAAAACATCTTGTTAATACTCCTGAAGCCGCATTTTTGGCTTGAGCATGTCTTTGTGGTATCAAGGCTAAATTCGAATATGGGTCATGTTTTGAACTGTTTCTAAGCTAAGTATAGTATCCTGTTGTGTCCTAGTTTCGAGACATTTAACATCGATTTTCGCGCATGCGCATTTCGATATGAAAAAGCGAATGGTCAAAATATTATTTTATTTTAGATAAGTATCAACATAAACAAAAATAAGAAATATTTTGAAAATATGTCTCAATTTTATGCCACGACATACACAAGGTATATATCGTGTCATATGGATGTCTCATGTAAGGTTTCCCTAAACAATGTAGCAAAGGTTCGGTCGAATTTCTCCGCCATTATACAACATGCTTGCTAGAATCTATTGGTAGAAGGCTGGACACATATCGTTGGTGGTCTCGCCTGAAGGGTGCTGCTGACCATTTGCTCCGTTGTTAAAGCTTTTTAGAAATAGACCTATGATGTCGTTCTTAATATAGACCTATGATTTCATTCAACATATGGCCGCCACGCATGCGCAGTCATTATATGCAAATGAGTAACTATAACTAGGTCAACAAAGTGGCGCCATCTCTTGTGTCAATCCTTAAATGCAAATGAGATACTATAAATAGTAACTAGGTCAACAAAATGGCGCCCGTTTGTTTGCAAGCAAACCGGCACTTATACTCCTAATGTCTGACAAGACCTTTGAAAACTGATGACAGTGTGACATTATTTTCTACCAATGAGCTTGAAGATGACTATTATCGTGACGAAATACTAGACGTCCTAGGACCTTTGCATGAATAGGTTTCTTCAGATGTTGGTAAAATGAAATATTTATCTGAAATACACGCTCCTCGAAAATTATGGTTAAAGATTGGAATATCTGTGATTCTTATAAAAAATATTTCTGACAAACTTGTGAATGGGCTTCTTGGCAATGTCTATAAGCTGGAGTTCGGGGAAATAATTGTTAACTTTCCCATCTGTTCAAGATCATGTTGTAATAAGTAAAGTAATTTTTTGAAGGTAAGAAACAATTTACATATTTTATTCTATATTTATTCCATAGGATCTTAGTAAAAACTGTCTGATTCCTTTTAAACCTTTTCATTATAATAAAGCAAATCAATCATAAGATCAATATCTACACTGTTTTAATCTAGATTAATTCGGTTATAAATGATTTTGGTGTTTAACCCTTTCCCACAAACAACAAATATGCAGCAGACAACTTTGAATCCATTTAACCCTTTCCCACATACAGCCAATCTGCAGCAGACAACTTTGAGAATGTTTACTAAGAAATATGGAAAACCTCTATAATTGTAGGTATAATTACTGAAAAAGGTTGAAAACATTGTGGCAAAAAGAGGAATTGCTCTATGTTTTTAAAAGTCGACTGCATAGGAGGCGTTAGAAAGCTCTATGGTTAATCAAATCTATAAAATCTTCTATTTAAGAAGTATTAATAATTGAATAATAGTTGAAAATAGTGTGGCAAAAGGGAAAATGGCTCATTATGAGCAATTTATCCCTTTGCCACAATAATATTTTCAAAATCAACTGCTGCATAGGCGTCAGAAAGCATCTACATGTGGGAAAGGGTTAAGCTTATCATCAAATGATTTCTTAAGCGTAACATCATATTCTCCTTGACTATAACTTGATTACACATAGCAATTAGTGTAGATCCAGACAGGCTTGCATATCAGTGCTGTCTGATTAGGACCTACACTGCTTCCTTGGTAAAAAGTTTGATATGTAAATGTTAATCATATAGCACGGTCGTGCATAGTTATCTGTAAAAATTGGGTAAAATTTACCCTTACATCATAGACCCACTACATGTGTTAAGTCTTATTGATTGGTTGCAAGTCGTAGAAAGTAGGTGGCATCTAAAAAGGGACAGACAAACAGTGAATGTTCTTTTATCGGTACTTTTCCTAATTATGTTCAAAGATATGTGTACAGCTCTTGTTTGTGTAGTATCTGAGAAAGGGAGTAAAATGCCCAATATTTAAAATTCTTGTCCGATTACAATGCTATTTAGTAGAAATGTTCCTTCAGAGACTCTCTACGAAAAAGAATCAATCCATAATAATTGGTTGAAACAGGAGAAGCGAAATGAAAACACTTTAAAACTCTATTCTTATGAAAGCAGTTGTCCCTCTTCATAATTATATAAGCCATATTGATTGGTTGAAAGACATAGTTATCGGGAGGCAACAGAAAAGGAGTAGATTGAACTTTTAGTTTCAAATACCATCTCATCCTTATCCAATAAGATGAACAACCAGAAATTTATTCAAAACACAATATTGTTGCTAGATTACATGTCCAAGTTTACTGTTTTCATTGAAAACATTATTTTTTTTTGTATTAATATATTGAATACTCTGAATGCACTAGTTGGTTCAGTAAAGTCAATGAATAGTATGACACTGTACTGTCATGAATGACCTGGTGGAATTTCCGTAGAGCTATTTGGTTATATGATAAGTTCTATATAGATCGAACGATATGTGTTAAATTATTTTCACAAGACCAACAAGAATAAAATATGTCATTCCGGCCTGATGCATCATTACTTGTCTGTCATTGTGTTGTTGTCTTTTTAGATAAATATTTCTATATGCACTTCTGCATCTCTTCTTATTAGCCGATCACAATTATTTATTTTACCCCGGTAGATCAGTCAATAGTGACTCGGACTGTCAATCCAGGAGTTGAGAATTCGAATTACAGTTCGGCTAATATACTTTCCGACGTGTGACAAATATCACTGTGAAAGCGTATTTCGTCTTTCAACAATGTGCTAACAGTATAAGTGGAAAAGCAGCCAGTTGCTTTGAAAGTATGTTGAGGGGCGGGAGGACTGGTGTGAGCAAATAAGATAGTACATGAGTAGGTAAACTTGCGGGCTGTTGTGATATGACTGAAAACATATTAAAAGCGGCCTAAAACCCCAATTAATCATTAATTAATCAATCAAACCTAGTCATCGGTCCACTTTTGTCCAACAGTTTTATCCCCGTGACTGTACACATTCCCATGCTTTCTTGGTGTCTAACCGGTCCTAGGCTGGGAAGTGTGCCATGACTAAAGGCACTCTAACGTGACCGCCTCAAGTCAGAGATCGAACTCGAGATATCCGTTCTCAAATCATCCAGGCTATTTGTGACGAGTATAGAATCTGAGCATCTGCACAGAATGATTGATATGGTTATGTGCTTTTTGTCAACAAGATCTAGAATGTACACGATTCTAGAAATAACGCACATAATTGTTCATTTGGCTTCGATAGCATAGATACGCTGAATACATACATATATATATGTAAATAATTACGCTAAGGTTGGTTTTCCTTGGGCACCGATCAAATGTCCTTCTTTACGGGTGAGGTCGCTCAAATAGAACACTCGTAAGATATATCCACTGTTAATTTAGTAATACATTGAATTGTTAATTAGTGGTCAATTTAAAGCATGATCTGTACATGTATGCCTACTACTTTGAGGTATCGATGGAATGCGCTGTTCAAAATCGTGACCTAATTACACCTATACAAAATCAATAAAACAATGATCTTTTGTACAAAAATGACAATTCAATTTAATATCATCTTTAGGCTAGTCAATGACATATGTATAAATGGTTTAACTCCCCCCAGTTGATGGTTGAATTAACGTCTGTTTTGAATTAGTCATCACAATGTTATTTCAAAATGAATATCAGATTATCGCTTTGTAATGATGTCGAACCTTCCCCTAATTAAGTCACGTACCGACGCATTTACATCAGTTCACTTTTGAAAATATTGTTGGAAAAAGAAGGATTAATTCTGCTCATATACATTGTGGAATACATTTATCATATTGGCGGACGGTGAAGAAACGGGAGAGACCTCGCACAGATTCATACGAATCTTCACTGTACGTAGACGTAATTAGACCGGGAAATACAACACACGACTTTTAAGTACGCAATGATAGAGGCATTACCTCGCACAGGGTCACACGAATCTTCAATGTACGTAGACGCATTTAGACCGGGAAATGCAACACACGACTTTTAAGTACGCAATGATAGAGGCATTACCTCGCATCTTCACTGTACGTAGACGCATTTAGACTGGGAAATGCAATACATGACTTTTAAGTACGCAATGATAGAGGCATTACCTCGCACAGGTTCACACGAATCTTCACAGTACGTAGAATCATTTAGGCCGGGAAATACAACACACGACTTTTAAGTACGCAATGATAGAGGCATTACCTCGCATCTTCACTGTACGTAGACGCATTTAGACTGGGAAATGCAATACATGACTTTTAAGTACGCAATGATAGAGGCATTACCTCGCACAGGTTCACACGAATCTTCACGTTACGTAGACGCATTTAGACCGGGAATCGCAACACACTACTTTTAAGTACGCAATGATAGAGGCATTATCTCGCACAGGTTCACACGAATCTTCACTGTACGTAGACGCATTTAGACCGGGAAATGCAACACACGACTTTTAAGTACGCAATGATAGAGGCATTACCTCCACAGGGTCACACGAATCTTCAATGTACGTAGACGCATTTAGACCGGGAAATGCAACACACGACTTTTAAGTACGCAATGATAGAGGCATTACCTCGCACAGGTTCACACGAATCTTCACTGTACGTAGACGCATTTAGACCGGGAATCGCAACACACGACTTTTAAGTACACAATGCTAAAGGCATTATCTCCACATGTTCACACGAATCTTCACTGTACGTAGACGCATTTAGACCCGGAATTGCAACACACGACCCATTAGTACAAAAAGATAGGGCATTACCTACAGATTATGGTAGGTGTTCATACACTACGCAGAGTCCATAATGTTGGTTTTCTCGTGGAACGGCCTAATTACCAATATTAAACTATGTGAGCCCCGCCAGGGAAGATGGTGCTGTCTTGTCTCCATTCAGAATGTCGCCATCTCTTTAAGCTGGCTTTACGTTTAATATAAGAGTAGGACTAGACTTATAGATTCGTTATGGAAGATACATCGATTGTTATACAGTAATTTCGAACTGACCTATCTGAGTCTTCACCGTCTGCACACCCAACAAGCTCACAATCCTTGGCTGCGCGCTCTTTTATCGTTGTAATCAGCCCATGTGTGTATTGTTGTATTGAACCATAAATCATAATAAAGCATTGTGTTCAATGACGAATACAGTTATTGTCTGGTCTATAAATGGAGGGTCTAGTACATGTCATTGTTTTGTTAAGCCTTCAATGTTTTAAGGCATGTTTTAACGTGGTATTGTCATTGTTATAATGGAACTTGACATTTGTTCAATGCTGATAACATATACGGTAATCCACGTCATGGCCCGTAATACTAACCCTGCGTGCCAAGATGGTAGTCACTGGTAGACTTAGTTCTGTTCATAGTCCGATCATAGTCCGGTCTTGATTGCCCTAGCTGCATTGTCAATTTGTTTAACAATGAAACAGCACCTGCAACTTTAAACAATTGAACTTTATAAACAAAGTAGGGTGTGTCTCTCATTTATGTTATGATGATGGCGGTGATTGCAAGAGGAAAATGTTTTACGAGTTCAATGTGCACAGATTACATTGATCGTACGGTATACAGTCAGACACAAGATAAGCATATCTTACATATTTCTTAGGCTACTGCCATGTTTTTACGTTATAACCTCAAATCGAACGCAAGTCCGTCGTAATCGAGATGAAAGATCTCGGAACCACATTGAGGTGTTGGTTAATAACGGTTGATGACACTATCTTGAGCAACTTGTCAAACAGTTACCTATAGTGTGGGTATTTAATTCGGTTTATCCGTGAATAGCGTAGGGTATTATGGCCCGGAAGTCTAAGTTCTGTTTTCGCTCACGGCGGCCATGCTGGATGTACATGTCCTAGTGTAATACTGGTTTGGCAACCAGGGTTCATGAATAAGACTTTAAGTTGCCGTGCTATAACTGATAAACGCCATAAACCCAATTTTAAACAACTACCTACGGATGAACGTGTGTGCCCTTTGAACAATATAGAGACTGTCTGCTTTTACACGCATTTATAATGACAATTCTGAAATCTGATATTGAACACGGTAATCCATTAACTAATCAACTTATAGAAATGCATGCAGCAATGTAATATTAGAAGGCTTAACAATTCAATATATTACTTGTGTACATGAATTGTTTTTTCAGGTAGAACGTTTAGTAAAACAATTGTAGATAAGTCGTTCAACAATCGATTACTGGTCATATAGTTTACAATTCTGTTATTCAATAAACACTTAAAACACAGTACGTTTCAGTAATTGTCCTTGAAAACTGACTTCGTTTTGTCGACACGAACAGGATCTTCAAAAGTATGGTAAAGTGTAATGTATATTATATGTGACCTGCTTTAGCGGATAAATGCTGTTTAAACACGCATCAGTAAACAAACAGTCAACAAGATAGGAGTTACGGTGTAACCCTTACCCATATACAGACCTTTACTCTTACCTCTACAATAGACGTGTTTTGGGGGTCGGAAACATTTGCGCAAAACCTTATGTCCCATGCTATACTTAGCACGACACTTAGTTACTTTTAAACATCGAGATATACCATCATCGTGGTTATGTCAAAGTAGTCCAGGTTTCTGTACTAGGAATGCGATTTTTTATTTTGACTGTTCGCATCCTGTTACAATGAAATATGTAACGGCGATATATTGAGATTAATGTCAAGGCTGGTCAAGTTTTTCAGAGTAAATGAGTAATTCAACATTGTGCATGTAGCTGTCAGCATGGCATCAACTTTCGTTCTAAACCTGTTCTAATGCTGTAGTGTCTGGGTGTGGCTTCTGTTCTCACATAGTTCAGTATATCAGTGTCTATCTACATGTATATAGGTCTCTGTCAACACAGATTATTTTGTGGGAAAAGGGAGAAAAGCTTCTCATGTTCAGCAATATATATCTTTTCCACAAAGATTCTAACTTTTATTCAGCTACTTTGTTTTAATTCATGAAGCTTTTTCATATTTACTACTAGATATTTTAGCCGAATACTGACGATTTTGTTGCGTTTAGTAAAAGGTTGAATAGTTGTCAGGTTTGGTCTTTAGAAAACAACTACAATAATAGGGAAGTAAAGTGGATCTATTGTAATGGCGTCCTAATACAAGAACCAGTCCAGCCTGACATTTGAAACATCTGAGCGAATCATAATAACAACCCACCTGGCTCGCTGGAATCACTAGGATTCGAGCATTCGGCCCCGTTCCAAAACAGACGACTACCGTTACAAGTATACATTAACGATTTTGCAAACGCCGCAATTGTGACATAACGTATGTTTTGTATTATTGCATTCACAAACAATTAGTTCTATTTATATCGCATACAACCGAAACCCGTCAGG
The DNA here is from genome assembly GCA_031761405.1 of Serripes groenlandicus. Classification (NCBI taxonomy): domain Eukaryota; kingdom Metazoa; phylum Mollusca; class Bivalvia; order Cardiida; family Cardiidae; genus Serripes; species Serripes groenlandicus. The sequence continues at coordinate 5,432,217 of JASEVX010000001.1, read as the reverse complement.
CGAAATAGGGTATGGCATATATACGACTGTATTGACTAACAAGAGCTAGCGTTTGTTTGTTTGTTGGGTAACACTATTCCTTTAAACATAACCCAGTTAAATGGTTTTAGTAAAAAACAAACTTCAAAGTTTAATCTGATAAAAAAGATATTCATAATCACCCAAGGTCATCAACTGAGTATTAATTGTGTTTTCCACTGTGACAATCCTAAACTTCATCTTTGCCCCTATATATATTAGTTAACCGTACTTTTGGTTAAACGACAGAAACTCTTTCTCACATATTACAACTCTGAAGTAGACGACTTTAACTCTTTCAGCGCCGAAATGTTTAAAGTATACTAATCCATGTTCAAAATCAGGCGTCTCCTTTTATCCGTTTATCATATTATTAGATTTTTGGAATATTTTGATAACTTTAAGGCAAAAAAGTGCTGATTTCAGGTGAGACAGTTCATTTCGAGCTGACTTACCTGAATCTGTATTGTTTGCAGAGACCTCAATATTGCTAAATGGCTATGAAAAAGTTAAAAACCTAGCCGCAAAACTATTGGAATTCTCTTTAAATGAAAGAACAATTATTCAACACATTTGAACATGTGAGGCAAAAGGGGAAATAGCTCATAATTAGCAAATCGTTTTTTTGTGACAATGTTTGAACAATTCGTCCTCTGCAGAGCTTCATGAAAGCGTCTACATGTGACAAAGGGTAAGCAAGAAGTGAACAAGTAAGACTATATGGCGAGCCTTTCCAGTTGTAACCGGATCACATTGACTAAACTAATTTACTGATTTAAATTTATTTTTTTCCGTAAAATACCGCCGGTGCTAGTCTGTTTCTGATGGTATGTGCCTTACATACATGTACAGGTTCGAGTTAGAACATCTACCGGCTACTTTAGATCAGCTGAGAAATATGTGGGGAATCCCCCTGTTTCCCAATATCGATTAAGTATGTTACTTGGCGCACGTTAGAGCGGCGTGTCGAAAATGTAAATTCCCCGACTTGGAGTTTGACTACAACACAATTTGATAAACCCATACTTATCACAATTATTAATTTCCTGATGAACTTTTGTTGATTTACATAAATGACAATTTGAGCGTTTAACAAACTTTAATTTAATGTTATACATATCTCAAGTTGTGTATATACATCTAGAATAATGAAAGTATTGCCAAAATAGCAAAACGAAATTGTGTGGTGCAGTCATTAAAATTGGACATAGCAAGTTGGTTTTACTTCCGTATTTAAACCAACCCAGCATTTAAAATGAGTGAACATTTCAAAAGTTATCGCTGATTGTACTGAAAATCTCCGTCATCCTTTAGAATCGCGGCCATTGGCTGAAGATAATGATGGGATTTCATTTGTCTATCAAACAAATGAAAATATAAAGTACCGATAAAGAACGCATGTCTTACAATGTTTGTTTTTTAAGTAAGTCAACTGAACCAATCTTCCAAATGTGTAAATAAACTGTCAGGCATGTTCATACCGTGGACATCATTAAGTTGATGACATATGATGCTTAAGAAAGTAACTGATATTAAATAAAAAAAGGTAGGCATAAGGCCTCAATGTCGATCAATATGAGTAATTAATACGAAACTTTTCGCTTTTATTTACGAAGTGGTCTCTAAAGATAAATACATTACCAAACTGTCTCCAAATCCGTATTACTTAACTAATGACTGGATAATGCTGGGTATATATTATTAGTACCCTACCGGATTGGTATGTCAGCATTTCACTTTACATAAGATCGAAATGAGATACCATGCATCATAGAATTCCCAAGTTACTGGACACACATGCTCACCGTGATGAGATGACATGTGGCACTCAAGACACAGTTCTTGTACCTCAAAGGTCAAGGTCACACTTACAGGTCAAAGGTCGAAATGAGAAATGTTTGATAGGACTGTATCCAAAATGAATGCAGTGCAATGCTGTTTTTGTCCAAAAATGCACATGCAATACACAATGTGCTGTCCTTTGTCCGGTAGAGGACTTTTTTTCATTGCTTGCAATACTACATTTACTTGTTTACTTTTATTTTAGTAGACGAACTTTATCAAGTTCGTGACTCGTTCAAGAAAAGAAAATGTGTTTGAACTCAACAAATTATAAGAGATATTCACTAAGGAACACACTGTACGCAGTAGATAAAACTTGCGTTTTCTCAAATAAACGAATTTCTGAAGTTTAGTATGAACATCACATCTCTTAATAGACCTCCTCGACGAAACGTGACGCCTCCGGTGCGTGGGGTCGGAAGTTCTTACATCGCCCTCGCTGTATGCACTTTTAAGGACTGCACTTTGATGTGTCCGTAATACCGGTATATCGACATCTCCTTGGAATGACTGTGTCGTTACTTTTATTAAACCCCAAATATGTAAAATAGATCGTGCCCAGATTCGCGCCAAGGCATTTGCGATAGTAGATTGTTGATATGTAAGCTAAATGCAAAATAGCAGTTAAAGGGAAGCAATCCGATAAATAGTGTTTTCTTCAAACAAATCTCTCCCATCTAAGGGTTGAGTAGTGGTCTACCTTATATATCATTTGGCACGGCAATATATGAGTAAAATAACAAATATACATGCTTTCCTTGCTATTTTTGTTGTTATATAATATTAATTTCTCTCTAAGTAGCTTGTAGTTATATAATATATATTTCTGTCTAAGTAGCTTGTAGTTATATACAGAAAGTTGCCTATGGGCGGAACATTTATCGATTTTCATACCCGTTTTACAAATAAGAATATGCATAACAGCAAACATATTTGAATTTAGAACATTCTACCGTCAAGCATTCAGAGTCAGTGTAGAACCAGCCAAACCGTGTGCCAACGCAGTAGAATCTGCTATAAGTTTAATCAAAGGATCTTCAAATGTTTGCAATAACCTGCTGCTAAAACATGTGCATTTCAAACACATATCATATCACACCAAATTAAATTGAATCATAACTTTTCAGGATCAGTACTTTATATATGCAACTGAAAATGTATAAGTACGCTATGACTTTATCGCATGAAGTTCATATTTATGTCAGAAATTATATGCATGTCTATATAAATTCGTGTCAATGCAATTTGCAAGGAAGTGTACGATTAAAATAACAATATATATCTGTATATATTGTAGTTAGTATGTTTGTAACTGTGCACTTGTGCGAGAGAAGCAAACATACGGAATTGGACAGAAAATATGAACGTTTGATACCTTTAAATGTTGAAAAATACTGGTGACACACTATGACAAAAGAACATGCTTATGTCGTATGCCAGTACATATTTCATTATAATTGCAGCTTGTGTACATTTACTGTATTGTACCATACATGGCCAGCACCATGATTAGAAACTCGGTCATTTTTATCGATTGTAACAAATCTAAATTCCTAATATGTTGTGATGAAAAAACGTTATGAACAACACGCTAACAACATTGGCGAAACATCTGCATTTAAATACACATCGAGTTGAATCGTAGTATAGTAGGAGGGCACTCTTAAATATTGAATGTCATTCATGAAATTATCGTATGGTTAAATTAAACATGGGACTGATAGTCAAGTTCTGTATAGGCTATTTCAAATAACGACATCGTGTTTGCGAATTAAGCCGAGTAGTTACGACTGGTGGAACTGAATGATATACTGGTGTCCCAATGTCACGGACTTTGAATCAGTAATATACTGCCTAACCCATCGGGACTTTTACAGTAACTTAGGACTAGGAGGAACAGATACTACGATTGTGTATTGATAGCACGATTTATCTGATTTATAATGTTAAGTGTATCCTGCTTTAACACTATTGGCTAAGCAGTTGTATCCGCACATACATATCCGTGTAGTATTGTTGGTGGTTAATGATTATACATGGACTATCATTGTTTCTACTCAAATAAAGAGAGCAAAACATGATATTACTCTGACATGATTTTGATATTGTCCTTGTGTCGGCCTGACAGGCTGAGAGTGTTATTTATGTTTTGCATTTAGGTCTCCATATTAATACAAACTTATAGTATGTAGAAATTCAATCACCGGGAAATAAGAACAAAATATTTTGCTATGTAAATCCTATACATTTAAATGTATTTACATTCATCAAGTGTCTATACAAGCAAAATCCTTGTCTATGGCCGCTTTTGTATCTCGTTTATTGCTATGGGTTCATGTAGATACTTAACGATTTTGTAGGTGTAACTTGCTATGTGATTTAATAAAAGACGAAATAAACACTAAACACCCAAACGATCTACAGTTTGTTACTTCACGTTGGTTCTAACAAAATATTTGGCTCTTATATTGAAAACAAGTCATCACCTAACTATCGTGTCTATTCTATACCAATTGATAGCTCATTTATATTTCTAATATTAAACATCTGAAAAACCTTGAACTTTCTAACTTATATACCTACAGTATGAATATGTCAACATATGTATATAACTGACCAGAGCTCCACTAATTATAGTTCCTATACTATGCAACAGTCTGTTTATAAGTATGATGTTATGCCATTTCGTGGTTTGTTACCCGCTCTAGGAATACAAATACTGAGTGGTATGTCAGCCTATTCACTTTACATAAGTACGAATTGCTGCTTAACCGGACGATGGTAGTTGATACATTGCACATCGGATAACCACTATTGTACTAGATCTAACGTCCATATATGTTTAAATTCACCATTCTTCTTTCATCAACTACATGGAAAACAATGAATAAACCAGATAACTATATATATTTAGCAACAAAACGTAGAAATATAAAACCATTATTCTATACATGATCACCATGCATATATTCATAGTTATATACGAAATTATTCATCCTCTATACCCTAACTCGGCCAACATTCGTTTCGACGTTTGACAAAAGTCACAGTAACAGGCATCATTCTTCTTCCACCAACAGGCTAACAACAACAATAACTATGTGCAACAGCAGCCAGTGGCTATGACATTATGTTGTGTGGAGTACTGGTGTGCGAAAACCAGGAAATAAATGAGTAGGTGAACAAGACGCCGTGATTTGGACGAACATTAATTGAAAACAGCGTTAGACCCCACATCAACCATTTATAGTGTAGGATACGTTACCCCATGCGAAGGACAATGTATGTCAACATGTTCAAAGATGCCACGTATGTAAGATGTATTTCAAGATGAATCCAGTGTACCAATATATATTATGATAATTATCAAAAGAACTTCGTTTCATATCATAAACCGTACATGTTTAGATAAGTAAATAGGATTTCTGGAACTGGGAGTATATGAAAAGAAAATGTCACAAATAAGGTTCATGTCCTCACAACTTCTGACTAAATAATACTTTATACAACACTATGTGTTAATACATGTGGGGATATCAACAATTTAAAAGGTATGCAAATCATAAATACGTTTGCAATCTTTGAAGTCTTCTTGGCTAAGTCATGTATGTTTTGTACATAATCACAGTGGGACCTCACTAAGTACGTCACTACAGTGTTTGGGCTTTTTTTTCTTTGGACAAAAAGCAGTCCATTTGACACTCGTGTCATAGTATTTATTGCATGTTAACATTTCACATAATGTAATTCAAATGTACACTAATGCCACTGGTTAGTTTGTTTTCATTGCCTTTAATCATAAACGTAGTTCATCTAGTTCGACCTGATTATCTCGTGAGGAAAATAAGTAAACTAAACTTAACCAGAGCAATACACTATGTATTCAGAAGTACTGAGCACAACAGCCATACAGTCATTTTATTGTGATTTTATACAATGTAAAAGGTTATTATAGATGCTTAACCTGTTGACATTGAAAAGAAAGATTTCCGAACAAACCAAAGAAAGAACAACTCACAAGTTTATCCTTATTACGGTTCTGACAGCCACGGTGGTGTATTGGAAGAGTGTCCGTCTCGTGTGCGGGAGGTCGCGGATTCGATCCCCGGCGGTCGGGTCATACCAAATACTTTAAATACGGTAGTAATGACTAGTAATCATTACGACTGACTTGCTGGTGTCAGGATAAAAGTACTGGTTAGTTACCAAAGAAAGGCCGTGATATAACTGAAAAGTGTTGAAAGCAGCGTTAACATCAAACAATTAATCATTAATTAATACGGCGCTTAATTAGCGCTCGTTAGAACATCTTTATAATAATTATACATATTTGCGACAATTCAATTATAACGATTGGAAACAATGCTAATAACAGAATGAAGAAGTAATCAAATTAAATTTTAAATAGAATATTATTTTAATGAAACAAAACTCATCTCGCACTTTTATATGTTTATGGTTTGACTTGTCTTTGTCTAATGACCAGGTATTGTTTAGTGTATGTATATTGGTTTACTCTAGTATGAATTGTTTAGTGTATGTATATTGGTTTACTCTAGTATGAATTGTTTAGTGTATGTATATTGGTTTGCTCTAGTATGAATTGTTTAGTGTATGTAGATTGGTTACTCTAGTATTAATTGTTTAGTGTATGTATATTGGTTTGCTCTAGTATGAATTGTTTAGTGTATGTATATTGGTTTACTCTAGTATAAATTGTTTAGTGTATGTATACTGGTTTACTCTAGTATGAATTGCTAAGTGTATGTATATTGGTTTACTCTAGTATGAATTGTTTAGTGTATGTATATTGGTTTGCTCTAGTATGAATTGTTTAGTGTACGTATATTGGTTGGCTCTAGTATGAATTGTTTAGTGTATGTATATTGGTTGGCTCTAGTATGAATTGTTTAGTGTATGTATATTGGTTTGCTCTAGTATGAATTGTTTAGTGTACGTATATTGGTTTACTCTAGTATGAATTGTTTAGTGTATGTATATTGGTTGGCTCTAGTATGAATTGTTTAGTGTATGTATATTGGTTTGCTCTAGTATGAATTGTTTAGTGTACGTATATTGGTTTACTCTAGTATGAATTGTTTAGTGTATGTATATTGGTTTACTCTAGTATGAATTGTTTAGTGTATGTATATTGGTTTGCTCTAGTATGAATTGTTTAGTGTACGTATATTGGTTTACTCTAGTATGAATTGTTTAGTGTATGTATATTGGTTGGCTCTAGTATGAATTGTTTAGTGTATGTATATTGGTTTGCTCTAGTATGAATTGTTTAGTGTACGTATATTGGTTTACTCTAGTATGAATTGTTTAGTGTATGTATACTGGTGTGCTCTAGTATGAATTGTTTAGAGTATGTATATTGGTTTACTCTAGTATAAATTGTTTAGTGTATGTATACTGGTGTGCTCTAGTATGAATTGTTTAGTGTATGTATATTGGTTTACTCTAGTATGAATTGTTTAGTGTATGTATATTGGTTAACTCTAGTATGAATTGTTTAGTGTATGTATATTGGTTTACTCTAGTATGAATTGTTTAGAGTATGTATATTGGTTTACTCTAGTATAAATTGTTTAGTGTATGTATACTGGTGTGCTCTAGTATGAATTGTTTAGTGTATGTATATTGGTTTACTCTAGCATGAATTGTTTAGAGTATGTATATTGGTTTACTCTAGTATAAATTGTTTAGTGTATGTATACTGGTGTGCTCTAGTATGAATTGTTTAGTGTATGTATATTGGTTTACTCTAGTATGACTTGTTTAGTGTATGTATATTGGTTGGCACTAGTATGAATTGTTTAGTGTATGTATATTGGTGTACTCTAGTATGAATTGTTTAGTGTATATATATTGGTTATTGGTTGGCTCTAGTATGAATTGTTTAGTGTATGTATATTGGTTTGCTCTAGTATGAATTGTTAAGTGTATGTATATTGGTTTGCTCTAGTATGAATTGTTAAGTGTATGTATATTGGTTTGCTCTAGTATGAATTGTTAAGTGTATGTATATTGGTTTGCTCTAGTATGAATTGTTAAGTGTATGTATATTGGTTTGCTCTAGTATGAATTGTTAAGTGTATGTATATTGGTTTGCTCTACTATGAATTGTTAAGTGTATGTATATTGGTTTTCTCTAGTATGAATTGTTTAGTGTATGTATATTGGTTAGCTCTAGTATGAATTGTTTAGTGTTTGTATATTGGTTTGCTCTAGTATGAATTGTTTAGTGTACGTATATTGGTTTGCTCTAGTATGAATTGTTTAGTGTATGTATATTGGTTTGCTCTAGTATGAATTGTTTAGTGTATGTATATTGGTTTTCTCTAGTATGAATTGTTTAGTGCATGTATATTGGTTTGCTCTAGTATGAATTGTTTAGTGTATGTATATTGGTTTGCTCTAGTATGAATTGTTTAGTGTATGTATATTGGTTTTCTCTAGTATGAATTGTTTAGTGTTTGTATATTGGTTTACTCTAGTATGAATTGTTTAGTGCATGTATATTGGTTTGCTCTAGTATGAATTGTTTAGTGTATGTATATTGGTTGGCTCTAGTATGAATTGTTTAGTGTATGTATATTGGTTTGCTCTAGTATGAATTGTTTAGTGTACGTATATTGGTTTACTCTAGTATGAATTGTTTAGTGTATGTATATTGGTTGGCTCTAGTATGAATTGTTTAGTGTATGTATATTGGTTTGCTCTAGTATGAATTGTTTAGTGTACGTATATTGGTTTACTCTAGTATGAATTGTTTAGTGTATGTATATTGGTTGGCTCTAGTATGAATTGTTTAGTGTATGTTTATTGGTTTGCTCTAGTATGAATTGTTTAGTGTACGTATATTGGTTTACTCTAGTATGAATTGTTTAGTGTATGTATATTGGTTTACTCTAGTATGAATTGTTTAGTGTATGTATATTGGTTTGCTCTAGTATGAATTGTTTAGTGTACGTATATTGGTTTACTCTAGTATGAATTGTTTAGTGTATGTATATTGGTTGGCTCTAGTATGAATTGTTTAGTGTATGTATATTGGTTTGCTCTAGTATGAATTGTTTAGTGTACGTATATTGGTTTACTCTAGTATGAATTGTTTAGTGTATGTATACTGGTGTGCTCTAGTATGAATTGTTTAGAGTATGTATATTGGTTTACTCTAGTATAAATTGTTTAGTGTATGTATACTGGTGTGCTCTAGTATGAATTGTTTAGTGTATGTATATTGGTTTACTCTAGTATGAATTGTTTAGTGTATGTATATTGGTTAACTCTAGTATGAATTGTTTAGTGTATGTATATTGGTTTACTCTAGTATGAATTGTTTAGAGTATGTATATTGGTTTACTCTAGTATAAATTGTTTAGTGTATGTATACTGGTGTGCTCTAGTATGAATTGTTTAGTGTATGTATATTGGTTTACTCTAGTATGACTTGTTTAGTGTATGTATATTGGTTGGCACTAGTATGAATTGTTTAGTGTATGTATATTGGTTTACTCTAGTATGAAGTTTTTAGTGTATATATATTGGTTTGTTCTAGTATGAATTGTTAAGTGTATGTATATTGGTTTGCTCTAGTATGAATTGTTTAGTGTATGTATATTGGTTTGCTCTAGTATGAATTGTTAAGTGTATGTATATTGGTTTGTTCTAGTATGAACTGTTAAGTGTATGTATATTGGTTTGCTCTAGTATGAATTGTTTAGTGTATGTATATTGGTTTGCTCTAGTATGAATTGTTTAGTGTATGTATATTGGTTTGCTCTAGTATGAATTGTTTAGTGTATGTATATTGGTTTGATCTAGTATGAATTGTTTAGTTATGTATATTGGTTTGCTCTAGTATGAATTGTTTAGTGTATGTATATTGGTTTACTCTAGTATGAATTGTTTAGTGTATGTATATTGGTTTGCTCTAGTATGAATTTTTTGGTGTATGTATATTGGTTTGCTCTAGTATAAATTGTTTAGTTATGTATATTGGTTTACTCTAGTATGAATTGTTTAGTGTATGTTTATTGGTTTGCTCTAGTATGAATTGTTAAGTGTATGTATATTGGTTTGCTCTAGTATGAATTGTTTAGTGTATGTATATTGGTTTGCTCTAGTATGAATTGTTTAGTTATGTATATTGGTTTGCTCTAGTATGAATTGTTTAGTGTATGTATATTGGTTTGCTCTAGTATGAATTGTTTAGTTATGTATATTGGTTTGCTCTAGTATGAATTGTTTAGTGTATGTATATTGGTTTACTCTAGTATGAATTGTTTAGTGTATGTATATTGGTTTGCTCTAGTATGAATTTTCTGGTGTATGTATATTGGTTTGCTCTAGTATGAATTGTTATTTATTAGAGAGCGACTCGCATTTATGTCTTCAGTGTATGTATATTGGTTTGCTCTAGTATGAATTGTTATTTATTAGTAAGCGACGCGAGACATGTGCTTTTCTGTTTACATCATAGTATAGCCTATACACAAACAGGATATAATTTGATACTGAAATGTCTTCTTTGGACAAAAAGCAGTCCATTTGACACTCGTGTCATAGTATTTATTGCATGTTAACATTTCACATAATGTAATTCAAATGTACACTAATGCCACTGGTTAGTTTGTTTTCATTGCCTTTAATCATAAACGTAGTTCATCTAGTTCGACCTGATTATCTCGTGAGGAAAATAAGTAAACTAAACTTAACCAGAGCAATACACTATGTATTCAGAAGTACTGAGCACAACAGCCATACAGTCATTTTATTGTGATTTTATACAATGTAAAAGGTTATTATAGATGCTTAACCTGTTGACATTGAAAAGAAAGATTTCCGAACAAACCAAAGAAAGAACAACTCACAAGTTTATCCTTATTACGGTTCTGACAGCCACGGTGGTGTATTGGAAGAGTGTCCGTCTCGTGTGCGGGAGGTCGCGGATTCGATCCCCGGCGGTCGGGTCATACCAAATACTTTAAATACGGTAGTAATGACTAGTAATCATTACGACTGACTTGCTGGTGTCAGGATAAAAGTACTGGTTAGTTACCAAAGAAAGGCCGTGATATAACTGAAAAGTGTTGAAAGCAGCGTTAACATCAAACAATTAATCATTAATTAATACGGCGCTTAATTAGCGCTCGTTAGAACATCTTTATAATAATTATACATATTTGCGACAATTCAATTATAACGATTGGAAACAATGCTAATAACAGAATGAAGAAGTAATCAAATTAAATTTTAAATAGAATATTATTTTAATGAAACAAAACTCATCTCGCACTTTTATATGTTTATGGTTTGACTTGTCTTTGTCTAATGACCAGGTATTGTTTAGTGTATGTATATTGGTTTACTCTAGTATGAATTGTTTAGTGTATGTATATTGGTTTACTCTAGTATGAATTGTTTAGTGTATGTATATTGGTTTGCTCTAGTATGAATTGTTTAGTGTATGTAGATTGGTTACTCTAGTATTAATTGTTTAGTGTATGTATATTGGTTTATTCTAATTTGAATTGTTTAGTGTATGTATATTGGTTGACTCTAGTATGAATTGTTTAGTGTATGTATATTGGTTTACTCTAGTATGAATTGTTTAGTGTACGTATATTGGTTTACTCTAGTATGAATTGTTTAGTGTATGTATATTGGTTTGCTCTAGTATGAATTGTTTAGTGTATGTATATTGGTTTACTCTAGTATAAATTGTTTAGTGTATGTATACTGGTTTACTCTAGTATGAATTGCTAAGTGTATGTATATTGGTTTACTCTAGTATGAATTGTTTAGTGTATGTATATTGGTTTGCTCTAGTATGAATTGTTTAGTGTACGTATATTGGTTGGCTCTAGTATGAATTGTTTAGTGTATGTATATTGGTTTGCTCTAGTATGAATTGTTTAGTGTACGTATATTGGTTTTCTCTAGTATGAATTTTTTAGTGTATGTATATTGGTTTACTCTAGTATAAATTGTTTAGTGTATGTATAATGGTTTCTAGTATAAATTGTTTAGTGTACGTATATTGGTTTACTCTAGTATGAATTGTTTAGTGTATGTATATTGGTTTGCTCTAGTATGAATTGTTTAGTGTATGTATAATGGTTTACTCTAGTATGAATTGTTTAGTGTACGTATATTGGTTTACTCTAGTATGAATTGTTTAGTGTATGTATAATGGTTTACTCTAGTATGAATTGTTTAGTGTACGTATATTGGTTTACTCTAGTATGAATTGTTTAGAGTATGTATATTGGTTTACTCTAGTATAAATTGTTTAGTGTATGTATACTGGTGTGCTCTAGTATGAATTGTTTAGTGTATGTATATTGGTTTACTCTAGTATGACTTGTTTAGTGTATGTATATTGGTTGGCACTAGTATGAATTGTTTAGTGTATGTATATTGGTTTACTCTAGTATGAAGTTTTTAGTGTATATATATTGGTTTGTTCTAGTATGAATTGTTAAGTGTATGTATATTGGTTTGCTCTAGTATGAATTGTTTAGTGTATGTATATTGGTTTACTCTAGTATGACTTGTTTAGTGTATGTATATTGGTTGGCACTAGTATGAATTGTTTAGTGTATGTATATTGGTTTACTCTAGTATGACTTGTTTAGTGTATGTATATTGGTTGGCACTAGTATGAATTGTTTAGTGTATGTATATTGGTGTACTCTAGTATGAATTGTTTAGTGTATATATATTGGTTATTGGTTGGCTCTAGTATGAATTGTTTAGTGTATGTATATTGGTTTGCTCTAGTATGAATTGTTAAGTGTATGTATATTGGTTTGCTCTAGTATGAATTGTTAAGTGTATGTATATTGGTTTGCTCTAGTATGAATTGTTAAGTGTATGTATATTGGTTTGCTCTAGTATGAATTGTTAAGTGTATGTATATTGGTTTGCTCTAGTATGAATTGTTAAGTGTATGTATATTGGTTTGCTCTACTATGTATTGTTAAGTGTATGTATATTGGTTTTCTCTAGTATGAATTGTTTAGTGTATGTATATTGGTTAGCTCTAGTATGAATTGTTTAGTGTTTGTATATTGGTTTGCTCTAGTATGAATTGTTTAGTGTACGTATATTGGTTTGCTCTAGTATGAATTGTTTAGTGTATGTATATTGGTTTGCTCTAGTATGAATTGTTTAGTGTATGTATATTGGTTTTCTCTAGTATGAATTGTTTAGTGCATGTATATTGGTTTGCTCTAGTATGAATTGTTTAGTGTATGTATATTGGTTTGCTCTAGTATGAATTGTTTAGTGTATGTATATTGGTTTTCTCTAGTATGAATTGTTTAGTGTTTGTATATTGGTTTACTCTAGTATGAATTGTTTAGTGCATGTATATTGGTTTGCTCTAGTATGAATTGTTTAGTGTATGTATATTGGTTGGCTCTAGTATGAATTGTTTAGTGTATGTATATTGGTTTGCACTAGGTTAGTGCCTGAATGGGTGACCCGCGTCAGCTTATCTCCGTGAGGGACCCGGATCACGTTACAGAAATATGACAGAATTACCTTTACCGTCATGAACACATACTAAACGCACACTTATTCATGCATTTAACACATGTAGTATACTGCAAACTAACTAGAAAAGAATATGATCTAATATGTGTTTCCATCATATTATACCTTGGAAGATAGACAATATAACATGACTTACGGTTCACTTGTAGCCGATGATTTGATATCCATTTCTGACGTCATATATATTTTATCATAGTAGCATTTTTCTTGCAAAGGAATGGATGTCATACTCAAAGCATCATAACTCCAAAATGTGTTGGAACAATAGGAATTATGGTATCAGGACATACAAAAAGCAAAAGACAATGTTACATTGTTTAACATTTTCTAATAACACGTGATTTTTTTTTGGTTTACATATGTTTTAGTGGTACAGTGCTAGAAGATTGTATCTATAACAACAAGATGGTGTTAATTGTAATGACCTAAGTTGTCCCGTTCACTAGTATTTGATAGGGTTTATTGGTTTTGATATGTTGTGATGCCCAATTCATATATAAACACATGTGTAAAATCAATTTAGTATAACCTACAATTACACAATGGGCTGCATTTGCCGATAATACATTTTGGTGTATATCAATTTCATATTATGATTTGATATCCCGAATATGTCGCGGGACAGGAACAATCTGTATTTTCTTTAGCATAGCCGTCGACCGAAACACTGAAAAACGAAACTCATCAGTGGAAAAATACAAACAAAATTCTGTCTTAATATCAAAGTAAGCAAGATAGAAAGTTAACATATCGTCATCTCTTTAAATTCTAGGGTCAAGAGGTCATGACTATTTCTTGACCGAGAAGTAAACGGATATCAGACAAGAAATTGAAAATATGTTCACGTTCTAATTTTGCTAGACAAACATAATTTTTACTGTATATGATTGAGATCAATACTAACGTAAATGCGTATAAAATGGAGGTTCAATTTGAGATGACGTTGGGTGAAGACATCCAACTTTATTGGAAACTAGTGTTACATGGATGTTTGTTTGCCATATAAGTGTTATTAAATTAAACATGAAAAGGTATGTGACGTCATTGTTAATTCAAAAGTGACTGATGAATACACAACACTCGTAACATCTAACGCATATTCCAACAATAATAAAGATGTTCCACAGTTGGTTTTTGGGAAATAACCGGTACCACTAACGTTTATTTTGCAACCATCCCACTAGTCAGGATGGTACCATCGACATCATCGGCGTGAATACTGGAGGCTGTTTGTTCCATTTTGAAAGTATTATGTGAAATCCAGTTTCAGTCGCACTCAGAATTTTTTTGTTTAAAGATGAACATATGCTTTTAAAAGCATACTACATATGAGGTCTAAGTTGATTGGTGAAATGCTGAAAAGTTCGAATAATGCATTACCGCGGCTAACCAAAAATGAAACTAAAAAAAAAAAAAAATGGCAATACATGTATACATGCATTGTTTTATAAACATATTAGAGGAAAAAGGGGATAACGCTTTATGTCGATAAACTTGACATTTTTTGCCAATTTCCAACATGGACTTATATCTAAAGCCAAGTTTGATTATCGACAATTATTAGAACATATAATCATTCATATCTTACGCAACACGATTCAATGTTTGAACTAACTAATATTGGGATATTCCGCAGTTCCACAGACAAATTCCGGCTGTAAATAAGTTGAATTAGCCGTTAACAGTACATTGGTCAGGTGCAATCGCCAAATACTAACATCGAGTTTCACTAGATGTCGTTCCACAAAGTTTAGGCAGCCAACCTCATTCTTGCGTACCTATTATTCGAGATAATCAAGGTTGACCAACCCAATAATGCATGACAGTTGTACGCGTTCCAAACTGAATTCGTGTTGCATTAGATCGCCGTGTATCGACAGTCTCGAGTCTCGACAGCCGGACTTGGAATTTCACAACAATGTCCCGACTTTGCACCCGCCTCCTTCAAGTAACAACTTAATCCTGCAACCTCGTATGTGTCCGGTGAAGGTTCATAAAACTTGCTTCAAGTTGCAGACGCTGAAATGGAGATATCTTCCAACCAAAGCACCCACAACTGACTTCGTGCTGCAAAAGGTCTCGTTTCGCCAAGTTTCGGCAGCCGACTGTAAAACACAGCCGTAGTTGGAACGATTGAATTGCTACTACCCTCGGTTTCATATGCATGCTATTCCAGATAGAAGAAATGAGTGGCACATACATGCATCCACATACTATTCCAGATAGAAGAAGTAAGTGGCACATACATGCATCCACATACTATTCCAGATAGAAGAAGTAAGTGGCACATACATGCATCCACATACTGTTCCAGATAGAAGAAGTAAGTGACACATACATGCATCCACATACTATTCCAGATAGAAGAAGTAAGTGACACATACATGCATCCACATATTATTCCAGATAGAAGAAGTAAGTGGCACATACATACATCCACATACTATTCCAGATAGAAGAAGTAAGTGACACATACATACATCCACATATTATTCCAGATAGAAGATGTAAGTGGCACATACATGCATCCACAAACTATTCCAGATAGAAGAAGTAAGTGGCGCATACATGCATCCACATACTATTCCAGATAGAACAAGTAAGTGACACATACATGCATCCACATACTATTCCAGATAGAAGAAGTAAGTGGCACATACATGCATCCACATACTATTCCAGATAGAAGAAGTAAGTGGCACATACATGCATCCACATACTATTCCAGATATAAGAAGTGAGTGGCACATACATGCATCCACATACTATTTCAGATAGAAGAAGTAAGTGGCACATACATGCATCCTTATACTATTCCAGATAGAAGAAGTGAGTGGCACATACATGCATCCACATGTACTATTCGCTTTAGTAAACTTAAGTAAAATAACCCACAGATTGGTGTATAGCACAGACCCGTATATAATTTCTTGATAGTCGTTTGATCTGTAAAGTTGGCTTGGTGTGTAGCACAGACCCGTATATTATTTCTTGATAGTCGTTTGCTCTGTAAAGTTGGCTTGGTGTGTAGTACAGACCCCTATATCATGTCTTGATAGTCGTTTGCTCTGTAAAGTTGGCTTGGTGTGTAGCACAGATCTAGACCCGTATATCATTTCTTGATAGTCGTTTGATCTGTAAAGTTGGCTTGGTGTGTAGCACAGACCCGTATATTATTTCTTGATAGTCGTTTGCTCTGTAAAGTTGGCTTGGTGTGTAGCACAGACCCGTATATCATTTCTTGATAGTCGTTTGCTCTGTAAAGTTGGCTTGGTGTGTAGCACAGACCCGTATATCATTTCTTGATAGTCGTTTGCTCTGTAACGCCTATATATATATATATATATATATTTGTGTCGTCCATACCGTATATCAACGCGTTTATAGATGTGTCGTCAATACCGTTAGACGATGTCAACGTGTGTATAGATGTGTCGTCAATACCGTTATATGTACACCAACGCGTTTATAGATATGTCGTCAATACCGTTAGATGTACATCAACGCGTTAATATATATGTCGTGTATACCGTTAGATGTACATCAACGCGTTTATAGATGTGTTGTCAATACCTTTAGATGTACATCAACGCGTATATAGAAGTGTCTTCAATACCGTTAGATGTACATCAACGCATTTATAGATGTGTTTTCAATACCGTCAGACGATATCAACGCGTATATAGAATTGTCTTCAATACCGTTAGATGTACAACAACGCATTTATAGATGTGTTTTAAATACCGTTAGATGTACATCAACGCGTTTATAGATGTGTCGTCAATACTGTTAAATGTATATCATCACGTTTATAGATGTGTCGACAATACTGTTAGATGTACATCAACGCGTTTATAGATGTGTCGTCAATACTGTTAGATGTACATCAACGCATTTATAGATGTGTTTTAAATACCGTTAGTTGTAACATCAACGCGTTTATAGATGTGTCGCCTATACCGTTAGATGTACAACAACGCATTTATAGATGTGTTTTCAATACCGGTAGACGATATCAACGCGTTCATACATGTGTCGTTCATACCGTTAGATGTATATCAACACGTGTATAGATGGGTCGTCAATAACGTTAGTTGTATATCAACACGTGTATAGATGTGTCGTCTATACCGTTCCAATGTATATCAACACGTGTATAGATGTGTCGTCTATACCGTGCCAATGTATATCAACACGTGTATAGATGTGTCGTCAATAACGTTAGATGTATATCAACACGTGTATAGATGTGTCGTCTATACCGTTAGTTGTATATCAACGCGTTTATAGATGTGTCGTCTATACCGTTAGTTGTATATCAACACGTGTATAGATGTGTCGTCTATACCGTTAGTTGTATATCAACACGTGTATAGATGTGTCGTCTATACAGTTAGTTGTATATCAACGCGTTTATAGATGTGTCGTCTATACAGTTAGTTGTGTATCAACACGTGTATAGATGTGTCGTCTATACAGTTAGTTGTATATCAACGCGTTTATAGATGTGTCGTCTATACAGTTAGTTGTATATCAACACGTGTATAGATGTGTCGTCTATACAGTTAGTTGTATATCAACACGTGTATAGATGTGTCGTCTATACAGTTAGTTGTATATCAACATGTGCATAGATGTGTCGTCTATACAGTTAGTTGTATATCAACGCGTTTATAGATGTGTCGTCTATACAGTTAGTTGTATATCAACACGTGTATATATGTGTCGTCTATACCGTTAGTTGTATATCAACGCGTTTATAGATGTGTCGTCTATACAGTTAGTTGTATATCAACACGTGTATAGATGTGTCGTCTATACAGTTAGTTGTATATCAACACGTGTATAGATGTGTCGTCTATACAGTTAGTTGTATATCAACACGTGTATAGATGTGTCGTCTATACAGTTAGTTGTATATCAACGCGTTTATAGAAGTGACGTCTATACCGTTACAATGTATATCGATGCGTGCATAGATGTGTCGTCAACAATGCGTACAGAAAGACAGACAGACAGACAGACAGACAGACAGACAGACAGACAGACAGACAGACAGACAGACAGACAGACAGACAGACAGACAGACAGAGACATAGAGAGACAGAGAGAGACAGAGAGAGACAGAGAGAGACAGAGAGACAGAGACAGAGAGACAGAGACAGAGACAGAGACAGAGACAGAGAGACAGAAAGACAGAGACAGAGACAGAAACAGAGCAGAGAGAGACATAGAGAGACAGAGAGAGACAGAGAGAGAGAGAGAGAGAGATAGATAGATGGAAAGACTGACATACAGCCAGAGACAGATACATACATACAGACATACATACAGACATATATACATACAGCCAGAGACAGATACATACATACAGACATACATACAGACATACATACATATATATAGAAAGAGAGTATGTGAGAGAGTAAGAACAAGGGGAAGAGATATGATAGATTCAAACAGAGGTGTTGAAAGCATACGTGATAAAACAAGATAAAGGGGGCCGTGCAACGTCAAGACAAGTAGGTACATGTAGGACACGATCATATTCAGTTCTTCGCGTTCGTGAGGATTTTCCCGACCGTATCTACAAAGTGCGTACTTTGTTATACCCTTTTCAGTAAAACCTGTATGTATATTGAGGGGAAAGAATGCCATACAGTTTAATAGGTCGAAGGTCGAGGCCAAATCAATTACATATACTTGACAAAGCCTATGTCATTGGCAGAATACAATCAGGTTATGGACATACAATACTTGGACATTGTATGTTGGAGTTCTTAGAGTTTTACTAAGCGTTAAGCGTTGTTATTAACAAACATCTGTCTGACTTTGGAATAGTAAAGCGTTCATATAGCGAATTCGACGATTGTATCATATTGTATTTTAATAATGGTCAGTTTATATGAATACTGATATCATTCTTGTGTTAGCATATGTCTTCCCTGAATAATCAACATTTGGTTATGGTTATCGCATCGATAATGCTATTGAGCTATAAACGACCTCCTGCATCTCGGATTGCAATATTAAATAATTTCGCACAATATATGTGTTTGTTTAGACTAATGAAAGTCAAGAATGCATGTGTGTTAAAAATAAATCATTGCATTCTTTTCCGGCGACATTGATGCCTTGCATCAACTTTGTCTTGTACTTTTATTTAAAGAGATGTTTCATAGTCTTGCCTACATTTTGTCAAAGTCGTCTGCTGCAGATTTATTGTAAGTGGTAACGGATTCTGTTTGTCATCATAATACAACAATCCAAGTCTATTCAGCACAATGGCTAAGTTACCGTTACAACATTATTTCTCGGATGTGTAAGCCCTGGTGGTTATATCAGCCTATAGAAATTCAACCGTTGGAGTTGAAATAAAGATGACGTTAGCGAATTAAAAGATGCAATATGGTAAAACCCCAATGCTCTGTATTAATACCATGATTGAACAATATGATTATCAATAGAGACACTAAATAATGGTAAGTTAACTCATGAAAATCGATATTTATGTTTCGGAGATATACCCTTTGTATGAGTAGGTCCCGTATGAATAAGTTTATTTAAAGACGTCATTTTGGACGTAAATGAATGTATGGTGGTTTTTTTTGCGCATATACAGCTAAAGTCATTTAGCGCGCATATACATGTAACATAAGAAAAGAGAAGTAACAATATTCAAAAATCAAATATATTGGTTAAAATGATTATATGATGTGAAATGATTTGACTGAACTAAAATCTATGTAATGGGAATGAAATATATGGGTATGAGATGAAATTGAATGTAAAAAGATAAAAAGTATCACAGCTTATTGTAAAGTGAAATCATAGCGTGCATTGGCCAAATAGGGTGTTAATACTATCGACACTGTAGTATTAAGAACGAATTGGTGCAAAGTCAGTGCTAATTTGTATATCTTGTAGAGCAAGGTATACATTCAGGTGCATCGTCTTTTGTTAAGAGTCAACAATGTGTTGGCCCAGAGTGCCCAATTCATTAATGAGCTATAATAACCTCTGCTCGACTAAAGGACCTGTAAACGGCGTTCCATTCGCCCAGGCCGAGACCCGGTAGCTCAGTCTGAATCGACGCGGGCTGTCAATCCAGGGGTTGTGAGTTCGAATCCAAGCTCGACCAACTTTCTTTCCGACGATTGACAAAGGTCAATGCGACATGCGTCATTCGTCTTCCAGCGATGGGCTAAGTCTAACTGGAAAAGCAGCCAGTTGCTTGGGAAGAGTGTTGCGTGGAGTACTGGTTTGATAAAAACCTGGAAATGCATGAGTAGGTGAATTGATATAACTTTGAAATTGTTAAAAACGACGTTAAACCCCAATCAATCAACCATTCGCCCTGACATGCTTAATATTTATGACTATCTATTTCTTCTAGTTACTGTTCAAAGGGAAACAACGCTCATGTATAATAATGTGGCAATTACAGTTATCTGTTGGTGTACATACAAGGAAGTTTAAAATATCATAAACAAGGGTCGGACATTTTTGTCGAACATATTCTCTTACATGTGGATTCCAATTGAAGATCTTGTTCGATCCCTCTGAGTTCTGGTGGGTAACAATACGCGTATTATTAACAAAGCACCCGTAATGTACGATTTAAAGGACTAGTGTGTGATTCATCCAAAAAAGGGTAAACGAATGACTTGTTGATGTCGGTTTTAAATTATCTAAATCTACAGTACAGTAGGCCTACGGGCAGGTGTTTTCTTTCTAAATTGTTTCTTTAGATATAACCGGAATTAAAGAACAAGCCCAATACATTATTTTGAGATTAATTGTTGTAAGACGGTTACAGTCTTAGTAATTGTAACAGACTTCTGGCTATCCTGCTCAGTACTTGGTTTTATTATATGGACTCATCCAATATAGAAACAATTCCATTATTCTTTGAAATATTGACACATTATCTAACGACTTTAAATCAGTTAAACTATTGGAAAAAGTCACTACAAATACAAGTTATCTTCGTTATTACCAAAGATGTTTTCAAATATCGTCTGCTGCAGATAAGTCAAAACACTGTCCTATTGCAGAAAAGTACTTTATGTCTTAAATAATTTTATCTCCGTCAATATTCAAAGTATCTGAATAACAGAGATTATAAACTGTGCAACTGAAATAAAATTAGCTGACAAACAGAAGTCATGATTAGATTAATTGATTGACTGAGTTTAACGGCGTTTTCAGCAGCCAAAAAGGAATCACGTTTTTTATTAACTGTATTTGAATTATTAACCTCATTCATCGTGTGAGGCTTTTCTTTAATTACTATCGCTCTGAATTAGTAAGGAGTCATGGTTGAAATGGTAATTTATTATGTAATTATTTATGAGAACAGCTTTAAACAGAAACAAATATTGTTTTGTGGAAATAAATAGAAAACATAATAAACCAATATACGCGAAATAGGCTGTTTGATATTTATAAACAACATCTGCGTATCATTTTAGATAATTTTAACCCTTATCACGTAAAACAACATCTACATATCATGTTATACAATACTTTTACCCTTATCACAACTTTAAACATTATTTACGTATCATGCTGTAAACATTATTTACGTATCTTGTCATTCAATACATGCACCCTTATCCTGCTGTACGGAACACTAATCAACATCGACGTATCATGTTATACAATACTGTAACCCTTATCCTGCTGTACGGGACACTAAACAACATCTACATATCATGTTATACAATACTTTTACCCTTATCACAACTTTAAACATTATTTACATATCATGCTGTAAACATTATTTACGTATCATGCTGTAAACATTATTTACGTATGATGCTGTAAACATTATTTACGTATCATGCTGTAAACATTATTTACGTATCATGCTGCAAACATTATTTACGTATCATGCCATTCAATAAATGCACCCTTATCCTGCTGTACGGAACACTAAACAACATCGACGTATCATGTTATACAATACTGTAACCCTTATCCTGCTGTACGGAACACTAAACAACATCGACGTATCATGTTATACAATACTTTAACCCTTATCCTTCTGTACGGGACACTAAAAAACATCGACGTTTCATGTTTTACAATACTTTAACCCTTATCCTGCTGTACACGACGTCAAACAACATCGACGTATCATGTTATACAATACTTTAACCCTTAACCTGTTGTATTAAGAACGAATTAGTGCAAAGTCAGTGCTAATTTGTATAGCTTGTAGAGCAAGGTATACATTCAGGTGCGTCGTCTTTTGTTAAGAGTCAACAATGTGTTCGCCCAGAGTGCCAATTCGTTAATGAGCTATAATAACCTCTTCTCGACTAATGGACCTGTAAACGGGGTTCCATTCGCCCTGACATGCTAAATAATTATGACGATATATTTCTTCTAGTTACTATTCAAAGGGACACAACGCTCATGTAAAATAATGTGGCACTTACAGTTATCTGTCGTTGTACACACAAGGAAGTTTACAATAATAAACTGGTAACCAATATAAACAAGGGGCGGACATTTTGTTGAACATATTCTCTAAAATGTAAATTCCAATTGAAGATCTTGTTTGAATCCTCGGAGTTCCTGGTGAGTAACAATGCGCTATTATTAACAAAGAACTCGTAATGTACGATTTAAAGGACTGGTGTGTGATTCATCCAAAAAAGGGTAAACGAGTGACTTCTTGATGTCGGTTTTAAATTATCTAGATCTACAGTGCAGTAGGCCTACGGGCAGGTGTTTTCTTTCTGAATTGTTTCTTTAGTTAGAACCGGAATTAAAGAACAAGCCCAATACATTATTTTGAGATTCATTGTTGTAAGACGGTTACACTCTTATTAATTGTAACAGACTTCTGGCTATCCTGCTCAATACTTGGTTTTATTCTATACCTAATTTATACGTCCAATCGTAGACGCTCATTCGAATCATGTGACCGTATAATATATTTCCGTATCGGGACGCACGCGCGTACAAAATAACCCGTATTTTTTCGTATTGTACGATTCACAGGTCCCATGTTAAACCTATGATTAAGACCGAAACACGTGAAAAGGTTCCGAATGAAAGTCTGAATCGACAGGCGCTCTAGATAAAGCGTTACGATAAAGCTCCTGTTGTCACCGGATCATTATTGTCGTTTGCAAACAAGGAGTAACACTGAAACTAAAATGTTATCCGATTCTGAAATAGATGACTTTGTAATTGAACATTATTCTGCACAATACAAAATATATTTTGGGGAAAAAGTCGAGGTAAATAATAAAAAGATCATTTAACAGTGTTCTGTACAATACGGAATATATTTGGACTCGTACACAGCTTGGAAAATCATATTGGACTCGCCTAGCGGCTCGTCCAATATTATTTTCCAAGCTGTGTACTCGTCCAAATATATATCCGTATTGTACAGAACACTGTTAAATAACCTATAATTATTATATGGACTCGTCCAATATGGAAACAATCCCATTATTATTTGAAATATTGACACATTATCTACCGACTTTAAATCAGTTAAACTATTGGAAAGAGTCACTACAAATACAAGTTAATTTCGTTATTACCAAATATGTTTTCAAATATCGTCTGCTGCAGATAAGTCAAAACACTGTCCTATTGCAGAAAAGTACTTTATGTCTTAAATAATTTTATCTCCGTCAATATTCAAAGTATCTGAATAACAGAGATTATAAACTGTGCAACTGAAATAAAATTAGCTGACAAGCAGAAGTCATGATTAGATTAATTGATTGACTGAGTTTAACGGCGTTTTCAGCAGCCAAAAAGGAATCACGTTTTTTATTAACTGTATTTGAATTATTAACCTCATTCATCTTGTGAGGCTTTTCTTTAATTACTATCGCTCTGAATTAGTAAGGAGTCATGGTTGAAATGGTAATTTATTATGTAATTATTTATGAGAACAGCTTTAAACAGAAACAAATATTGTTTTGTGAAATAAATAGAATACATAATAAACCAATATACGCAAAAATGGCTGTTTGATATTTATAAACAACATCTGCGTATCATTTTAGACAATTTTAACCCTTATCACGTAAAACAACATCTACATATCATGTTATACAATACTTTTACCCTTATCACAACTTTAAACAATATTTACGTATCATGCTGTAAACATTATTTACGTATCATGTCATTCAGTACATGCACCCTTATCCTGCTGTACGGGACACTAAACAACATCGACGTATCATGTTATACAATACTGTAACCCTTATCCTGCTGTACGGGACACTAAACAACATCGACGTATCATGTTATACAATACTTTAACCCTTATCCTGCTGTACGGGACACTTAACAACATCGACGTATCATGTTATACAATAATTTAACCCTTATCCTGCTGTACGGGACACTAAACAACATCGACGTATCATGTTATACAATACTTTAACCCTTATCCTGCTGTACGGGACACTAAACAACATCGACGTATCATGTTATACAATACTTTAACCCTTAACCTGTAGTATTAAGAACGAATTGGTGCAAAGTCAGTGCTAATTTGTATAGCTTGTAGAGCAAGGTATACATTCAGGTGCATCGTCTTTTGTTAAGAGTCAACAATGTGTTGGCCCAGAGTGCCAATTCGTTAATGAGCTATAATAACCTCTTCTCGACTAATGGACCTGTACACGGGGTTCCATTCGCCCTGACATGCTAAATAATTATGACAATATATTTCTTCTAGTTACTATTCAAAGGGACACAACGCTCATGTAAAATAATGTGGCACTTACAGTTATCTGTCGTTGTACACACAAGGAAGTTTACAATAATATACTGGTATCCAAAATAATCAAGGGGCGGACATTTTGTTGAACATATTCTCTAAAATGTAAATTCCAATTGAAGATCTTGTTTGAATCCTCTGAGTTCTGGTGAGTAACAATGCGCTATTATTAACAAAGAACTCGTAATGTACGATTTAAAGGACTGGTGTGTGATTCATCCAAAAAAGGGTAAACGAGTGACTTGTTGATGTCGGTTTTAAATTATCTAGATCTACAGTGCAGTAGGCCTACGGACAGGTGTTTTCTTTCTGAATTGTTTCTTTAGTTAGAACCGGAATTAAAGAACAAGCCCAATACATTATTTTGAGATTCATTGTTGTAAGACGGTTTCACTGGTTTTATTATATGGACTCGTCCAATATGGAAACAATTCCATTATTATTTGAAATATTGACTCATTATCTACCGACTTTAAATCGGTTAAACCATTAGAAAGAGTCACTACAAATACAAGTGTTCATTTCGTTATTACCAAAGATGTTTTCAAATATCGTCTGCTGCAGATAAGTCAAAACATGCCCCATTGCGGTTAAGTGAACATAACTTAACCCTTTATGTCGTAAATAGTTTTTAAATTTTATTTTTATCTTCGTCAATATTTAAAGTATCTGAATAACAGATAAGGAACTGTGCAACTGAAATAGAATTAGCTGACAAACAGAAGTCATGATTAGATTAATTGATTGAGTTTAACGGCGTTTTCAGCAGCCAAAAAGGATTCACGTTTTGTATTAACTGTATTTGAATTATTAACCTCATTGATCTTGTGAGGCTTTTCTTTAATTACTATCACTCTGAATTAGTAAGGAGCCATAGTTGAAATGGTAATTTATTATGTAATTATTTATGAGAACAGCTTTAAACAGAAACAAATATTGTTTTGTGGAAATGAATAGAATACATAATAAAATAATATACTCGAAAATGGCTGTTTGCTATTCATAAACAACATATCTGTGTATCATTTTTAGACAATACTTTAACCCTTATCCTTTTGACGCAACGTTAACATCATCTACGTATCATGTTATACAATACGTTAACCCTTGTCCTGCTGTACGGGACACTAAACAACATCGATTTATCATGTTATACAATACGTTAACCCTTATCCTGCCGTACGGGACACCAAATAACAACGACGTATCATGTTTTACAATACGTTAACCCTTATCCTGCCGTAAGCGACACTAAAACAGCATCTACGTATCATGTTATACAATACTTTTACCCTTATCCTGCCGTACGGGACACTAAACAACATTACGTATCATGTTATACAATACGTTAACCCTTATCCTGCTGTACGGGACACTAAAAGAGCATCTACGTATCATGTTAAACAATACTTTTACCCTTATCCTGCCGTACGGGACACTAAACAACATCGACGTATTATGTTATACAATACGTTAACCCTTATCCTGCCGTACGGGACACTAAAACAGCATCTACGTATCATGTTATACAATACGTTAACCCTTATCCTGCCGTACGGGACACTAAAACAGCATCTGCGTATCATGTTATACAATACGTTAACCCTTATCCTGCCGTACGGGCCACTAAAACAACATCGACGTATCATGTTATACAATACGTTAACCCTTATCCTGCCGTACGGGACACTAAAACAGCATCGACGTATCATGTAATACAATACGTTAACCCTTATCCTGGCTGTACGGGACACTAAAACAGCATCGACGTATCATGTTATACAATACGTTAACCCTTATCCTGCCGTACGGGACACTTAAACAACATCGACGTATCATGTTATACAATACGTTAACCCTTATCCTGCCGTAAGGGACACTAAAACAGCATATACGTATCATGTTATACAATACGTTAACCCTTACCCTGCTGTACGGGACACTAAAACAGCATCTACGTATCATGTTATACATACTTTTACCCTTATCCTGCCGTACGGGACACTAAACAACATCGACGTATTATGTTATACAATACGTTAACCCTTATCCTGCCATACGGGACACTAAAACAGCATCTGCGTATCATGTTATACAATACGTTAACCCTTATCCTGCCGTACGGGCCACTAAAACAACATCGACGTATCATGTTATACAATACGTTAACCCTTATCCTGCCGTACGGGACACTAAAACAGCATCTGCGTATCATGTTATACAATACGTTAACCCTTATCCTGCCGTACGGGCCACTAAAACAACATCGACGTATCATGTAATACAATACGTTAACTCTTATCCTGCCGTACGGGCCACTAAAACAACATCGACGTATCATGTTAAACAATACTTTTACCCTTATCCTGCCGTACGGGACACTAAACATCTACGTATCATGTTATACTGTTATTTAACCCTTATCCAGCTGTACTGAACACAAAACAACATCTACTTACCGTGTTATACAGTTATTTAACCCTCATCATGCTGTACTGGACACAAAACAACATCTATATATCGTGTTATACAGTTATTTAACCCTTATCCTGCTGTACGGGACATTAACTGCATCTTCTTACCGTGTTGTACAATTATTTAACCCTTATCATGCTGTACTGGACACTAAACAACATCTATGTATCGTGTTATACAGTTATAGAACCCTTATCATGCTGTACTTGACACTAAACAACATCTACTTACCGTGTTATACAATTATTTAACCCTTACCATGATGTACTGGACACACATCAAAATCTACCTATCATGTTATACAATTATTTAACCCTTACCATGATGTACTGGACAATTAACAACATCTACTTACCGTGTTATACAATTATTTAACCCTTATCATGCTGTACTGGACAATTAACAACATCTACCTATCGTGTTATGCAATTATTTAACCCTTATCCTGCTGTACTGGATACTAAACACCATCTACTTACCGTGTTATACAATTATTTAACCCTTATCATGCTGTACTGGACAATTAACAACATCTACTTACCATGTTGTACAATTATTTAACCCTTATCATGCTGTACTGGACACTAAACAACATCTACTTACCATGTTGTACAATTATTTAACCCTTATGATGCTGTACTGGACACAAAACAACATCTACCTATCGTGTTATGCAATTATTTAACCCTTATCCTGCTGTACTGGATACTAAACAACATCTACTTACCGTGTTATACAATTATTTAACCCTTATCCAGCTGTACTGAACACAAAACAACATCTACTTACCATGGTATACAGTTATTTAACCATTGTCAAGCTGTACTGAACACAAAACAACATCTACTTACCATGCTATACAGTTATTTAACCCTTATCCTGCTGTACGGGACAGTAAATATCATCTACTTACCGTGTTATACAGTTATTTAACCCTCATCCTGCTGTACTGGACACAAAACATCATCTACTTACCGTGTTATACAGTTATTTAACCCTCATCATGCTGTACTGGACACAAAACAACATCTATATATCGTGTTATACAGTTATTTAACCCTTATCCTGCTGTACGGGACACTAAACGTCTTCTTCTTACCGTGTTGTACAATTATTTAACCCTTATCATGCTGTACTGGACACTAAACAACATCTATGTATCGTGTTATACAGTTATAGAACCCTTATCATGCTGTACTTGACACTAAACAACTTCTACTTACCGTGTTATACAATTATTTAACCCTTACCATGATGTACTGGACACACATCAAAATCTACCTATCGTGTTATGCAATTATTTAACCCTTATCATGCTGTACTGGACAATTAACATCTACTTACCGTGTTATACAATTATTTAACCCTTATCATGCTGTACTGGACACTAAACAACATCTACTTACCATGTTGTACAATTATTTAACCCTTATGATGCTGTACTGGACACAAAACAACATCTACCTATCGTGTTATGCAATTATTTAACCCTTATCCTGCTGTACTGGATACTAAACAACATCTACTTACCGTGTTATACAATTATTTAACCCTTATCCAGCTGTACTGAACACAAAACAACATCTACTTACCATAGTATACAGTTCTCTAACCATTATCAAGCTGTACTGAACACAAAACAACATCTATTTACCATGCTATACAGTTATTTAACCCTTATCCTGCTGTACGGGACAGTAAATATCATCTACTTACCGTGTTATACAGTTATTTAACCCTCATCCTGCTGTACTGGACACAAAACATCATCTACTTACCGTGTTATACAGTTATTTAACCCTCATCATGCTGTACTGGACACAAAACAACATCTATATATCGTGTTATACAGTTATTTAACCCTTATCCTGCTTACGGGACACTAAACTTCTTCTTCTTACCGTGTTGTACAATTATTTAACCCTTATCATGCTGTACTGGACACTAAACAACATCTATGTATCGTGTTATACAGTTATAGAACCCTTATCATGCTGTACTTGACACTAAACAACTTCTACTTACCGTGTTATACAATTATTTAACCCTTACCATGATGTACTGGACACACATCAAAATCTACCTATCGTGTTATGCAATTATTTAACCCTTATCATGCTGTACTGGACAATTAACATCTACTTACCGTGTTATACAATTATTTAACCCTTATCATGCTGTACTGTACACTAAACAACATCTACTTACCGTGTTGTACAATTATTTAACCCTTATGATGCTGTACTGGACACAAAACAACATCTACCTATCGTGTTATGCAATTATTTAACCCTTATCATGCTGTACTGGACACTTAATAACATTTATCTATCCTTTTGTACAATTATTTAACCCTTATCATGCTGTACTGGACACTAAACAACATCTACTTATCGTGTTGTACAATTATTGAACCCCTATCCTGCTGTAAGGGACACTTAACAACATCTATCTATCGTGTTGTACAATTATTTAGCCCTTATCATGCTGTACGGGACACAAAACAACACCTACTTATCGTGTTACACAGTTATTTAACCCTTATCCTGCTGTACGGGACACTAAACAACATTTACTTACCGTGTTATACAATTATTTAACCCATATCATGCTGTACTGGACACTAAACAACATCTACTTACCGTGTTATACAGTTAGTTAACCCTTATCCTGCTGTTGCTGACGTCAGACAACATCTACGTATCATGTTATACAGTAGTTTAACCCTAATACGGATGGATGCGCTGTAACACAATATTCACTATTTAAACCCTTATCCTGCTTTTTCTCGACGGTAAACATATATCTATCATGTTAGACAATGCTTTAACCATTTTCCTGATATACACAAAACTAAACATCATATTTTTTTCGTGAAATACAACTTATAAAATATGAAACATGAATACTTTACACCAGGATCCGCTTGTTCATTCGTGCAGTTTGAGGTCGTTTTACATTGTTTGCTATATATATTTATCAATGTTTTTCAGTGGCTAGTCGATAGAGAATTTTATGTTGCAGTAGCGATAACTAGCTTTTTATTGTACTACGAGACTCGTGGACAAATTGATTCCACGAGACATAGTTCGAGAAAGATATAAGATTTTCCAGTAGACAAAAACCAGGTATCACCTGTGCAACATAATTGCCATTTGATTATATACCTAGTAAATCTTTTAGACAGAATGAAAAATAATAAACTAATTTCTATATTTTCATTAACCCAAAACACAGCGCTGTATTCGTTGTATACATTCGTTAGAAAGCATGATGACCGTTCAGCGGGCGGTGACGATCCCGATCAGTGCGTGTAGTTTTTTGTGAACCGATTTGTGGAATATTCACAAGTTCAAATATATAGCTTTCATTAAAAACGCAGCCCTTACAATATGCGATCAGGGAGAATAATATATTCTCTTGAACTTGATTTCTCAAATTGATTTTTGTTTGCTTGAACGGGGTTTAGTATATAGATTTTTTTCTTAATATCGAATAATCTGTCAAATACTTTGAAAGTGACATTTTATTTTTACAGTTTCAGATTATCTTAAGGATTTTAACCATGGCATGCAGTTCATCCTTATATAGAGGGTCCGATGAGACGTCTTTCCAAGACTGTGACGTTTGTAAATACCAGAATACGACAACTGAGGCGGTGGCATACTGTACCAGCTGTGATGAATATCTATGTGCGGCGTGTGAGAAGGTTCACAGAGGTTCGAAACTCACCAGAAACCACAAGCTACTGACGGAAAGCAATCTGCCTTCAATATCAACTACATCTAAATCAACATCGCCCATCATGTTTTGTGAAGATCATAGAACAATGATTGTAAGCATGTATTGTCAGAGTCATGATGACGTCATCTGCAATACATGTAAATTAATCAGCCATAAACGTTGTAATACGACTGATATTGACCAACAGGCAAAGCAGATGAAGAAAGATGGATCTTTTAAAGATACTAGAACACGTCTGGAAGACTTAAAATCTAAATGTGATAAGTTGAAATTAATGAGGAACGCAGACAAGGGGGTTGTTAAGTCAAAGTTAGATAAATGCCTTCAAGACATGCGCCAGATCCGTAAGAATATAAACGAAGCGTTAGATCATATTGAAAACACTCTATCGAAGGAAATCCATCAAGTAAATGAAAGCTCCACCAAAGATATCGAAAATCACATTGCGATTTTGGATGACGCTCTGGCTCAGATATCGGATCACGTAAAATCACTAAAAGAATGTGAGAAAGCACGAGATGATGACGTCATGTACATTGGGATGAAGAAAGCCAGTAATATTACGAGTAGATATGAGGATATTATTCCGAAAATGGAAGATGAACTTGACCGAACCGAAATGACATTTCAGATTAATGGAGACCTTTATGACATGGTTAAACATCTGCGGTCTATAGATACAGTCCTGATTGACAACAGTCGGTTTTCTCTCCAGGCGAACAAGAGTCTGACTGACGGACAGGGAACTAGCGGTGGTATTTCACACAGTAGTCAGACTCAGAAGTCTCTGATATACATGTCCGTATCCGGTAAACGTGACATCGATGTTGAATATACAGGGGTGTTCGGGTGTACATTCATGCCTGACGGACATCTTGTCGTGTGTTGTGGAACTGAACTCATACTACTTGATAAAGACTTCACGATCAAGTCCCGGTTAAATGTAAGTGCATATAGTGTAGCAGTCGTTAATCATAATGAGATCATTATAGCCAATAATGGTGAGAATCAGATCAAAAGACTGACGTTATTTCCATCGATGAAAGTGACCAAAACGATGAGGATGGATAGAAGATGTTTTGGTGTTGGTGTGTCTGGTGATGAGATATACGTGACCTGTCATGACGATCCTGGTAATGGTGAGGTACGGGTACTCAACATGAATGGTAACCTACAGCGTAGACTGGGTGTGAATAATGGTGAATATATGTTTAAAGAACCTGACTATGTGACCGTCAATAAGGATGGAAGTAAAGTGTTTGTAGCAGACGGGGACACTAACATTGTCACGTGTCTTGATAGACAAGGTCATGTGATCTTCCAGTACTCAGACACAGCCTTGAATGGTCCAGGAGGAATGTACGTGGATCGTGAAGGTAACCTGTTAGTCTGTGGTTATCATAGTGACAATGTACATGTAATCGGACAAGATGGTAGAAAGGAGAAGATTCTGTTATCAAAGACAGACGATGTAAAGTACCCATCGTGTACAGCTTTCAGACAGAGTGATGGTTGTCTGGTGGTGGGAAAGGCCGCTGGTACTACTAAATCACTGATTAGCTTTACCGCTAAATAATTAGAAATTTCAAAATTGGATCTACACAATAGTCATACTATTTGCTTTATTCAGACAAAGTGTTAAATATTTTTAATAACCACTGAAGTAACCTATCTTCGTGACAAAGGCTAGACCCAGATCAGCACGTTTATCCTCGCGCTCTAATCTTGGTCTGTTATGATCGTATTTAGGTTATGCAAACGTTAAACCAGTAAAACTAACTTTTGATGAATAGCTAGGATCGTTGTAATACTGTGGATGTAATAAGTTATCCGTAATCTGATCGGAATCTGTGATTCACGCAAGTGTTGCTCATTGTGAAGTCCTATACCTACAATGTGTTTATATACCATCCGAACGTGTTAGAAATCGTCTATAACTAGCAATGGGTAATAATGTCTGTTCACGTTGATACCAGATTGAAAGTCCATATAATTCTTTTTCACACACTGTTTTAAAAAGTTGTCTGCTCTGGTCTGGTTCAGTGCAGGTGGTAAGTAAGTGTAGTGTATTTAGATCCGACCCACAATCGGGCTTAATTCCGTTAAGGTCGGGTTTAGTGTGGCTCGTTTGCTATATTTTCCCAAAATAGTTTCAAAGATCGTTGTACAAAAATGTATATAAAGAAAAGATGTGAGACTAGATGGACGTCGAAGTCAATACGATACAATTAAAACATGAATCGTAATTGGATTGATAATCCCTTAATCTCGGTTTAGTATCACTGATACACCGATTCCCGAAAATTGTCAAAAGTCGACCAAAAAGCGCCTATTACGAACACAGTCTTTAGGCTAGATGAGCATCCTAGTCGATACAGTACAATTTATACATTGATAGTAATCAGATTAAAATTATTAAAATGTGTTTAAAGATGGTTAATCATTAGTTCTTAGTTATTTATCCCGTAATGTTTTCAAAACTATCGGCGTCTGCTAAAGTGTTAACAAAAAACTACGGTATTCGGTTAGAGCCATCGTTGTTTCGCGGTTTCGACCTAGGGTCGACAGTACGATAATGCGATGCGAAAATGCGATGCGAAAGTGCAAAAATGTACGGTGTTCCATTAGGGCCATCGTTGTTTCGCGGTTTCTACCTAGGGTCGACAGTACGAAAGCACGATGCGGTAGTGCGAAAACGCGATGCGAGACTGCGAGATGCGATAGTACGAAAACGCGATGCGATAGTACGAAAGCGCGATGCGATAGTACGAAAACGCGATGCGATAGTACGAAAACGCGATGCGATAGTACGAAAACGAGATGCGATAGTACGAAAACGCGATGCGATAGTACGAAAGCGCGATGCGTAAGTGAGAAAACGCGATGCGAAGCTGCGAAAACGCGATGCGAGGAGGCGAAATTAATATCGCACATTCGCATCGAGTTTTCGCACTATCGCATCGCGCTTTCGTACTATCGCATCGCACATTCGCTCTATTGCATTGGGTTTTCGTACTATCTCATTGCATTTTCGTACTATCGCTTCGCGTTTTTGTACTTTTGACCCTAGTTGTTTCGTTAGGGCCATCGTTGTTTCGCGGTTTCGACCTAGGGTCGACAGTACGATAATGCGATGCGATAGTACGAAAATGCGATGCGATATTACGATACCCTAGATCGAAACCACGATAACGCGATGCGAAAGTGCGATGCGAAAGTACGATATTATTATCGCCTCCTCGCATCGTGGTCTCGCAGTTTCGCATCGCGTGTTCGCACTTTCG
Organism: Serripes groenlandicus; assembly: GCA_031761405.1. Classification (NCBI taxonomy): domain Eukaryota; kingdom Metazoa; phylum Mollusca; class Bivalvia; order Cardiida; family Cardiidae; genus Serripes; species Serripes groenlandicus. Next base: position 5,397,516 of record JASEVX010000001.1, on the reverse strand, counting down.
GATCGCGTTTTCGCACTTTCGCATGGCGCTTATGTGACAGTACGATATTAATATAGCCTCCTCGCATCGTGGTCTCGCAGTTTCGCATCGCGTTTTCGCACTTTCGCATCGCGTTTTCGCACTTTCGCATGGCGCTTACGTACTATCGACCCTAGGTCGAACACGCGAACGGAACACCTAGGGTCGAAAGTAAAAAAACGCGATGCGATAGAACGAAAACGCGATGCGATAGTACGAAAACGCGATGTGATAGTACGATACCCTAAGTCGAAACAACGATAACGTGATGCGATAGTACTAAAAACGCGATGCGAAAGTACGATATTAATATCGCTTCCTCGCATCGCGTTTTCTCAGTTTCGCATCGCGTTTTTACAGTGTTCCGTTAGGGCCATCGTTGTTTCGCGGTTTCGACCTAGGGTCGACAGTACGAAAGCGCAATGCGATAGTATGTAAGCGCGATGCGAAAGTGCGAAAACGCGATGCGAAATTGTGAGATACGATAGTGCGAAAACGCGATGCGAAAGTGCGATGCGAAAGTGCGATATTAATATCGCCTCCTCGCATCGCGTTTTCGCACTTTCGCATCGCGCTGTCGTACTATCGCATCGCGCTTTCGTACTATCCCATCGCGCTTTCTTACTGTCGACCGTAAGTCGAAACCGCAAAACATCGTTGCCCTTACGGAACACCGTAAAAACGCGATGCGAAAGTGCGATGCGAAAGTGCGATATTAATATTTCGCACTTTCGCATCGCGCTTTCGTACTATCGCAGCGTGCTTTCGTACTGTCGCATCGCGCTTTTATACTGTCGAAACCGCAAAACAACGATGGCTCTAACGGAACACCTAGGGTCGAAAGTACGAAAACGCGATGCGATATCGCGAAAATCCAACATCCTGACAAAAAGAAATCCTGAAATTTGTATGTGGAATTTCAAAAATCTTGGAATTAGTCCTTAATGAAAACATTATGTGTATGTTTAGACTTATGAAAGTCAAGAATGCATGTTTGTTAAAAAAAAAAATGCAGTCTTTTCCGGCAACATTGATGCCTTGCATCAACTTTCTCTTGTACTTTTATTTAAGTAAGTAATGAAATCATTCATGAATTTAAAGAAAATGCGGAGACACCCGACACAACCTTGTCTTTTGCCTATCGTACAATCGAAGTATTGTGTCAAGTTATCATTAATTCTAACACAAGGCTTCAGTTTACTATACATAGACTTATATATATTTAAAAACTTTCCACTGATACCCTTTCTCTGCATAGCATCCCAAAGTTAATTATGGCGTATACTGTCACGAGCATTGGAAATATCTATGAATATGCAATTGAATCTGCCACGCCTCTTTGATATTTCTGTACCAATGACATCATACTGAACATCTTATCTATGGTAAAATCCTTTTTAGTTTTTACGAAAACCTGCTTGCGAGTCGTCTATAATAGGCTCGCACCATTTGACAATCTAGAGTTGAGAACATGAATGACAATTTTACAAATAGAGTATATCAATGAGATTCCACGATATTTATTCGGATCTGTTATAACAGCCTTTCGTGAAGTGGAGTAATAATACTTCGACTCCATTCACAATCCAGAATTTCATTAAACAGCTTTTGAAGAAAAGACACAATATTTTTCAGGGTATGTATAAACATATGCCATCGGGGCCAGAATATTTGTTAATATTTAAGGATTTTATGCTTTTAACAATTTCCTCCTCTGCTATAGACTCGTTAAGTTCATCACACTGAATTATAATAAATTATTATATTTAAAAATGGATCCAAAATACGTGATGTAACATCTTTGTTAAATAATGATTTGAATAACTCTGCAGAAGGAATTTAATTCGGGTTTAGCGATGTATTATAAGCGGATTTTAGAAGAGACCAGAATTTCTTGGCGTCATTCAAGCTGTTCAATGAAATTTGTTGTGCAACCCAATATCTTGAAAAATACTGATAGGATAGTCAAATATTATCATACAATGTCATCTCGGTGATAACAGTAGTTTAAATTTCTTTGAAATGATTAAAAAAGTCGAATTATATATAGCCTTCATTTTACAACTATATATCCCCTAAAGCAAACAGTTTGTTTCATCTGTCTACAAAGGGAGATAAAAAGTGCGACCTTATCGGGGAAATCTAAGATAGTTTCCACGAGTTGCTTCCCATTAATCATTACTATTACTGGTACAATGTGTATTGTTAACAGAATTGGTTATGTAAATAAAATGGACAAATCGGAACTGTTTTATAAGACGTTAATGGGGCTTTGCAATATGATATTATCAGATGACTCTTTAAGAAAAATATAAAAGAACATAAACTATGTACAAATGATAAGAAATGAAAGATACCTGCCTAGTTGTATGTTTTAGAACATTCCAATTCTCTTCACAAAGAGAATGCACAATTCAATAAGAAGACACAGTAAATGCCCGTCGACCATAACTACACACAAACACAGTCCTGCTGGAGAAAATGGCACGTAATTAAATGATAAAGAATACATCTTTATCAGAATAATTTACATCTTCGTATTAAGATCATACCCTCGTCAAACTTGTCGTGTACTATGTATACAAGAAAAGTACGAGATTTATCATCTAATGTAACTCCCTTCAGTTGGATAGACTTTAACATATCATGCCTGTATTTGTTATAAGTCTGCTATCGTCACAGGACACAGCCTTGATACAGATCCCAATGCATGCACTAATGATTAGTTTAGGGCCCATTTACCACATTTATGATTAGTTTATGGCCCATTTACCACACAAATGATTAGTTTAGGGCCCATTTACCGCACTTATGATTAGTTTAGGGCCCATTTACCACACTTATGATTAGTTTAGGGCCCATTTACCACACTAATGATTAGTTTAGGGCCCATTTACCACACTAATGATTAGTTTAGGGCCCATTTACCACACTTATGATTAGTTTAGGGCCCATTTACCGCACTTATGATTAGTTTAGGGCCCATTTACCGCACTTATGATTAGTTTAGGGCCCATTTACCGCACTTATGATAAGTTTAGGGCCCATTTTCCACACTTATGATAAGTTTAGGGTCCATTTACCACACTTATGATTAGTTTAGGGCCCATATACCACACTTATGATTAGTTTAGGGCCTATTTACCACACTTATGATTAGTTTAGGGCCCATTTACCACACCAATGATTAGTTTAGGGCCCATTTACCACACTTATGATTAGTTTAGGGCCCATTTACCGCACTAATGATTAGTTTAGGGCCCATTTACAGCACTTATGATTAGTTAAGGGCCCATTTACCACACTTATGATTAGTTTAGGGCCCATTTACCACACTTATGATTAGTTTAGGGCCCATTTACCACACTAATGATTAGTTTAGGACCCATTTACCACACTTGTATCCTCATGGCAGCTAGAGTTGCATCGAAGTATCATCTGTCACCAGTGGACTTACTAGGCTTTATGGGAATCGAGTCAGTTGTCTGGGAAGAATGGTAAGTAGAACACTCGTACGAGAGAGACGAGAAACACATTGTAAAGTAAATTCGCCGCCGAATATAATGGCTCTAAACTCCATTGAAAACGATAAATGTTGTTATAGTATATGTAAGCATATTTTATTAGAATTCTGCAGCAGATAATATTGAACATATGTGTTTGAAAGAAAGAAAATATTTCTAAGTGAAACTATGAATTTAGAATAGAGTAGAAAACATAAAAAATGTTACCACATGTTGTTATAGTCAATCTGATGAATGTCACCACGTGTTGTTATAGTCAATCTGATGAATGTTACCACGTGTTGTTATAGTCAATCAGATGAATGTTACCACGTGTTGTAAAGTCAATCTGATGAATGTCACCACGTGTTGTTATAGTCAATCTGATGAATGTTACCACGTGTTGTTATAGTCAATCTGATGAATGTTACCACGTGTTGTTATAGTCAATATGATGAATGGTACCACGTGTTGTTATAGTCAATCTGATGAATGTTACCACGTGTTGTTATAGTCAATCTGATGAATGGTACCACGTGTTGTTATAGTCAATCTGATGAATGTTACCACGTGTTGTTATAGTCAATCTGATGAATGGTACCACGTGTTGTTATAGTCAATCTGATGAATGTTACCACTTGTTGTTATAGTCAATCTGATGAATGTTACCACGTGTTGTTATAGTCAATCTGATGAATGGTACCACGTGTTGTTATAGTCAATCTGATGAATGGTACCACGTGTTGTTATAGTCAATCTGATGAATGTTACCACGTGTTGTTATAGTCAATCTAGTAGTATGTATGGCGGTTTAGGTGTAAACAAAGATGACGTAATCGGCGGCCATTTTGTTGACCTAGTTACTATTTATAGTATCTCATTTGCATATAAGGAGTGACACGAATGAGGACGCCATTGTGTTGACCTAGTTATTTGCATATAATGACTGCGCATGCGTGGCGGCCATTTTGAATGATAGGTCTATATTTAGAATGACATCATAGGTCTACATTTAGAAAGCTTTAACAATGGAGCAAGTGTTTCAGTAGCACCCTTCGGGCGAGACCACCAACGATTTGTCTCTAGCCTTCTACCAATATATTCTAGCGGGTATGTTGTTGGAACCCTCGAAAAAAATGGCGGGGAAATTCGACCTAACCTTTGCTACATTGTTTCGGGAAACCTGACACGAGACATCCATACAACACGATATATCCCTTTAATATGTCGTATAGTCGAGCCGAAGCACGCAGTCAAACATGTATGGTAAAGCAATAAATGTAACGTCTTACCTCGAGAACGTCCAGAGTTCAAATGACAGATGCGCATGTCAGGACACCACGATCTATTTTAGACACGTTATTTCACAATCAGAAACACACCAGGTGTCCGAACAATAGACCATTGAAATGTTAATCTCCTTTAAAGGCGCCATACTGTCTGCGTCTATTTATTTAAGGCCGGAAACATGAACAATGCCCAATTGAAATGTCAATATCAATCTCCTTTAAAGGCGACACAGTGTCCAGCGTCTATTGATTTAAGGCCAGAAACATGAACAATGCCCCATGGACATGTCAATATCAATCTCCTTTAAAGGCGACACAGTGTCCAGCGTCTATTGATTTAAGGACGGAAACGTGTACAATAGCCCATTGACATGTTGAAAATTAATCCCCTTTAAAGGCGACTTACTGTCTGCGTCTGAACACCTGCAACGAACGCGTTAACACTTGTCTGAGAATAACCCTTTACACTGCTGTTCAAAAGATTACCCTACATGATGAAAGTTATTATCATGTTTTAATTTGCACTTGAAAAGTGTCACTGTAGTTAAACACGACTTTACCAATTTGATCAGATTTCAAATATAGAGGGAAAAGGAGCCCATTATAAGCGTCAAATCGATTTTTGTTAATTAGTATCACTATTTACGCTTTAACTTTTTCTCTTTATGCTACCAAATGATAGAAGACCCAAAAAGCTTTCATTTAAACCAAAGTTTGTCGCTATAATTGTTTACCGTTTTAGAGTTATGTAATATGAGAGATTTTTAAACCCCAAATATGAACTTGCCCCGATCCTCAAGTTTGATATACCGTTGGAAAGATCTCGTTGAGCCCTTTTCGTATATGAAAAAATTATGATCCTAAAACTAATAGTTCTCTAGTTATCGCCGTTTTTAATTTTCAAAGTGCGTCAAAAGTCTTCTTAATGCGTAAATGCCGATATCTCCTTTATTTCTTGTCCGAATGTAGTCGTGTTTGGACTCGTTAAAAAGGGTTTCGTATTTTCTATCGATTGAGATGATCAAACCGGAAGTGACGTCATTATTTCTTAAAATGGTCATATTTCAGATATTAATTAATTTGATTATGTTTATTTCAGAAATATCACAACGTGTACACTGTTCTCATTTATTGACAGTTATTGAACTGAATATTGACAGAGTTATAAACGTCCTTGTAATGCTCACTTACCCCGAGCTATTTTAAGACTGGTTATTGCACCATCAGATATTTCAACACCAGGTGTGCGAACAATAGTCCATTGAAAGTTAATCTCCTTTAAAGTCGCCACGGTGTCCAGCGTTTGTTGATTTAAGGCCGGAAACGTGGACAATGCCCCATTGACATGTCAAAAATTAATCTCCTTTAAAGGCGCCACATTGTCTGATGAACACCTGTGTCAACCAAGCCTATCGAAAATTTATTTTGACCAATCAGATTTGAGAAAAGTGACGTGAGTTACTAAATTTATTGACCAATGAAATACCAGCCTCGTTTTGAAATCGAGTGTATAAAAAGGTGTGTTTCAACATACACCGGCATTCTAACACTAGAACTCAAACCGTCAACATGGACAATATCGTATCTACGTTCGAAATTATGGTCAACTCGTATACTAATGCTGACGAGTTAATGAATTTTGCGGCGACGATGGGAATACAGAATCGTCTTCAGTGAGGTTTCGTTTGTTTCAGTTACGAAACCTGGAGTATGACAACGACTTTGTCAATGGAGAACTAGATTCCATTTTACAAAATTTAGGAGGAGAGCTTAACACCGCCGAAGATTTCAATGAGGAAGATTTGGAATTGGCTGTCGACTACATAAGAGACCAAAACGAAATAGACGAAAGTATGAAAGCGATCCTCTTCGATGATCAAATGGACGAGCTAGCCACTGCGTGTTTAGACGATGGGGTCTGGGACCCTCCTACGCCTGTCATTCAGTCAGGAAGTGGTCAGCCTGGCCCCTCACATAAATTACGCTACACCATGCGAAAGAAGTCAGAGCGTACATACGCGAAAAACGCTGCCGTGGACCGAACATACCAGGTCAAGGTCGACGAACGGTACCACGGTCAGGAGTTACGAGATGTCAGGGAGGGGCTCCATAACATGTTTCAAGATGTCCTAAACGAGGCCAGGGGTGATTTGGCGGGAAACGATCTGGGTCGCGTCGTTATACACCACCAGGGACTTCATGATCCTATCGTCGTTCCTCTCCGAGACTGGGACCATCTGAACGCCGACGGTGTCATGGCGATGATCGAAAAAGTGCTCAACAGTAATAAAGATCTCTCAATTGACGAGAGTTTCTACATTACTGTTGGTACCATTGATTTACCGAAAGGAGCCGGTGGTCCAAGGCGTAGAATAACGAAAATAAAAGGGGATAAAAATTCTCTCCAGCTGAAAACGTCCATCGTGACCATTAACAATGATGATCAACTATGTATGGCCAGAGCGATCGGGGTCAGCTGGGCCAAATTAAACAGATGCTCCCCCGAAGAATGGAAAGAGGTGACCAAAACCAGAGCCAAGAAAACTAATCTGGAATTGGTCATGGAACATAAAAAAAGTATCAGATAGTTATTACAGAGATTTGAGAAACAAAAATCTGAAACAACAGAAACAGTTAGCGGTCGCCATCAGTCAGTTGGCTGGTGTACCCCTGGATCGTCCAGCCAGTCTTAATGATATAGAGGCGTTTGAAGAGCTTCTGGGTGTACTCGTTATGGTAGTTAGTGCTAGACTGGGTAATAAGTTTTTAACCAGTCCCAGTACAGACCAACGGCCATGTATATATCTGTACTTGGTGGACGATGACCACTTTCACGCCATAACGAGTATTACGGGGTTCTTCAGCGATTCGTACTTCTGTTCGAAATGCCTCAAACATTATAGTAACAGAGAATATCATCAATGTGAGATCAAATGTATCGTGTGTAAAAAGGGATCACTGCCCAACAACGGACCATCCTATCGATTGCGACATTTGTAATATGACATGCCGATCTGAAGACTGCTTCACAAATCATAAACAAGCCCCTGTACATCAGAAAGGAAAAGAAAAAGGAAAACAGAGTGGACCTTCCCAGTGCGAAAAATGGTGGAAGTGTCCACAATGTTACAAAGTACTGAGGACGGACAAGCGGAAGAAAGAGGAGCACGAGTGCGGAGAGTACCAGTGCTCTAGCTGCCATAAATATGTGCAGGATGATCATTTATGCTTCCTGAGAGCCACTCAAGCCAAAGAACATTACATACCCAAGTTTATCTTTTTTTGATTTTGAGTGCTCTCAGGATGAGAAATTGTTTTGTAATGAAGGATATTTACCCTTGAAAAACCCAAATTGTCGAGACTGTCAATCGCAGGTATGTACATCTTGCTCTAAATGCCAACATTGTAAATCTTCATGGTGCGGAAAAGCTACACATCGTCCAAATTTCGTTGTAGCTCATACCGTTTGTCCGAAATTTTTCTTTTGGAATATTTGATTGATCAATCCATGAGGCCAGACAAAATAATCTACAGCGGTTCAAAAATAATGTATATGGCTGTTGAGCGCGATTTACATATCAAAGTGATTGACAGTCTTAATTTTTTGCCAATGAAATTGTCCCAATTACCGAAAGCCTTTGGTTTAAACGAATTGAAAAAAGGGTGGTTCCCCCATTTTTTTAATACGAGAGAACATCAATATTATATAGGATGTTTTCCCGAACCCCACTATTTTGGACAAGATTTCATGAGTGAGAAAGAGAGGGATGAGTTATTAGTATGGTTGAATGAGAAAAAGGAGTGTGTGTTTAATTTTAGGAATGAAATGTTAGAATATTGTAGGAGTGACGTCGATATTTTAAGACAATCATGTTTAAAATTTAGAGATTTGTTAATGAGAGCGACGGGTGAAGAAAGAGAGGTTGTAAATAAGAAAGGTAAGAAAGAAAAACGATGGTTTGGTGCCGTAGATCCATTTGATTCCGTCACGATAGCGTCTGTATGTATGAATGTGTTCAGAACAAAATTTTTGGAAGAGAAATGGAGAGTCAAATTGACCGGAAACGATGAATGGGTACAGTCAAAAGTCGTTGACGAGAAGTTATATGTACAGAAAGGAAATGAATGGATCTACGAATCTAAACTCGTTGGGGAAACAGTGTGTGAAAGAGAATTTGTGAGTACTGCTATTGCGAAGATTCCTCCCAGTGGTTACAACGACCAGTATAGTAAAGTGTCAATTCAGTGGTTAGAGTGGAGAGCGCGTCTCGATAATGTCCACATTCAGCATGCTCTGAATGGAGGTGAGAACAAATTACCTGGAAGTCGTTACAAATTGGACGGTTATTGTAGAGAGACAAATACGGCTTATGAATTTCACGGTTGTATTTTTCATGGTTGCCCCGTTTGTTTCTCTGACAATCGCGAAGAGACGTACCATCCACTCACCCGTCAGTCTTTAGACGAGTTTAACGCTTTAACTCTAAAAAAGAAAGCCTACGTTAAAAAATTAGGAATGAAATATGTTTGTATTTGGGACCATGACTTCAAAAAAGAAATGCTTACAAACGCTGAAATGAAACACTTTGCTCAAAATTTAGATATATCGGATAGATTAGATCCTAGAGAAAGTTTCTTCGGAGGTCGTACCAATGCTAGTCAACTCTACTATAAAGTTCAGGCTAACGAAAAAATCAAGTACGTGGATTTCACGAGTTTGTATCCCTGGGTTAATAAGTATTGTCGATATCCCGTAGGTCACCCCTCGATCATAACTCAAGATTTCGGTGACATGAAGGACTATTTTGGTATTGCCAAGGTCAAGATTTTACCCCCTCGGGGTCTGTATCATCCAGTTCTTCCGTATAGGTCGAACGGTAAACTGAAATTTCCTTTGTGTCAGACCTGCGCGGATAATGAGAATCCCAACCCATGTGATTGTACTGATGAACAAAGAGAGTTGACAGGTACGTGGTGCACTCCCGAAATAGAAACGGCTCTAAGACTAGGTTATCGTATTCAAAAAATATATGAAGTATACCACTGGGAAGAATCAACCCAATATGATTCTAACACTAGAGAAGGAGGACTGTTCGCCAATTATATAAACACATTTTTAAAGTTTAAACAAGAGGCGAGCGGTTCTCCGGACTGGATTAAAACTAAAACAGATGCCAATAATTATATTAAACATTATCTTGAGAAAGAGGGAGTTTCATTGGATCAGGAAAACATTTCAAAGAACCCTGGTTTAAGAGCTTTGGCCAAATTATGCCTCAATAGTTTTTGGGGTAAGTTTGGTCAGAGACTTAATATGAGACAGACTGAATTTTTTCACGAAAGTCAAGCCAATCTGTTCTTTCAATTGTTTTCGGATCCAATGAAACAACCTACCGATTTTCATATATTAAATAATGATATGGTACAAATAGAGTGGACCTACAAAAAGGACTGTCAACCGGAAGATAATAAAACGAACATCTATTTAGCTACGTTTACCACGTGTTGGGCTAGACTCAAACTCTACAGTGTCCTGGAAAAAGTTGACACACGGGTTCTGTACTATGATACAGACAGTGTTATTTATGTGAGTAGACCCGGACAGTATGACCCACCATTGGGCGACTATCTGGGTGAACTCACAGATGAACTTGGAACGGGAGAATACATTGTAGAGTATGTGTCAGGTGGTCCAAAAAATTATGCGTACAAAACCAATACACACAAAGAAACTTGTAAAGTGAGAGGGTTTACCCTAAACTATAAAAACAGCCAAATGATAAATTTTGAATCTGTTAAAGCTATTGTGACTGATCCAAAAGTTCAGTCAACAATAACAATAACAAATCCAAATAAAATATGTAGGGATAAGGGAAAAAGGAAACTCTATAATAGAGAGGAACAGAAAACATATCAAATGGTTTATACAAAAAGAAGAAGATTAGACAATTTTGATACTGAACCTTACGGTTTTTGACAGAATTCTTTTTTTTTTGGGTTTACTTTGTTGTAAATAATATGTAAATAAAATCTTTTGATCTTGCTTTGTATCATATAACCATTGTATTACCTTTTGTTATATCATTTTTGTAAATATCATTTTTGTAAATATCATTTTTGTAAATATCATTTTTGTAAATATCATTTTTGTTGTATCATACACATACATAATTGTTTTCTCGTTTATTTCGCAAAAGTTTATAAGAGTGCACACGACGAAATATAAGTAATCATGAATCAATGTCCAGTGTGTCAACGTCATTTTTCTCGGAGAGACGCCATGTTTCGTCATAGAAGAAATATACATGAACAAATTAACGACACATACATCCCACCACCACCACCACCACCACCACCGAGTGTGTTTACTGATGCGTTACCCAGTTACTCTTTACACAGGGATGCCACCATCGTCGTTTAAGCGTCATCTATCTATCTCAAAATCTTTTTCAACAAGGTAAATCGGCCAGAAGTATCGCCTTAAATAGTTGGTACACGGTTTTGTTCAAAAATGTACGCGGAACATCTCAGATTATGACGCTGGGACAACAACTTTTTCCTGGTAAATCGAATACCCTAGTAGAAGCTTACGAAAATGCTACAACGGAAAGATATGGGTATTTAGTTTTAGACTTAACGCCTATGGGAGAAGACAAGTATAGAATGAGAACAAACGTGTTTCCTGGAGAAGATCCTGTCATTTACACGAGATTATAAGGGGAAGTACCGTTCCTATACAATAACGATGAGTCGACTTATTAAAAAACATTGGAGTTATTTACAACTGTTGATGAATACCACGTCTAAACAACAAAGGAAACAACTTTTGGATACCATTACCAACGATCAACTAAGAGCGTTGACAGAAGTGATAGTCAACTTACTCCAAAGTATACTACCCATTACACCCTCTCATAAACCAAAGCTCAAAAGACATAGAAATATTATCAGACGTTTGGGCGACACGACGATTAGTAGTAAAAAGAAAAAAGAATTGTTGTGTAAACAAGGCGCAGTAATTGCCAACCTGTTGAAATCTGTGGAACCCGCTCTCAAAGACTATATACAATGAAAAGTGTTCAGAAATCGATACTTTTATCTTACGATACATATCAACGTTTACTGGATCGTTCCGTCACGACACCGCACGATGATGGAGGAAGAGAAACCCCTGAACAGACGACTAACTTGACTAATAGTGACATTTTGGAAGTGCTTCCTAAGAAATATCGATCTAGGGTTGAAGCTATCCTGACCTATATATCGCGTGACCCCAAGAGTACGTTGGCTTGGAACGAGCGAGGAGAACTCATTTATAAGGGGACAACAATTCAACGATCCCATATCGTGGATTTATTGAAAGACACACAATATCATCATAAGAACTACACTCCTCTTGGAACTGATACATTTTACAAAGGTCTAGAGGAGATATATCTACCGACTACGCTTATTGTTAAACGTGACGCTACATTACGACCACCGGGACTTCCCATTGAAAAGAAAAGAAAACAACAAAGAAAAAAGTGGATCCACTTATAATGAACTGGAAGGAGTACTTGGTGTCCATCTATTTCAATCCGAAACATCCTGCTAGTTTTGCGGGACCAGACAAACTTTACGATGTAGTGAAATCGGAGGACAAATTCAAAATTGGTCGATATAGAATTCGGAAATGGCTCCAAGACCAGGATGCTTATTCTCTCACTCGGGGAGCCAGGAGACATTTTAAAAGATCACGGGTGATTGTCAATGGCGTAGACAGTATGTGGGACATAGACTTAATGGATATGATGTCACTGGCCAAAGATAATGATGGTTTCAAGTACATACTAGTGGTCATTGACGTATTTTCCAGATATACATGGTGTCAACCGCTCAAGTCCAAAACGGGGGTCGAGGTGGTGAACGCCCTTAGCTCGATTTTAGGTCAGAGAACCCCAAAGACCATACGACCCGATAAAGGAAGAGAGTTTAAAAACAAAGACGTATCCAAGTTTTTGAAAGGTCACGGTATTCATCATAGGTTGGCACAAAACGAAACAAAAGCCAACTACGCTGAACGTGTCATTAAAACCATCAAACACAAGATATTTAGACGTATGCTGAAAACGAGAACAAAGAAAAGTATAGACAAGTTACAGGACATGGTCAACAGCTACAATCATACCGTTCATCGAAGCCTAGGCGATACACCAATATCTGTGAATAAGTCTAACGAAAGTGAAAGTAGGCTACAACAATATTTATTGAGACAGAAAGGTCAGAAGAAGCCGACAATAAAGAGAGAGTCGAAGAACGAGTTAAAAAAGAAGAAAAGATATAAGTTTAAAATTGGCCAGACCGTGCGTATATCACACATCAGAAGCGTGTTCGATCGAGAATATTCCCAAAAATGGACGGGTGAACTCTTCAAAGTCAAATCCCGCTACAGAAGAGAAGATGTGAACGTGTATACTCTGGAAGGCTGGGATGGTGAGACCATAGAGGGGACCTTTTATGAACCCGAGTTACAAGCGGTAAATGTAGATGAAACAACCGAGTATCATATTGAAAAGGTACTGAGGAAAAGAACACGTCAAAGACAAAAGGAAGTGCTTGTCCGTTGGCTACATTGGCCTAAGAAATACGATACCTGGATCCCAGAAAAAGACGTCTCGCGTTATAGTTTATAAGGGGGGATGTTCTTCACCGTGATCAACTAACTATGACGAGTCACGCTCTCATTCAGGAATGTTTGGAGGGAGAAGATCAGTCGAAGGGTCATTTCAGGGTCGTAAAGTTGATAGGCGTTGTCTTCATAGCCTTGTTTTGTGCCTTACCAGGTATTGTCATGATCAGCGTGTCCGTCACACATCGTCGTCCGGTAGACTACGAAATCCAACCCATCGATCTTAATCATACGGCTTGCCTATACGTCAAACAATACCATCTTCAGGGGAATGTTTACGGGACACTGTGTAACCAAAATGGCCTAATATTTCTGGATATTCGGCGTTTTCTCAACGGAACGGCGACCCCTATAGGAATACAATTGGAACTTCATCAATGGCTCACTTTAAAACAGTTAACGCCACTCATAGACGAGGCCATTTCGGAAGCTCGAAACTACTGGAGAACTCTCAAAACTTATAAGAGAGAATCGGACATCGACATTCATCAACAAGATGAACAACCACTATCTGTTCCTGTCCAGTAACGACTCTAAAGATGAATACCCTGATAATATGTCTACAGAATTTACGATAGAATTACCTCGAGTGTACACGTTAGAAGGTCAATGGGAATGCGCCTTGGCCGAAATCGAACCTAATGTAAATACGGACACACTTTATGTGTGCGCTGACCTATGTCAAGAGTCTTACGCTGAAAACACGATGATTCCCGTATTACGACGATTACGTAATATTAAGAAAGGAAAGAAACCATTTGAATTTCCTGTTCTCTATTACGTTCCGGTAAAGAAGACTCATATCGATCGAATCCGAATCTTTATAAGGGGAGGAAAGTTACAGCTAATAGCCAAAGATAAAACTATTACCCGCTGTGTACTTCACTTACGTCGACGATGGATAGAGTAGAAATGTGGACACGTCATTTTCAACGGATGGCCGAAGGGAAGTTGAAAACTAATCATAAAGGACAATACGTCGTGGAAAAAATTCAGATGGGTGGGACGATGAAAGAACCCACCATTAACTTTGTGACACCCGTGGCTCAAGCTGTTGAACTAGCCAAATCAGAGTTGAAGGAAGTTTATAAGGGTAATGACGTAGCAAGAAAACAACAGAAATCTACAGTCAAAAGAAAAACCAACCAATCCAAAAAGGATACCAAGAGAAAAAAGCCTTCTAACATAGATCAACTGTCGTAATGGAAGAAATACACGGTGACAGTTTGTCCTTATTTCAAGCTCCAAAAGTTCACACCGGTTCACAGAAAACGGAATGGCTTACATTTCGACCAATCAATCAAGTGACTGAAGGCGCCGCCATTGAGTTTAATATACCGGGGACATCCAGCGCTTATATCGATTTGACCAACACGTTACTTCACGTTAATTTCAACATTGTTAAAACTGATGGGACCAGTTTGGAAAAGACAGACCACGTGGGTGTGACCAACAACATCTTACACTCGATGTTCTCACAGATTGATTTAAATATCCAACAACACCCGACTAGCGAAGTGGGAAATAATTATGCCTATAAGGCGTACTTGGATTTGCTGTTGGGTAATCCAACCCAACACGATCTAAACGGTATAGGATTTTATAAAGACGATAGTGATCATCCGGAAGACACGGACCCTGCGGGAAGAAACAATGGGCTTTACATAAGATCTTATTGGACAGCTGAAAGTAAAACGTACGATGTTATAGGACGTCTTCAAGTCGACCTGTGTCAACAAGACAGATTACTACTGAATGGAGTACCTGTCAACATCAAACTGTGGCAGAGTAAAGATCCGTTCCGGTTAGCCACTGCTACTGACGATAATGCCTACAAATTAGTCATTAAAGAAGCTGCCTTAAAAGTGGCTATGGTGAAAGTTGACCCCGAACTGTTTATCGGACAGTCAAAAACACTTAAAAACTCAGAGGCTCTCTATCCCTATACAAGATCCGTCGTTAAGTCTTACGCCGTGCCTAGTGGACAGTACTCGTTCATCACGGATGACCTATTTCAAGGCGATGTTCCCAGACAATTGATTGTGGGATTGGTATCGTCTTCGGGCGTTCACGGAAAATTTACGAAGAACCCTTTGAACTTTCAACATTTCGACTGTAATTACGCGGGATTTTTCGTGGATAGTCAGTCTACACCCTCGTCACCTTTACAACCCAGCTATAAGAGTGACAACTACGTCGAAGCCTACCAGAGACTGTATACGTCTAGAGTTGAAAGCGCTATTCATTTGACACGACAAGATTTTAAAAGGGGATGCTGCTTGTACGTGTTCAATCCGGAAGGAGACTTAAATGATCGATTTGCTCGGAGAGCTCATATCCGTTTGGAACTCAAATTCTCAGAAGCCTTACCCGAAACGTGTACAGTCATTGTGTATGCCAAATTTCCATCGCTTATGAAGATTGACGCGAGTCGAAATGTTGTATTAGAGTCATGAATTCATCCCAGTTGACATACAGAATGAGGCGTGTAAAACAATTTGGAGGTGTTGTGCCTGCTGACAAGTTACCGCGTAGTATCAAATGGAGACCTAAAGTGTACATCGTCAATACGGACAAGAGTCATCAACCGGGTCAACACTGGGTCGCCTTTTACTTTCCATTGAGAGGACCAGCCGAGTTTTTCGATTCCGCGGGACACCCACCGGACTATTACCACATACACTTTAAACGAGCGTTGCTGACCAATGGACAACCTTATATGTATAACGAAAAACGACTCCAACAATATGGAACACAAACCTGCGGACAGTTTTGCTTGTTTTACGCTATTCATAGATGTCGTGGATGGAGTATGAGACGTATTATCAAACAGTTTAATCCTGTGAACTTGGACTATAATGAACGACTCTTGAGTCGCGTAATTACTGTGTAAACTAAATTATGATGTGAATTGATTCTTAAGACATGTGTATAATAAAATTGTAAAAAGTGTAACTATTCGTTTCTTTTTTCTTATATCCCACGCAATGAACAACAACACATGAAGTACAGTTTACATATTTCTTTATTGACCCCGCTCAATACAGTACGCCTGGGGATTAGGGCGGTCCCCCAGGGCACATATTACAATAATGGTAATTCGATCAATACTGGCATACATATAGTGAGTAATTGATTTTCATCCTTGATGCCCGTCATGAGCACTGTACCGGAATGAAAACAAGTGAAATGGATACAGTCTTTATAAAACATGGCGGCTGGAAATCGCTCTGGTTCGTACCTTCCTCGATAGTATCTGACGATGTGTGACACGTCTACAGGTCCTTCGACTTTGTAAGAGGCGGATATCGTCCTGACGTTGATTCGTCTTAACTGAACATTCCATCCTAATGTTTGTAATAGACACGCGTACTGTCTCAGGCGTCTCTTAGCTTCCTTGACAGACTTGGCCTTTCCGTTGACAATCATTTTCCCATTACGAAATACCATACAATGGCCACCAATCTTTGAGTGTTTCCATTGAACGCTCGGAAATGTTTTAGGGTTATAAATGATACTGGAGCATTGTATTGTTAGTTGTCTTAAATTTATATCACACTGTAGATCCGTACACACGACGATATTATTAATCATTATCCACCTCGGAGTAGTCCCAAATGTAGATCCAATATCCGCGATAATTGATCTGTCGCTTCCCTGGCTTCTCTTCTTAGTTTTCGTATTAACAGCCACCAGCCAAACTTATCAGTTAACCAACATACCACGACCACGACACCTATCATAATGAACGTATGCACGTTTAGATCAGTCTTTATATATATATATCTTCTGATGGGTCATGTTCAGCTTTTAGCCAATCACATCTATACCACTATTTGAAAAGATACCTCCTACCATCTTTATATACTCGCAGTGAGGCGACCATTTTTGATGTTCGTCCATGGCATTATCGCCCCTTTTCCAGTCTTTCAAGTTAACGCCGCATCGGAAACAAATTACTTTATCTGATTGTCCAGTATAATACAAACCGGCTTGGGCTAATTCATATTTGGATGGAACCAACTGTTTTGGATAGGTGTTAAAGGTCTCGAGTCTTCTATCATAATATTCCATTCCTCTGTCGCCCCCGAAGTCTGTACGGTACATGTTTTCGATGGTTGATACCAGAATGTCACAATAATATTTCTTATATACAGTTTTATGTCCCGTGAATTATATTTATAAAATGACGGGTTCATACAAGTTACCAGTTGTGACAATCATTTGGATTACATTCGGTACAGCTTAACATCCCCAATTGGTTCATATGGTCACCTTGTAGGTAACAAGGTACAACCGTGTCCAATTCAGGTAATGTCTGTCCCACTTCCGTTATCAGTTCCTTTAAGCGTTTGTACTCGAGTGGTCTTAGACAGAGTCCTTTCTTGGTAGGCACCACTTCTTCCTCAGGCTTCCAATATTGTCTAATGTCTACGCATGACCCTTTAACTGGACAGTACACGTTTCCACCAAGATGTCTTTCGTAGGACTCTTTGTCTAGGAGAGCTTTGTCGACCGTCTCTGTCACTTCTACGAAATTTTTATATCGCATCAATGTCAAGCTAATTCCTTTTTTCGTAGGAACATTACCGTTCCATTCTCTTAAGTCAACCCGTAACTCTTCTTTCCATTCACTCACTTGAACGTAACGATCATTCCCCAAATCCAGTTTACATCTAACGTTCGTCATGTTGTCAGGTTGAGTTTTAAGGCTCTTGTGACTGCTATAGATGTTTCGCAGTCTTTTTATACCTTTGAGTTGCTCTCTCTGTAAACTCTGATTGGTTAGTTAGAAATATCTATTTATAGTAAATGACATATAATCTATTTATAGAAAATGACACATAATCTGTTTATAGAAATTCAAGTTCGAACGTGCGCGATATTTTTTCTATCTAGAGTGCACTGAGATATATTAATGTCCCTAAAAAGGAACGGTTTCCCTGAAAAGGGAAGTGTCTGACTGCTTACTTAATGGAATAGGCCGAAATCACAAAGTCTTTGCTTGGATTGCAAATGACTCTCAATTTCTGTGTATAAGTTTGGGCAAAACCTAACATACCAATGTCTTCACTCATCTCCTTTTCAAGAATAAGTTTATTTGGTTTAGCGCAGGCTTTGTCTGGAGCCGCCAAACATTGCTTTATGCAACTCATCATACTATCTTTGCTAAAAAACAAAGAAGCGTCCGAGTTACGGTTACTTAAATGTTTTTCTATCACGTGGCTAGACAGTCTGAACATGTTAAAAGTAAAGCGCAGAATAAACGGACATTGAAAATGACCAGCTTTAAATATCAGTCCTTTGTAAACGTTTCCTGTCTTAAATAAATAGACGCAGACAGTACGGCGCCTTTAAGGAGATTAACTTTGACATGTCAATGGGGCATTGTTCATGTTTCCGACCTTAAATAAATAGACGCAGACAGTATGGCGCCTTTAAAGGAGATTAACTTTGACATTCCAATTGGGCATTGTTCATGTTTCCGGCCTTAAATAAATAGACGCAGACAGTATGGCGCCTTTAAAGGAGATTAACATTTCAATGGTCTATTGTTCGGACACCTGGTGTGTTTCTGATTGTGAAATAACGTGTCTAAAATAGATCGTGGTGTCAGGACGTGCGCATCTGTCATTTGAACTCTGGACGTTCTCGAGGTAAGACGTTACATTTATTGCTTTACCATACATGTTTGACTGCGTGCTTCGGCTCGACTATACGACATATTAAAGGGATATATCGTGTTGTATGGATGTCTCGTGTCAGGTTTCCCGAAACAATGTAGCAAAGGTTAGGTCGAATTTCCCCGCCATTATTTTCGAGGGTTCCAACAACATACCCGCTAGAATCTATTGGTAGAAGGCTAGTGACAAATCGTTGGTGGTCTCGCCCGAAGGGTGCTACTGAAACACTTGCTCCATTGTTAAAGCTTTCTAAATGTAGACCTATGATGTCATTCTAAATATAGACCTATGATTAAAAAATGGCCGCCACGCATGCGCAGTCATTATATGCAAATAACTAGGTCAACACAATGGCGTCCTCATTCGTGTCACTCCTTATATGCAAATGAGATACTATAAATAGTAACTAGGTCAACAAAATGGCCGCCGATTACGTCATCTTTGTTTACACCTAAACCGCCATACATACTACTCAATCTGATGAATGTTACCACGCGTTGTTATAGTCAATCTGATGAATGTTACCACGTATTGTTATAGTCAATCTTATGAATGTTACCACGTGTTATTATAGTCAATATGATGAATGGTACCACATGTTGTTATAGTCAATCAGATGAATGTTACCACGTGTTGTTATAGTCAATATGATGAATGTTACCATGTGTAGGCAAGGATGTCTTACGTCAAAACAACGTGAATGTTATAAACTGATCTCCATACCGTGCAGATGTGTTAACAATAACGCATTTATGGGACGTTCTTGATAGTCGTATTCTACGACGTTCTCAGCCACCTGCAAAGATTCCAGTACTACGTCAGGAAATAGAAGAGGAGTGGAATGCAGAACTAGCTGTTAAAGCTACAATCAGACCGAAGCCGGACCCAACACTGAGCACCCCAGATTAATACGGAACACCCCGGAACAAGAGATATCTTGATCTGTGATGATCCTTGGTGAAATTGAGTCGCAAAACATCGTCACCCCGGACCAGCCCGAACCCAACACGGCAACACAACGGATGAACATGGATTACCACGGAGCCAACACGAATCTGACTTCGGTACCACAACAGCAGCACCATGGAACTTCCCGGAATGACCCGGACCATCCGGATCAGCTACGCGCTGTTCCGGACCCAACACGGACCGCCCCGGACCCAACAGGACATACCAGATCGCCCAGGATCAACACGGTGCCACTACGGACCTTCTCGGAACTAACACGGACTGTCCCGGAATTCCCCGGATTGAAAAAACCTCCCGGACGGTCCCTGATGACCACGGCAATTTTAAACAGTTTAAATATGCTTGGTGGTGTCCCGGACCATGGCGGACCATCCCGGATTGTCCCGGATAAGCCCGGACCCAAAGCGGGATCCAACACAAAATGTCAAAATCGTTTACAAAATGTCAACCCTAGGGACCAAGTAAACTTTGTTTTAATGTAGTGGGGCTACACCTTCAGTGAAGAATCTTGTGAGACCGTGAGGGTGCACACATTCACCTGGGTCTACGCTGTACTAAACTATTGACTTTTCGTTTACAAAATGTCAACCCTAGGGACCAAGTAATCTTTGTTTTAATGTAGTGGGGCTACACTTTCAGTGAAGAATCTTGTGAGACCGTGTCGGTGCACACAATCACCTGGGTCTACGCTGTACTAAACATTTGACTTTTCGTTTACAAAATGTCAACCCTAGGGACCAAGTAAACTTTGTTTTAATGTAGTGGGGGTACTCTTTCAGTGAAGAATCTTATGAGACCGTGTGGGTGCACACATTCACCTGGGTCTACGCTGTACTAAACTATTGACTTTTCGTTTACAAAATGTCAACCCTAGGGACCAAGTAAACTTTATTTTAATGTAGTGGGGCTACACTTTCAGTAAAGAATCTTGTGAGACCGTGTGGGTGCACACATTCACCTGGGTCTACGCTGTACTAAACATTTGACTTTTCGTTTACAAAATGTCAACCCTAGGGACCAAGTAAACTTTGTTTTAATGTAGTGGGGGTACTCTTTCAGTGAAGAATCTTATGAGACCGTGTGGGTGCACACATTCACCTGGGTCTACGCTGTACTAAACTATTGACTTTTCGTTTACAAAATGTCAACCCTAGGGACCAAGTAAACTTTGTTTTAATGTAGTGGGGCTACACTTTCAGTGAAGAATCTTGTAAGACCGTGTGGGTGCACACATTCACCTGGGTCTACGCTGTACTAAACTATTGACTTTTCGTTTACAAAATATCAACCCTAGGGACCAAGCAAACTTTGTTTTAATGTAGTGGGGCTACACTTTCAGTGAAGAATCTTGTAAGACCATGTGGGTGCACACATTCACCTGGGTCTACGCTGTACTAAACTATTGACTTTTCGTTTACAAAATGTCAACCCTAGGGACCAAGTAAACTTTGTTTTAATGTAGTGGGGCTACACTTTCGGTGAAGAATCTTGTGAGACCGTGTGGGTGCAAACATTCACCTGGGTCTACGCTGTACTAAACTATTGACTTTTCGTTTACAAAATGTCAACCCTAGGGACCAAGTAAACTTTGTTTTAATGTAGTGGGGCTACACTTTCAGTGAAGAATCTTGTAAGACCGTGTGGGTGCACACATTCACCTGGGTCTACGCTGTACTAAACTAGTGACTTTTCGTTTACAAAATGTCAACCCTAGGGACCAAGTAAACTTTGTTTTAATGTAGTGGGGCTACACTTTCAGTGAAGAATCTTGTAAGACCGTGTGGGTGCACACATTCACCTGGGTCTACGCTGTACTAAACTAGTGACTTTTAGTTTACAAAATGTCAACCCTAGGGACCAAGTAAACTTTGTTTTAATGTAGTGGGGCTACACTTTCAGTGAAGAATCTTGTGAGACCGTGTGGGTGCACACAATTACCTGGGTCTACACTGTAAGAAGATGCATTACTATCCCCACACAGCTACACGCGGCTCAATTATAAACAAAAGTGTGGCATGCATTAATATAATCATTAATAGATTAATACAAGTATACTGTTAACAAGTATAATAGTTATTACTTAATAATGCATTAATATAATCATTAATAGATTAATACAAGTATACTGTTAACAAGTATAACAGTTATTACTTAATAATGCATTAATATAATCATTAATAGATTAATACAAGTATACTGTTAACAAGTATAACAGTTATTACTTAATAATGCATTAATATAATCATTAATAGATTAATACAAGTATACTGTTAACAAGTATAACAGTTATTACTTAATAATGCATTAATATAATCATTAATAGATTAATACATGTATACTGTTAACAAGTAGAACAGTTATTACTTAATAATGCATTAATATAATCATTAATAGATTAATACATGTATAATGTTAAAAAGTATAACAGTTATTACTTAATAATGCATTAATATAATCATTAATAGATTAATACAAGTATACTGTTAACAAGTAGAACAGTTATTACTTAATAATGCATTAATATAATCATTAATAGATTAATACAAGTATACTGTTAACAAGTAGAACAGTTATTACTTAATAATGCATTAATATAATCATTAATAGATTAATACAAGTATACTGTTAACAAGTAGAACAGTTATTACTTAATAATGCATTAATATAATCATTAATAGATTAATACAAGTATACTGTTAACAAGTAGAACAGTTATTACTTAATAATGCATTAATATAATCATTAATAGATTAATACAAGTATACTGTTAACAAGTAGAACAGTTATTACTTAATAATGCATTAATATAATCATTAATAGATTAATACATGTATACTGTTAAAAAGTATAACAGTTATTACTTAATAATGCATTAATATAATCATTAATAGATTAATACAAGTATACTGTTAACAAGTATAACAGTTATTACTTAATAATGCATTAATATAATCATTAATAGATTAATACATGTATACTGTTAACAAGTAGAACAGTTATTACTTAATAATGCATTAATATAATCATTAATAGATTAATACATGTATACTGTTAAAAAGTATAACAGTTATTACTTAATAATGCATTAATATAATCATTAATAGATTAATACAAGTATACTGTTAACAAGTAGAACAGTTATTACTTAATAATGCATTAATATAATCATTAATAGATTAATACAAGTAACTGTTAACAAGTATAACAGTTATTACTTAATAATGCATTAATATAATCATTAATAGATTAATACAAGTATACTGTTAACAAGTAGAACAGTTATTACTTAATAATGCATTAATATAATCATTAATAGATTAATACAAGTATACTGTTAACAAGTATAACAGTTATTACTTAATAATGCATTAATATAATCATTAATAGATTAATACAAGTATACTGTTAAAAAGTATAACAGTTATTACTTAATAATGCATTAATATAATCATTAATAGATTAATACAATTATACTGCTAAAAAGTATAACAGTTATTACTTAATAATGCATTAATATAATCATTAATAGATTAATACAAGTATACTGTTAAAAAGTATAACAGTTATTACTTAATAATGCATTAATATAATCATTAATAGATTAATACAAGTATACTGCTAAAAAGTATAACAGTTATTACTTAATAATGCATTAATATAATCAGTAATAGATTAATACAAGTATACTGCTAAAAAGTATAACAGTTATTACTTAATAATGCATTAATATAATCATTAATAGATTAATACAAGTATACTGCTAAAAAGTATAACAGTTATTACTTAATAATGCATTAATATAATCATTAATAGATTAATACAAGTATACTGCTAAAAAGTAGAACAGTTATTAATTAATAATGCATTAATATAATCATTAATAGATTAATACAAGTATACTGCTAAAAAGTATAACAGTTATTACTTAATAATGCATTAATATAATCATTAATAGATTAATACAAGTATACTGTTAACAAGTAGAACAGTTATTACTTAATAATGCATTAATATAATCATTAATAGATTAATACATGTATACTGTTAACAAGTATAACAGTTATTACTTAATAATGCATTAATATAATCATTAATAGATTAATACAAGTATACTGTTAACAAGTAGAACAGTTATTACTTAATAATGCATTAATATAATCATTAATAGATTAATACAAGTATACTGTTAAAAAGTAGAACAGTTATTACTTAATAATGCATTAATATAATCATTAATAGATTAATACAAGTATACTGTTAACAAGTATAACAGTTATTACTTAATAATGCATTAATATAATCATTAATAGATTAATACATGTATACTGTTAACAAGTATAACAGTTATTACTTAATAATTGAGCCGTCCCGCGAGAAAACCAACATTGTGGCCTCTGCGAAATGTATCGACCCGAATCAGCCTGCGCAGTCCGCGCAGACTGATCCGGGCCGATACATTCCATTACAGTGGGATAGAGTAATGTTTCCTGAAACAGAAAATCCACAGGAAGCGAAAAGTGTCTATCCGGGTAAGCCTGTGCGGCATGCATAGGCTGACCAACATATCATTAATATTAATAATACTTGATGTATTCATGCATATTAGTAACACTTCATATGTACATACATGTATATATATATTTTGCTTTTTCGACGAGATTATAAGTCGAAATGATCATTCAATTCATTATGATGTGACTGATGTGGAAGACAGTGGTGCAGAGGTAAATCGTCGGTCTCTCGTACCAAAGGACCCGGATTCAAATCCCGAGATGAGCGGTTTCTGCTTGAAGCAGCTTCTTTTTTTTTTTTTCATCGCAAACGGTGCGGGTACTGGTTAAGTCTCCAGGAAGCAGACATCGAGCGTGATTAATATAAGCTGTAAGCTTGTTTTGAAATCGATGTAAAATAAATAAGTTTAAACTGAACTAATGTTACTGAAAA
Organism: Serripes groenlandicus; assembly: GCA_031761405.1. NCBI lineage: Eukaryota > Metazoa > Mollusca > Bivalvia > Cardiida > Cardiidae > Serripes > Serripes groenlandicus. The sequence goes on along the minus strand of JASEVX010000001.1, from coordinate 5,372,438 downwards.
TATCGGTAAACCTTTCCTCTCATACAACACATCTGCAGCGGACGACTTTGAACAATTATAGAAAAACTCAAATGAATGAAGAACTATTATAAAGAGTTGAAAACATCGTGTCCTATAATGGATTGCTCATTAGCAAGTTATCCTTTTTTCCTCAAGCCGAGCACCGGTAGCTCAGTCGGTAGCGACGCGAGCTGTCAATCCAGGGAATGTGAGTCAACAGCCAACATTCTTTCCGACGTTTGACAAAAGACACTGTGACATGCGTCATTCGTCTTTCACCAATGGGCTTACAGGCTGTGTGGAAAGGCAGCCAGTTGCTTGGAAAGTATGTTGCCAGAAAACGCATGAGAAGGTGAACTGGCCGCCGTGATATGACTGAAAAATTGTTGAAAGCGGCCTTAAACCCCAATCAATCAATCAATCTTTTTCCCTCAAAGTTTGCAAAGATCGTCTGCTGATTATTAGCTCCACTGGCTGAAAGCCAGTCGAGCTTATGTCATGACGAATTGTCCGTCGTGCGTGCGTGCGTGCGTTAACTTTTTCCTTTAAACGACTTCTTCTACCTTGGCAACCAAAAGTAAGAAATAGTGAAAACTTAAAAAATCTTCTTCTCCAAAAGTGTCGGGCCGATTTTCAAATAATTTTGTAGAAATGTTCCTTGTGTGACCCTCTATTAGATTCCTTCAAGAAATGTTGATTGGTTAAAAAACATGGCCGCCAGGGGGCGGGGCTATTTTGCCTTATATAGCTATAGTGAAAACTTAAAAAATATTCCTCTCCGAAAGTGTTCAGCCGATTTTCAAATAATTTTGTAGAAATGTTCATTGGGTGACCCTCTATCAGATTCCTTCAAGCCATGTTGATTGGTTGACAAACATGGCCACCAGAGGGCGGTGATATTTTGCCTTATATGACCATAGTGAAATCTTAAAAAATCTTCTTCTCCAAAACTGTTGAGCAGATTTTCAAATAATTTTGTAGAAATATTCCTTGGGTGATCTTTTATTAGATTCCTTCAAGAAATGTTGATTGGTTGAAAAACATGGCCGCCAGGGGGCGGGCCTATTTTGTCTTATATAGCTATAGTGAAAACTTAAAAAATCTTCTCCGAAAGTGTTCAGCCTATTTTCAAATAATTTTGTAGAAATGTTCCTTGGGTGACCCTCTATCAGATTCCTTCAAGCCATGTTGATTGGTAAAAAAAACATGGCCGCCAGGGGGTGGGGCTATTTTGCCTTATATGGCTATAGTGAAAATTTAAAATATCCTCTCCTCCGAAAGTGTTAGGCCGATTTTCAAATAATTTTGCAGAAACATTCCTTGGGTGACACTCTACAAGATTCCTTTTAGCCATGGTGGTTGGTAAAAAACATGGCCACCAGGGGGCAGGGCTGTTTGGAGATTTGATATTTGCCTTATGGCCGTGGAGCGATACTGGCCCTCTTGGGCCACTTGTTTTTATATTTATTTGTGTAGGGATCCAAATAAGTTTATGCGTGTTTAACGGTAGTATGTCGTACACGAACAGGTAATTAATCAAAACCCGAAGTCGGTCTGAGCTATGATCCTTTAATGAATGCAACTAACTAATCACTCTGTTCCAAGATGTTAGACTGGAATTGAGACATAAATATAATGATGCAATGGAATGATATTGGGAATGAAGTCAAATATATTATTCCATTAGTTGGTGAAGAAACCCTCAGTTTGAATGTTTTGGTGCAGAACATACTTGACGTTCATTACGTTTCTAAACCATTCTCTTGTCGATTAACTATATGCATGTGCTAACAATACTTGAATCAATGCTGAAATGACAAGAACATATTATGTGTTATTTAATATGGAACTATTGACAATCAGTTTATATACTGTCACGACGTGGACCATTAGTCCAGAGAAGGTAACATTGAATCCGTTGGCATATTTTGTTTCTGAAGATTTGTTAAAAGAATTGTGACTGCAGACTTAATTCCAAGTGAAAACTATATACTGATTTAATCAGAAAAGGTTGGAAATGTAGATTTGTCTTTGTTTTTGATACTAATGGCCGTTTTCCTGGTGTAGCATTTTTTAGCGTCTTTTTTTTCGGAACTGACACTAACTATAGCGTAACTCCATTACGATTTTAGAACGTCGTCTATATGTCACTGACACTTACTATAGTGTAACTCCATTACGATTTTAGAACGTCGTCTATATGTCACTGACACTTACTATAGTGTAACTCCATTACGAGTTTAGAACGTCGTCTATATGTCACTGACACTAACAATAGTGTAACTCCATTACGAGTTTAGAACGTCGTCTATATGTCACTGACACTAACTATAGCGTAACTCCATTACGATTTTAGAACGTCGTCTATATGTCACTGACACTAACTATAGTGTAACTCCATTACGATTTTAGAACGTCGTCTATATGTCACCGACACTAACTATAGTGTAACTCCATTACGAGTTTAGAACGTCGTCTATATGTCACCGACACTAACTATAGTGTTACTTCATTACGATTTTAGAACGTCGTCTATATGTCATTGACACTTACTATAGTGTTACTCCATTACGATTTTAGAACGTCGTCTAATACATGTATCTATATACAATTTGCAAGAAAGTGATATGTTTGTAACTGTGCACTTGTCCGACAGAAGCGAACATACGGAATTGGACAGAAAATATGAACGTTTGATACCTTTAAATGTTGATAAATACTGGTGACCCACTATGACAAAAGAACATGCTTATGTCGAATAACAGTACATATTTCACTATAATTGCAGCTTGTGTACATTTACTGTGCTGTACCATACATGGCCAGCACCATGATTAGACACTCAGTCATTTTTATCGATTGTAACAAATCTAAATTCCTATTATGTTGTGATGTAAAAACGTTATGAACACTTTTTGTAACAACACGCTAACAACAATGGCGCAACAGCTGCATTTAAATACCCATCGAGTTGAATCGTAGTATAGTAGGTGGGCACTCTTAAATTGAATGTCATTCAGGAAATTAGCGTATGGTTAAATTAAACATGGGACTGATAGTCAAGTTCTGTATAGGCTATTTCAAATAACGACATCGTGTTTGCGAATTAAGCAGAGTAGTTACGACTGATGGAACTGAATGATATACTGGTGTCCCAATGTCACGGACTTTGAATCAGTAATATACTGGTGTCCCAATGTCACGGACTTTTAATCAGTAATATACTGGTGTCCCAATGTCACCGACTTTGAATCAGTAATATACTGGTGTCTCAATGTCACCGACTTTGAATCAGTAATTTAGTGCCTAACCCATCGGGACTTTTGCAGTAACTTAGGACTAGGTGGAACAGATACTACTATAGTGTATTGATAGCACGATTTATCTGATTTATAATGTTAAGTGTATCCTGCTTTAACACTATTAGCTAAGCAGTTATATCCACACATACATATCCGTGTAGTATTGTTGGTGGTTAATTATTATACATGAACTATCATTGTTTCTACTCAAATAAAGAGAGCAAAACATGATATTACTCTGACATGATTTTGATATTGTCCTTGTGTCGGCCTGACAGGCTGAGAGTGTTATGTATGTTTTGCATTTAGGTCTTCATATTAATACAACATTAGTATGTGGAAATTCAATCTCCGGGAAATAAGAACAAAATACTTTGCTATGTAAACCCTATACATTCACATTTATTTACATTCATCAAGTGTCTATACTATCAGAATCCTTGGCTATGGCCGCTTTTGTATCTCGTTTATTGCTATGGGTTTCTGTAGATACTTAACGATTTTGTAGGTGTAACTTGCTATGTGATTTAATAAAAGACGAAATAAACACTAGACACCCAAACAATCTACATTTTGTTACTTCACGTTGGTTCTAACAAGATATTTGGCTCTTATATTGAAAACAAGTCATCACCTAACTATCGTGTCTATTCTATACCAATTGATAGCTCATTTATATTTTTAATATTACACATTTGAAATACCTTGAACTTTCTAACTTATATACCTACATTATGAATATGTCAACATATGTATATAACTGACCAGAGCTCCACTAATTATAGTTACTGTATGTGGCTGCAATAATCCTATACTATGCAACAGTCTGTTTATAAGTATGATGTTATGCCATTTCGTGGTTCGTTTCCCGTCTAGGAATACAAATACTGAGTGGTATGTCAGACTATTCACTTTACATAAGTACGAATTGCTGCTTAACCGGACGATGGTAGTTGATACATTGCACATCGGATAACCACTATTGTACTAGATCTAACGTTCTTATATGTTTAAATTCACTATTCTTCTTTCATCAACTACATGGAAAACAATGCTTAAACCAGATAATTATATATATTTAGCAACAAATCGTAGAAATAGTAATATATAACCATTATTCTATACATGATCACCATGCATATAATCATAGTTATATACGAAATTATAGCATGAAATAACGTCATTCTATATTTGTCGGTATATAACTAGTGTAATAACAATGCTATATACGTAACGTCATAATGAAAAGCATTGAAAATGACCGCGCTATATAGCGACGTTATATATATTTTGCGCTAATAATCGTCGAATTGGAATTTATGATATAAATAGAATATAACATTCGTGGCCATTCAATACAAAATTTTAGAAAACTCGTTTAATAAAATTTTGTATTGAATGACCACTCATGTAATATCCTCTATTTATTCATCCTCTATACCCTAACTCGGCCATCATTCGTTTCGACGTTTTGACAAAAGTCACAGTAACAGGCGTCATTCCTCTTCCACCAACAGGCTAACAACAACAATAACTATGTGGAACAGCAGCCAGTGGCTATGACATTATGTTGTGTGGAGTACTGGTGTGCGAAAACCAGGAAATAAATGAGTAGGTGAACAAGACGCCGTGATTTGGACGAACATTAATTGAAAACAGCGTTAGACCCCACATCAACCATTTATAGTGTAGGATACGTTACCCCATGAGAAGGACAATGTATGTCAACATGTTCAAAGATGCGACGTATGTAAGATGTATTTCAAGATGAATCCAGTGTACCAATATATTATTATAATAATCAAAAGAACTTTTCATATCATAAACCGTACATGTTTAGATAAGTAAATAAGAATTTATGAAAAGAAAATGTCACATATACATGTAAGGTTCATGGCCTCAAAACTTCTGACTAAATAATACTTTATACAACAATATGTGTTAATACATGTGGGGATATCAACAATTTAAGAGGTCTGCAAATCATAAATACGTTTGCAATCTTTGAAGTCTTCTTGGCTAAGTCATTGTTTTGTACATAATCACAGTGAGACCTCACGAATTACGTCACTACAGTGTTTTGGCTTTTTTTTCTTTGGACACAAAGCAGTCCATTGACACTCCTGTCATAGTATTTATTGCATGTTAACATTTCACATAATGTAATTCAAATGTACACATGCCTCACAATACCGATCTATATCATAACCTTTTACGGTACATGTGTTACTAATGACACTGGTTAGTTTGTTTTCATTGCCTTTAATCATAAACGTAGTTCATCTAGTTCGACCTGATTATCTTGTTAGGAAAATAAGTAAACCAGAGCAATACACTATGTATTCAGAAGTACTGAGCACAACAGCCATACAGTAATTTTATTGTGATATTTTACAATGTAAAAGGTTATTATAGATGCTTAACCTGTTGGCATTGAAAAGAAAGATTTCCGAACAAACCAAAGAAAGAACAACTCACAAGTTTATCCTTATTACGGTTCTGACAGCCTCTGTGGTGTATTGGAAGAGAGTCCGTCTCGTGTGCGGGAGGTCGCGGATTCGATCCCAGGTGGTCGGGTCATACCAAATACTTTAAATACGGTAGTAATGACTAGTCGGGTCACACCAAATACTTTAAATAAGGTAGTAATGACTAGTCGGGTCATACCAAATACTTTAAATACGGTAGTAATGACTAGTCGGGTCATACCAAATACTTTAAATACGGTAGTAATGACTAGTAATCATTACGACTGACTTGCTGGTGTCAGGATAAAAGTACTGGTTAGTTACCAAGGAAAGGCCATTCAATTATAAAGATTGGAAAGAAGACTAATAACGGAATGAAGAAGTAATCTAATTAAATTTTAAATAGAATATTATCTTAATGAAACAAAACGCATCTCGCACTTTTATTTGTTTATAGTTTGAATTGTCTTTGTCAAATGACCAGGTATTATTTAGTGTATGTATATTGGTTTACTCTAGTATGAATTGTTTAGTGTATGTATATTGGTTTACTCTAGTATGAATTATTTAGTGTAAGTATATTGGTTTACTCTAGTATGAATTGTTTAGTGTATGTATATTGGTTTGCTCTAGTATGAATTGTTTAGTGTATGTATGTTGGTTTACTCTAGTATGAATTGTTTAGTGTATGTAGATTGGTTTGCTCTAGTATGAATTGTTTAGTGTATGTAGATTGGTTTGCTCTAGTATGAATTGTTTAGTATATGTATGTTGGTTTACTCTAGTATGAATTGTTTAGTGTATGTATATTGGTTTACTCTAGTATGAATTGTTTAGTGTATGTATGTTGGTTTACTCTAGTATGAATTGTTTAGTGTATGTAGATTAGTTTGCTCTAGTATGAATTGTTTAGTGTATGTAGATTGGTTTACTCTAGTATGAATTGTTTAGTGTATGTAGATTGGTTACTCTAGTATGAATTGTTTAGTGTATGTATATTGGTTTACTCTAGTTTGACTTGTCTTTGTCAAATGACCAGGTATTTGTTTAGTGTATGTATATTGGTTTGCTCTAGTATGAATTGTTTAGTGTATGTATATTGGTTTGCTTTAGCATGAATTGTTTAGTGTATGTAGATTGGTTTGCTCTAGTATGAATTGTTTAGTGTATGTAGATTGGTTTGCTCTAGTATGAATTGTTTAGTGTATGTATATTGGTTTACAATAGTATGAATTGTTTAGTGTATGTAGCTTGGTTTACTCTAGTATGAATTGTTTAATGTATGTATATTGGTTTACTCTAGTATGAATTGTTTAGTGTATGTATATTGGTTTGCTCTAGTATGAATTGTTTAGTGTATGTATATTGGTTTGCTCTAGTATGAATTGTTATTTATTAGAGAGCGACGCGAGACATGTGCTTTTCTGTTTACATCATGGTATAGCCTACACACAATCAGGATATACTTTGATACTGAAATGTAACCGCCTTTGGGAACAGCTACCACTTCTACAGCATCGCTGCTCTATACTGCGTCTTTTATTGCAGTGTTGGGTACGTGGCTTTTTCAACATACATCGCGGTAAGTGTCTGGATGGGGGACCCGGTACACGTAACACATGTTGGCAACCATTATCCCCGGACCCCGGTGGTTTCCAGTGATATTACATAGGCTCCGCTCTGGTGTATTGCTAGGGTGCATTTGTGTGCCTTCGGTTGAAGTCAAGAGAAAAGAGGGAGAACTATTACGGGATTCCGGTATAGGTACACATACAACTTCTACAGCCTTGCTGTAGAAGCCGGCTTTTATAGCGACGTTGGTAGAGTGGTTGGCTTTTTCACAGAGTTAAGCAACGTTCATTGAGGTTAGTGCCTGAATGGGTGACCCGCGTCAGCTTATCTCAGTGAGGGACCCGGAACACGTTACAGAAATATGACAGATTTACCTTTACCGGCATGAACACATACTTAACGCACACTTATTCATGCACTTACCACATGTAGTATACTGCAAACTAATTAAAAAAGAACATGATCTAATATGTGTTTACATCAGATTATACCTTGGAAGATAGACAATATAACATGACTAACGGTTCACTTGTAGCCGATGATTTGTACATTTCTGATGTCATAGATATTTTTTCATTGTAGCATTTTTCTTGCAAAGGAATGGATGTCATAATCAAAGCATCATTACTCCAAAATGTGTTGGAACAACAGGAATTATGGTATCAGGACATACAAAAAGCAAACGACAATGTTAAATTGTTTAACATTTTCTAATAACACGTGATTTTTATTTTGGTTTACATATGTTTTAGTGATACAGTGCTAGAAGATTGCATCTATAACAACAAGATGGTGTTAATTGTAATGACCTAAGTTGTCCCGTTCACTAGTATTTGATAGGGTTTATTGGTTTTGATATATTGTGATGCCCCATTCATATATAAACACATGTTTAAAATCAATTTATTATAACCTACAATAACACATTGAGCTTCATTTGCCGATAATATATTTTGGTGTATATCAACTTCATATTATGATTAGATATCCCGAATATGTCACGGGACAGGAACAATCTGTATTTTCTTTAGCATACCCGTCGACCGAAACACTCAAAAACTTAACTCATCAGTGGAAAAATACATGTTTCTGTCTTAATATCAAAGTTGGCTTGGTGTGTAGCACATATCCGTATATCATGTCTTGATAGTCGTTTGCTCTGTAAAGTTGGCTTGGTGTGTAGCACAGTCCCGTATATCATGTCTTGATAGTCGTTTACTCTGTAAAGTTGGCTTGGTGTGTAGCACAGACCCATATATCATTTCTTGATAGTCGTTTACTCTGTAAAGTTGGCTTGGTGTGTAGCACAGATCCGTATATCATATCTTGATGGTCGTTTGCTCTGTAAAGTTGGCTTGGTGTGTAGCACAGACCCGTATATCATGTCTTGATAGATGTTTACTCTGTAAAGTTGGCTTGGTGTGTAGCACAGACCCGTATATCATGTCTTGATAGTCGTTTGCTCTGTAAAGTTGGCTTGGTGTGTAGCACAGACCCATATATCATTTCTTGATAGTCGTTTGCTCTGTAAAGTTGGTTTGGTGTGTAGCACAGACCCGTATATCATGTCTTGATAGTCGTTTGCTCTGTAAAGTTGGCTTGGTGTGTAGCACAGACCGTATATCATGTCTTGAAAGACGTTTACTCTGTAAAGTTGGTTCATACACCACTGTTGACATTTAGGTAAACTTTCGAAGACGTCTAAGTGTTTATAAACGCTCTTAATTAATACAATGTTATATGAAGACGAAATCTAGTTATCCGTATTTGAAATTGCTGTAGATATCTACATACACGTTGCGCTGCATAAAATGCACTAAATAGTTAGTTAATACAATGAAATCAATGCCATTTATATCGAAACCTTTTATTTTTTTATTATTCAATTCATACCCAATAAATTAATCGGGAAACTAAAATAGACCTAACCGTATAGGTAAGGGATGTGTTACTTATAATTAATATCGAAACCGTATTGGTAAGGGATGTGTTACTTATAATTAATATCGAAACCGTATTGGTAAGGGATGTGTTACTTATAATTAATATCGAAACCGTATTGGTAAGGGGTGCGTTACTTATAATTAATATCGAAACCGTATTGGTAAGGGGTGCGTTACTTATAATTAATATCGAAACCGTATTGGTAAGGGGTGCGTTACTTATAATTAATATCGAAACCGTATTGGTAAGGGGTGCGTTACTTATAATTAATATCGAAACCGTATTGGTAAGGGGTGCGTTACTTATAATTAATATCGAAACCGTATTGGTAAGTTGTGCGTTACTTATAATTAATATCGATGAAGTTATCTGTTTGTTGAGATACATGTTTTAACGCTGTAAATAGTAGGTAATACATTTTTAATATTTAACAACAACAGTGGATAGTCATTAATCTAATTTATTTCTTACTTATCATTATCGATTGCGCGAACAACGTGTTAATTCATACTTTCATATTGATTTGTATATCATTCCTTTAAAGATACACGCAATTAATCCATAATGTTTCCCAATGTCATCGGAAGAATCTTTAGGGTAAGGACGAAAAAAAAATTGTCAAAATAATTTGGACTATTTTATGTTATTCCAAGGTATTCGTTTGTTATTTGAGGTATTCGTCTGTGAACACTTTCAATCTGCCATCTTTGCTCGAGACTCACGTATGCCATCTCTCACAGAAAGTTTCAAAATACTTCTGACAAAGATTGGCCTCTTGCATTAGAAAACATGGATGACCGGGCATATCCTAGGTTATCAAAACTCACCATACATATATTAATATGATTTTCTTAAGGCACCGCATATACTCATGCAGTTGGTGTCTGTCAGTTGAAGGTGACATAAAAGTGCGTTTAACGTTTTTTATCTACCATCGTGTCAAGTATTTGTTCTAGCAGTCAGATCTGACACCAATTTATTCAATCATTATTGAACTATCGAAACCCATAAAGAATTGTCATGACCAAACGTAAACTTCACTTACTCTAACACATACGAACATCTGTATTATTCAATCATTATTCAACTATCGAAGCCTATAAAGGATTGTCATGACCAAACGAAGACTTCACTTACTCTAACACATACGAACATCTGTATTATTCAATCATTATTCAACTATCGAAGCCCATAAAGGATTGTCATGACCAAACGGAGACTTCACTTACTCTAACACATACGAACATCTGTCGTATTCAATCATTATTGAACTATCGAAACCCATAAAGAATTGTCATGACCAAACGGAGACTTCACTTACTATAACACATACGAATATCTGTCTTATTCAATAGTACCACGCTGGTAAAGTCAATTTAGATAAATAAATGTATATTTTAATTTAGAACTTATGTATGGCGGGCTATATTTATCCACGTGAATCGAAGTTACTCTAAAGTAATGTGCATGAATATAGGGGCGTGTATACAAATCGATTGCTATATAAAGGCTACTGGATATCGAGATATATTAGTTATATCGGTTCCCTGTGATTATTCCAATATTCTGTGACCGTATCACGTGTAAACGTACCCAAAATTAGAGATGAGTTGGACGAAAACGGGAGGATAAGCGAAGGGTAATTCAATGTTCTATTTGTTTACTTTTGACGTGCTTCAATCATAATCAATCGCTTTGTTTGAATCTTTATTGACGAGTTCCCAGTGTTATTTGATATTACGTCCTTTGATTATCTGTTGTCAATACCGGTAAATGTATATCAACGCGTTTATAGATGTGTCGTCTATACCGTTAAATGTACATCAACGCGTTTATAGATGTGTCGTCTATACCGTTAAATGTATATCATCACGTGTATAGATGTGTCGTCTATACCGTTAAATGTATATCATCACGTTTATAGATGTGTCGTCTATACCGTTAAATGTATATCATCACGTTTATAGATGTGTCGTCTATACCGTTAAATGTATGTCATCACGTTCATAGATGTGTCGTCTATACCGTTAAATGTATATCATCACGTTTATAGATGTGTCGACAATACCGTTAAATGTACATCATCACGTTTATAGATGTGTCGTCTATACCGTTAAATGTATATCATCACGTTTATAGATGTGTCGTCTATACCGTTAAATGTATGTCATCACGTTCATAGATGTGTCGTCTATACCGTTAAATGTATATCATCACGTTTATAGATGTGTCGACAATACTGTTAAATGTACATCATCACGTTTATAGATGTGTCGTCTATACCGTTAAATGTATATCATCACGTTTATAGATGTGTCGTCTATACCGTTAAATGTATATCATCACGTTTATAGATGTGTCGTCTATACCGTTAAATGTATATCATCACGTTTATAGATGTGTCGTTTATACCGTTACATGTATATCATCACGTTTATAGATGTGTCGTCGATACCGTTAGACTATATCATCACGTTTATAGATGTGTCGTCTTTACCGTTAAATGTATATCAACGCGTTTATAGATGTGTCGTCTATACCGTTAAATGTATATCAATGCGTATATAGATGTGTCGTCTATACCGTTAAATGTATATCAATGCGTATATAGATGTGTCGTCTATACCGTTAAATGTATATCAATGTGTATATATATGTGTCGTCTTTACCGTTAAATGTATATCAATGCGTATATAGATGTGTCGTCTATACCGTTAGATGTATATCAATGCGTATATAGATGTGTCGTCTATACCGTTAAATGTTTATTAACGCGTTTATAGATGTGTCGTCTATACCGTTAGATGTATATCAATGTGTTTATAGATATGTCGTCTATACCGTTAGATGTATATCAACGCGTTTATAGATGTGTCGTCTATACCGTTAAATGTATATCAATGCGTATATAGATGTGTCATCTATACCGTTAAATGTATATCAATGCGTATATAGATGTGTCGTCTTTACCGTTAAATGTATATCAATGCGTATATAGATGTGTCGTCTATACCGTTAGATGTATATCAATGCGTATATAGATGTGTCGTCTATACCGTTAAATGTTTATTAACGCGTTTATAGATGTGTCGTCTATACCGTTAGCTGTATATCAATGCGTTTATAGATATGTCGTCTATACCGTTAGATGTACTCAACGCGTTTATAGATGTGTCGTCTATACTGTTAAATGTACATCAACGCGCTTATAGATGTGTTTTCAATACCGATAGATGTAACATAAACGAGTTCATAGATGTGTCATCAATACCGTTAGATATATAAAAACACGTTTATAAATGTGTCTTTTATACAGTTAGATGTAACATCAACGCGTTCATAGATGTGTTGTCAATACCTTTAGATGTAAATCAACACGTGTATAGATGGGTCGTCAATAACGTTAGTTGTATATCAACGCATTTATAGATGTGTCGTCTATACCGCTACAATGTATATCAATGCGTTCATAGATGTGTCCTCAATAATGTTAGATGTACCAAACAGTATCGATACCTCAATACCAGACAGACAGACAGACAGACAGACAGACAGACAGACATATAGACATATATGGGGTCAGAGTCCGCAGAGAGAGCGAGAGAGAGAGAGAGAGAGAGAGAGAGAGAGAGAGAGAGAGAGAGAGAGAGAGAGAGAGAGAGAGAGAGAGAGAGAGAAAGACTGACATACAGCCAGAGACAGATACATACATACGTACAGACATACATACATATATATAAAAAGAGAGTGTGTGAGAGAGTAAGAAGAAGGGGACGAGATATGATAGATTCAAACAGAGGCGTTGAAAGCATACGTGAAAAACAAGATAAAGGGAGCCGTGTAACGTAAAGACAAGTAGGTAGGACACGATCATATTCAGTTTTTCGCGTCAGTGAGGATTTTCCCGACCGTATCTACAAAGTGCGTACTTTGTTATACCCTTTTTTATAAGAGGCCATTGATTCAGGAAGACAGGTATATCTCCACTTTGATAAACTGATCATTGACGGTAAAACCTGTATGTATATTGAGGGGGGAAAATCCCATACAGTTTAATAGGTCGAGGCCAAATCAATTACATATACTTGACAAAGCCCATGTCATTGGCACAATACAATCAGGTTATGACATACAATACTCGGACATTGTATGTTCGAGTACTTAGAGTTTTACTAAGCGTTAAGTGTTGTTATTAACAAAAATCTGTCTGACTTTGGAATAGTAAAGCGTTCATATAACGAATTCGACCATTGTATTATATTGTATTTTAATAATGGTCAGTTTATATGAATACTGATATCATTCTTGTGTTAGCATATGTCTTCCCTGAATAATCAACATTTGGTTATGATCGCATCGATAATGCTATTGAGCTATAAACGACCTCCTGCATCTCGGATTGCAATATTATTTTTTTTCGCACAATATATGTGTATGTTTAGACTAATGAAAGTCAAGAATGCATGTGTGTTAAAAATAAATTAGTGCAGTCTTTTCCGGCGACATTGATGCCTTGCATCAACTTTCTCTTGTACTTTTATTTAAAGAGATGTTTCATAGTCTTGCCTACATGTTGTCAAAGTCGTCTGCTGCAGATTTATTGTAAGTGGTAAAGGATTCTGTTTGTCATCATAATACAACAATCCAAGTCTATTCATCACAATGGCTAAGTTACCGTTACACCATGATTTCTCGGATGTGTAAGCCCTGGTGGTTATATCAGCCTATAGAAATTCAACCGTTGGAGTTGAAATAAAGATGACGTTAGCGAATTAAAAGATGCAATATGGTAAAACCCCAATGCTCTGTATTAGTACCATGATTGAACAATATGATAATCAATAGAGACACTAAATAATGGTAAGTTAACTCATGAAAATCGGTATTTACATTTCGGAGATAAACCATTTGTATGAGTAGGTCCCCTATGAAAAAGTTTATTTAAAGACGTCATTTTGGACGTAAATGAATGTATGGTGTTTTTTTGGCGCATAGACAGCTAAAGTGTTTTAGCGCGCATATAACATAAGAAAAGAGAAGTAACAATATTCAAAAATCAAATATATTGGTAAAAATGATTATATGATGTGAAATGATTTGACTGAACTAAAATCTATGTAATGGGAATGAAATATATGGGTATGAGATGAAATTGAATGTAAAAAGATAAAATGTATCACAGCTTATTGTAAAGTGAAATCATAGCATGCATTGGCCAAATAGGGTGTTAATACTATCGACACTGTAGTATTAAGAACGAATTGGTGCAAAGTCAGTGCTAATTTGTATAGCTTGTAGAGCAATGTATACATTCAGGTGCATCGTCTTTTGTTAAGAGTCAACAATGTGTTGGCCCAGAGTGCCCAATTCGTTAATGAGCTATAATAACCTCTGCTCGACTAATGGACCTGTAAACGGCGTTCCATTCGCCCAGGCCGAGACCCGGTAGCTCAGTCGGTATCGACGCGGGCTGTCAATCTAGGGGTTGTGAGTTCGAATCCGAGCTCGGCCAACTTTCTTTCCGACGATTGACAAAGGTCAATGCGACATGCGTCATTCGTCTTCCACCAATGGGTTAAGTCTAACTGGAAAAGCAGCCAGTTGCTTGGGAAGATTGTTGTGTGGAGTACTGGTTTGAGAAAACCTGGAAATGCATGAGTAGGTGAATTGGCCGACGTGATATAACTGATAAATTTTTAAAAACGGCGTTAAACCCCAATCAATCAACCATTCGCCCTGACATGCTTACTATTTATGACTATCTATTTCTTCTAGTTATTGTTCAAAGGGACACAACGCTCATGTATAATAATGTGGCAATTACAGTTATCTGTTGGTGTACATACAAGGAAGTTTAAAATATTATAAACAAGGGGCGGACATTTTTGTTGAACATATTCTCTTAAATTTGGATTCCAATTGAAGATCTTGTTCGATCACTCTGAGTTCTGGTGAGTAACAATACGCGTATTATTAACAAAGCACTCGTAATGTACGATTTAAAGGACTGGTGTGTGATTCTTACAAAAAAGGGTAAACGAGTGACTTGTTGATGTCTGTTTTAAATTATCTAGGTCTACAGTATAGTAGGCATACGGGCAGGTGTTTTCTTTCTGAATTGTTTCTTTAGATAGAACCGGTATTAAAGAACAAGCCCAAAACATTGTTTTGAGATTCATTGTTGTTAGACGGTTACACTCTTAGTAATTGTAACAGACTTCTGGCCATCCTGCTCAGGACCTGGTTTTATTATATGGACTCGTCCACTAATATGGAAACAATTCTATTATTATTTGAAATATTGACACATTATCTGCCGATTTTAAATCAGTTAAACTATTGGAAAAAGTCACTACAAATACAAGTTATCTTCGTTATTACCTAAGAGGTTTTCAAATATCGTCTGCTGCAGATAAGTCAAAACACTGTCCTATTGCAGAAAAGTACTTTATGTCTTAAATAATTTTATCTCCCTCAATATTCAAAGTATCTGAAAAACAGAGATTATAAACTGTGCAACTGAAATAAAATTAGCTGACAAAATGAAGTCATGATTAGATTAAATAATTGACTGAGTTTAACGGCGTTTTCAGCAGCCAAAAAGGAATCACGTTTTTTATTAACTGTATTTGAATTATTAACCTCATTCATCTTATGATGCTTTTCTTTAATTACTATCGCTCTGCATTAGTAAGGAGTCATGGTTGAAATGGTAATTTATTATGTAATTATTTATGAGAACAGCTTTAAACAGAAACAAATATTGTTTTGTGGAAATAAATATAATACATAATAAACCAATATACGCGAAAATGGCTGTTTGATATTTATAAACAACATCTGCGTATCATTTTAGACAATTTTAACCCTTATCACGTAAAACAACATCTACTTATCATGTTATACAATACTTTTACCCTCATCACAATTTTAAACATTATTTACGTATCATGTCATTCAATACATGCACCCTTATCCTGCTGTACGGAACACTAAACAACATCGACGTATCATGTTATACAATACTGTAACCCTTATCCTGCTGTACGGAACACTAAACAACATCGACGTATCATGTTATACAATACTGTAACACTTATCCTGCTGTACGGGACACTAAACAACATCTACGTATCATGTTATACAATACATTAACCCTTATCCTGCTGTACGGGACACTAAACAACATCGACGTATCATGTTATACAATACTTTAACACTTATCCTGCTGTACGGGACACTAAATAACATCGACGTATCATGTTATACACTACTTTAACCCATATCCTGCTCTACGGGACACTAAACAACATACACGTATCATGCTATACAATACTGTAACCCTTATCCTGCTGTACGGGACACTAATCAACATCGACGTATCATGTTATACACTACTTTAACCCTTATTCTGCTGTACGGGACACTAAACAACATCGACGTATCATGTTATACAATACTTTAACACTTATCCTGCTGTACGGGACACTAATCAACATCGACGTATCATGTTATACAATACTTTAACACTTATCCTGCTGTACGGGACACTAATCAACATCGACGTATCATGTTATACACTACTTTAACCCTTATCCTGCTGTACGGGACACTAAACAACATCGACGTGTCATGTTATACACTACTTTAACCCTTATCCTGCTGTACGGGACACTAAACAACATCGAAGTATCATGTTATACAATACTTTAACCCTTATCCTTCTGTACGGGACACTAAAAAACATCGACGTTTCATGTTTTACAATACTTTAACCCTTATCCTGCTGTACACGACGTCAAACAACATCGACGTTTCATGTTTTACAATACTTTAACCCTTAACCTGTAGTATTAAGAACGAATTGGTGCAAAGTCAGTGCTAATTTGTATAGCTTGTAGAGCAAGGTATACATTCAGGTGCATCGTCTTTTGTTAAGAGTCAACAATGTGTTGGCCCAGAGTGCCAATTCGTTAATGAGCTATAATAACCTCTTCTCGACTAATGGACCTGTAAACGGGGTTCCATTCGCCCTGACATGCTAAATAAGCATGACGATATATTTCTTCTAGTTACTGTTCAAAGGGACACAACGCTCATGTAAAATAATGTGGCACTTACAGTTATCTGTCGGTGTACACACAAGGAAGTTTACAATAATAAACTGGTAACCAATATAAACAAGGGGCGGACATTTTGTTAAACATATTCTCTAAAATGTAAATTCCAATTGAAGATCGTGTTTGAATCCTCTGAGTTCTGGTGAGTAACAATGCGCTATTATTAACAAAGAACTCGTAATGTACGATTTAACGGACTGGTGTGTGATTCATCTAAAAAAGGGTAAACGAGTGACTTGTTGATGTCGGTTTTAAATTATCTAGATCTACAATGCAGTAGGCCTACGGGCAGGTGTTTTCTTTCTGAATTGTTTCTTTAGTTAGAACCGGAATTAAAGAACAAGCCCAATACATTATTTTGAGATTCATTGTTGTAAGACGGTTTCACTGGTTTTATTATATGGACTCGTCCAATATGGAAACAATTTCATTATTATTTGAAATATTGACACATTATCTACCGACTTTAAATCGGTTAAACCATTAGAAAGAGTCACTACAAATACAAGTTCATTTCGTTATTACCAAAGATGTTTTCAAATATCGTCTGCTGCAGATAAGTCAAAACATGCCCCATTGCGGTTAAGTGAACATAACTTAACCCTTTATGTCGTAAATAGTTTTTTTTTAATTTTACAGTTACAAAACAACATATACTTATCATGTTATACAGTTATGTAGCCCTCATCATGTTGTCCTGGACAAAAAACAACATCTATTACCGTGTTATACAGTTATTTAACCCTCATCATGCTGTACTGGACACAAAACAACATCTACATATCGTGTTATACAGTTATTGAACCCTTATCCAGCTGTCATGGACACTAAACAACATCTACCTATCGTGTTATACAGTTATTTAACCCTTATAAAGCTGTACTGAACACAAAACAACATCTACTTACCGTGTTATACAGTTATTTAACCCTCATCATGCTGTACTGGACACTAAACAACATCTACCTATCAGTTATTTAAACCTTATTCAGCTGTACTGAACATAAAACAACATCTACTTACCATGGTATACAGTTATCTAACCCTTATCATGCTGTACGGGACAGTAAACATCATCTACTTACCATGTTATACAGTTATGTAACCCTCATCATGCTGTACTGGACACAAAACAACATATACTTATCAGTTATTTAACCCTTATCATGCTGTACTGGACACTAAACAACATCTACCTATCAGTTATTTAACCCTTATCCAGCTGTACTGGACACTAA
This sequence comes from Serripes groenlandicus, assembly GCA_031761405.1. Lineage (NCBI taxonomy): Eukaryota > Metazoa > Mollusca > Bivalvia > Cardiida > Cardiidae > Serripes > Serripes groenlandicus. The sequence continues at coordinate 5,353,794 of JASEVX010000001.1, read as the reverse complement.
ACAACATCTACTTATCGTGTTATACAGTTATTTAACCCTTATCCTGCTGTACGGGACAGTAAACAACATCTACTTACCGTGTTATACCATTATTTAACCCTCACCCTGCTGTACTGGACACTAAACAACATCTACTTACCATGTTAAACAGTTATTTAACCCTTATCCATCTGTACTGAACACAAAACAACATCTACTTACCATGTTATACAGTTATTTAACCCTCATCATGCTGTACTGACACAAAACAACATATATTTACCGTGTTATACAGTTATTTAACCCTCACCCTGCTGTACTGGACACTAAACAACATCTACTTACCATGTTAAACAGTTATTTAACACTTATCCATCTGTACTGAACACAAAACAACATCTACTTACCATGTTATACAGTTATTTAACCCTTATCCTGCTGTACGGGACAGTAAACATCATCTACTTACCATGTTATACAGTTATTTAACCCTTATCCATCTGTACTGAACACAAAACAACATCTACTTACCATGTTATACAGTTATTTAACCCTTATCCTGCAGTACGGGACAGTAAACATCATCTACTTATCGTGTTATACAGTTATGTAACCCTCATCATGCTGTACTGGACACAAAACAACATATACTTATCGTGTTTTACAATTATTTAACCCTTACCATGATGTACTGGACACAAATCAAAATCTACCTATCGTGTTATGCAATTAGTTAACCCTTATCATGCTGTACTGGACACTAAACAGCATCTACTTACCATGTTGTACAATTATTTAACCCTTATGATGCTGTACTGGACACAAAACAACATCTACCTATCGTGTTATGCAATTATTTAACCCTTATCATGCTGTACTGGACACTTAATAACATTTACCTATCCTTTTGTACAATTATTTAACCCTTATCATGCTGTGCTGGACACTAAACAACATCTATGTATCGTGTTATACAGTTATAGAACCCTTATCATGCTGTACTTGACACTAAACAACATCTACTTACCGTGTTATACAATTATTTAACCCTTACCATGATGTACTGGACACAAATCAAAATCTACCTATCGTGTTATGCAATTAGTTAACCCTTATCATGCTGTACTGGACAATTAACAACATCTACTTACCGTGTTATACAATTATTTAACGCTTATCATGCTGTACTAGACACTAAACAACATCTACTTACCGTGTTGTACAATTATTTAACCCTTATGGTGCTGTACTGGACACAAAACAACATCTACCTATCGTGTTATGCAATTATTTAACCCTTATCATGCTGTACTGGACACTTAATAACATTTACCTATCCTTTTGTACAATTATTTAACCCTTATCATGCTGTACTGGACACTAAACAACATCTACTTATCGTGTTGTACAATTATTGAACCCCTATCCTGCTGTACGGGACACTTAACAACATCTATCTATCGTGTTGTACAATTATTAAGCCCTTATCATGCTGTACGGGACACAAAACAACACCTACTTATCGTGTTACACAGTTATTTAACCCTTATCCTGCTGTACGGGACACTAAACAACATTTACTTACCGTGTTATACAATTATTTAACCCATATCATGCTGTACTGGACACTAAACAACATCTACCTATCGTGTTATACAGTTAGTTAACCCTTATCCTGCTGTTGCTGACGTCAGACAACATCTACGTATCATGTTATACAGTAGTTTAACCCTAATACGGATGGATGCGCTGTAACACAACATTCACTATTTAAACCCTTATCCTGCTGTTCTCGACGGTAAACATGTATCTATCATGTTAGACAATGCTTTAACCATTTTCCTGATATACACAAAACTAAACATCATATCTTTTTCGTGAAATACAACTTATAAAATATGAAACATGAATACTTTACACCAGGATCCGCTTGTTCATTCGTGCAGTTTGATGTCGTTTTACATTGTTTGCTATATATATTTATCAATGTTTATCAGTGGCTAGTCAATAGAGAATAGTATGTTGCAGTAGCGATAACTAGCTTTTTATTGTACTACGAGACGCGTGGACAAATTGATTCCACGAGACATAGTTCGAGAAAGATATAAGATTTTCCAGTAGACTAAAACCAGGTATCACCTGTGCAACATAATTGCCATTTGATTATATACCTAGTAAATCTTTTAGACAGAATGAAAAATAATAAACTAATTTCTATATTTTCATTAACACAAAACAAGCATGAAGACCGTTCAGCGGGCGGTGACGATCACGATCAGTGCGTGTAGTTAAACCGATTTGTGGAATATTCACAAGTTCAAATATATAGCTTTCATTAAACTCGCAGCCCTTACAATATGCGATCAGGGAGAATAATATATATCCTCTTGAACTTGATTTCTCAAATTGATTTTTGTTTGCTTGAACGGGGTTTAGTATATAGATTTTTTTCTTAATATCGAATAATCTGTCAAATACTTTGAAAGTGACATTTTATTTTTACAGTTTCAGATTCTCTTAAGGATTTTAACCATGGCATGCAGTTCATCCTTATATAGGGGGTCCGATGAGACGTCTTTCCAAGACTGTGACGTTTGTAAATACCAGAATACGACATCTGAGGCGGTGGCATACTGTACCAGCTGTGATGAATATCTATGTGCGGCGTGTGAGAAGGTTCACAGAGGTTCGAAACTCACCAGGAACCACAAGCTACTGACGGGAAGCAATCTGCCTTCAATATCAACTACATCTAAATCAACATCGCCCATCATGTTTTGTGAAGATCATAGAACAATGATTGTAACTATGTATTGCCAGAGTCATGATGACGTCATCTGCAATACATGTAAATTAATCAGCCATAAACGTTGTAATACGACGGATATTAGCCAACAGGCAAAGCAGATGAAGAAAGATGGATATTTTAAAGATACTAGAACACGTCTGGAAGACTTAAAATCTAAATGTGATAAATTGAAATTAATGAGGAACGCAGAAAAGGGGGTTGTTAAGTCAAAGTTAGATAAATGCCTTCAAGACATGCGCCGGATCCGTAAGAATATAAACGAATCGTTAGATCAAATTGAAAACACTCTATCGAAGGAAATCCATCGTGTAAATGAAAGCTCCACCAAAGATATCGAAAATCACATTGCGATTTTGGATGACGCTCTGGCTCAGATATCGGATCACGTAAAATCACTAAAAGAATGTGAAAAAGCACGAGATGATGACGTCATGTACATTGGGATGAAGAAAGCCAGTAATATTACGAGTAGATATGAGGATATTATTCCGAAAATGGAAGATGAACTTGACCGAACCGAAATGACATTTCAGATTAATGGAGACCTTTATGACATGGTTAAACATCTGCGGTCTATAGATACAGTCCTGATTGACAACAGTGGGTTTTCTCTGCAGACGAACAAGAGTCTGACTGACGGACAGGGAACTAGCGGTGGTATTTCACACAGTAGTCAGACTCAGAAGTCTCTGATAAACATGTCCGTATCCGGTAAACGTGACATCGATGTTAGATCTACAGTATTCGGGTGTACCTTCATGCCTGACGGACATCTTGTCGTGTGTTGTGGAACTAAAGGACTTATACTACTTGATAAAGACTTCACGGTCAAGTCTCGGTTAAATGTAAGTGCATTTCGTGTAGCAGTCGTTAATCATAATGAGATCATTATATCCAATTGTAGTGCGAATCAGATCCAAAAACTGAAGTTATTTCCATCGATGAAAGTGGCCAAAACGATGAGGATGGATAGAAGATGTTATGGTGTTGATGTGTCTGGTGATGAGATATACGTGACCTGTCATGACTTACCTGGTAATGGTGAGGTTCAGGTACTCAACATGAATGGTAACCTACAGCGTAGACTGGGTGTGAATAATGGTGAATATATGTTTAAATCTCCTGACTATGTGACCGTTAATAAGGATGGAAGTAAAGTGTTTGTATCAGACTGGGACACTAACATTGTCACGTGTCTTGATAGACAAGGTCATGTGATCTTCCAGTACTCAGACACAGCCTTGAATCATCTAGGAGGAATGTACGTGGATCGTGAAGGTAACCTGTTAGTCTGTGGTTGGTTAAGTAACAATGTACATGTAATCGGACAAGATGGTAGAAAGGAGAAGATTCTGTTGTCAGCGACAGACGGTATAATTTACCCATGGTGTACAGCATTCAGACAGAGTGATGGTTGTCTGGTGGTGGGAATGGACGCTGATACTACTAAATCACTGATCAGCTTTACCGCTAAATAATTAGAAATCTCAAAATTGGATCTACACAATAGTCATACTATTTGCTTTATTCAGACAAAGTGACAAATGCTAGACCCAGATCAGCACGTCTATCCTCGCGCTCTAATCTTGGTCTGTTATGATCGTATTTAGGTTATGTAAACGTTAAACCAGTAAAACTAACTTTTGATAAATAGCTAGGATCGTTGTAATACTGTGGATGTAATAAGTTATCCGGAATCTGATCGGAATCTGTGATTCACGCAATTTTTTCTCATTGTGAAGTCCTATACGTACAATGTGTTTACATGCCATCCGAACGTGTTAGAAATCGTCTATAACTAGCAAAGGGTAATAATGTCTAAGTGTTCATGTTGATACCAGATTGAAAGTCCATATAATTCTTTTTCATTACTTCTCCACAATGTTTTAAAAATTGCCTGCTCTGGTCTGGTTCAGTGCAGGTGGGCAGTAAGTGTAGTGTATTTAGATCCAACAATTAAAACATGAATCGTAATTGGATTGATAATCCCTTAATCTCGGTTTAGTATCACACTGATAGACCGATTTACGAAAATTGTCAAAAGTCGACCAAAAAGCGCCTATTACGAACACAGTCTTTAGGCTAGATGAGCATCCTAGTCGATACAGTACAGTCTTTAGGCTAGATGAGCATCCTAGTCGATACAGTACAATGTATACATTGATAGTAATCAGATTAAAAATATTAAAATGTGTTTAAAGATGGTTAATCATTAGTTCTTAGTTATTTATCCCGTAATGTTTTCAAAACCATGCGCGTCTGTTAAAGTGTTAACAAAAAACACCTTAATAGACTGGCTACATGTTCTAGTCCACACGGCTCATGGAATGTTCGATTTCAGTATAACTTCAACGAACCTTTTCCTACATTGTTTAAACAGTCTCGTCTGCTGTAGAGTTATCAAAAGGTGCGTGTTACCAGTAAATTGCTAGGTTAAATAGCGCTAAAGCTATTGGAACCGACTTTGTGAAAGTCCTTGCCACCTGCACTAAACCAGACCAGCCAGCGCGGAACTGAGCAGTCTTTTTAGTTTTGGCTGCTCAAATCAAAGTTTTCATCGCGATATTGGTTAAGGTCTTTTCCAAATACAAGTGCATTTTTAGTCTTCCAGATCACTTAGTGCTCAAGGTGAGGTTTTTTTTATCGCCTTTTGTCCGTCGTCCGTCGTACGTCGTTCGTCCGTCGTCAACGTTTGCCTTTTTAACACTACAGGGTCCATTTTGCATCCGATCTTCAAGTTCGAAAATGGGCCGTATGAGGTCAAAAACTAGGTCACTAGGCCAAATTGTAATTTTAGAACAGACCAGAATTTCTTGGCATCATTCAAATGAAATTTGTTGTGCAACCCAATATCTTGAAAAATACTGATAGGATAGTCAAATATTATCATACAATGTCATCTCGGTGATAACAGTAGTTCAAATTTCTTTGAAATGATTAAAATAGTCGAATTATATATAGCCTTCATTTTACAAATATATATCGCCTAAAACAAACAGTTTGTTTCATCTGTCTACAAAGGGAGATAAAAAGTGCGACTTTATCGGGGAAATCGAAGATAGTTTTCACTAGTTGCTTCCCATTAATCATTACTATTACTGGTACAATGTGTATACATGTATTGTTAACAAAATTGGTTATGTAAATAAAATGGACAAACCGGAACTGTTTTATAGGACGTTAATGGGGCTTTGCAATATGATATTATCAGATGACTCTTTAAGAAAAATATAAAAGAACATAAACTATGTAAATATGATAAGAAATGAAAGATACCTGGCTAATTGTATGTTTTAGAACATTCCAATTCTCTTCACAAAGAGAATGCACAATTCAATAAGAAGACACAGTAAATGCCCGTCGACCATAAATACACACAAACACAGTCCTGCTGGAGAAAATGGCACGTAATTAAATATAAAAAGAATACATCTTTATCAGAATAGTTTACATCTTCGTATTAAGATCATACCCTCGTCAACATTTTCGTGTTCTATGTATACAAAAAAGTACGAGATTTATCATCCAATGTCACTCCCTTCAGTTGGATAGAACTTAACATATGATGCCTGTATTTGTCTGCTATCGTCACAGGACACAGCCTTGATACAGATCCCAATGCATGCACTAATGATTAGTTTAGGGCCCATAAAACCAAACTTATGATTAGTTTACGGCCCATTTACCACATTATGACTAGTTTAGGGCCCATTTACCGCACTTATGATTAGTTTAGGGCCCATAAAACCACATTTATGATAAGTTTAGGGCCCATTTACCACACTTAAGATTAGTTTAGGGCCCATTTACCACACTTATGATTAGTTTAGGGCCCATTTACCGCACTAATGATTAGTTTAGGGCCCATTTACCAGACTTATGATTAGTTTAGGGCCCATTTACCACACTTATGATTAGTTTATGGCCCATTAACCGCACTAATGATTAGTTTAGGGCCCATTTACCGCACTTATGATTAGTTTAGGGTCCATTTACCACACTTATGATTAGTTAAGGGCCCATTTACCACACTATTGATTAGTTTAGGACCCATTTACCACATTTATGATTAGTTTAGGGCCCATTTACCACACCAATGATTAGTTTAGGGCCCATTTACCACACTTATGATTAGTTTAGGGCCCATTTACCACACTTATGATTAGTTTAGGGCCCAGTCCCATTTACCACACTAATGATTAGTTTAGGGCCCATTTATCACACTAATGATTAGTTTAGGGCCCATTTATCACACTTGTGATTAGTTTAGGGCCCATTTACCACACTTATGATTAGTTTAGGGCCCATTTACCACACTTATGATTAGTTTAGGGCCCATTTACCGCACTAATGATTAGTTTAGGGCCCATTTACCAGACTTATGATTAGTTTAGGGCCCATTTACCACACTTATGATTAGTTTATGGCCCATTAACCGCACTAATGATTAGTTTAGGGCCCATTTACCGCACTTATGATTAGTTTAGGGTCCATTTACCACACTTATGATTAGTTAAGGGCCCATTTACCACACTATTGATTAGTTTAGGACCCATTTACCACATTTATGATTAGTTTAGGGCCCATTTACCACACCAATGATTAGTTTAGGGCCCATTTACCACACTTATGATTAGTTTAGGGCCCATTTACCACACTTATGATTAGTTTAGGGCCCAGTCCCATTTACCACACTAATGATTAGTTTAGGGCCCATTTATCACACTAATGATTAGTTTAGGGCCCATTTATCACACTTGTGATTAGTTTAGGGCCCATTTACCACACTTATGATTAGTTTAGGGCCCATTTACAACACTTATAATTAGTTTAGGGCCCATTTACCGCACTTATGATTAGTTTAGGGCCCATTTACCGCACTAATGATTAATTTAGGGCCCATTTACCACACTAATGATTAGTTTAGGGCCCATTTACTACACTTATGATTAGTTTAGGGCCCATTTACCGCACTTATGGTTAGGTTACGGCCCATGTACCGCACTTATGGTTAGTTTAGGGTCCATTTATCGCACTTATGATTAGTTAAGGGCCCATTTACCACACTAATGATTAGTTTAGGGCCCATTTACCACACTTATGATTAGTTTAGGGCCCATTTACCACACTAATGATTAGTTTAGGTCCCATTTACCACACTAATGATTAGTTTAGGTCCCATTTACCACACTAATGATTAGTTTAGGGCCCATTTACCACACTAATGATTAGTTTAGGGCCCATTTACCACACTAATGATTAGTTTAGGGCCCATTTACCACACTTATGATTAGTTTAGGGCCCATTTACCGCACTAATGATTAGTTTAGGGCCCATTTACCACACTTATTATTAGTTAAGGGCCCATTTACCACACTAATGATTAGTTTAGGGCCCATTCACCGCACTTATTATTCGTTTAGGGCCCATTTACCACACTTATGATTAATTTAGGGCCCATTTACCACACTAATGATTAGTTTAGGGCCCATTTACCGCACTTATTATTAGTTTAGGGCCCATTTACCGGACTAATGATTAGTTTAGGGCCCATTTACCACACTTATGATTAGTTTAGGGCCCATTTACCACACTAATGATTAGTTTAGGGCCCATTTACCGCACTTATTATTAGTTTAGGGCCCATTTACCACACTTATGATTAATTTAGGGCCCATTTACCACACTAATGATTAGTTTAGGGCCCATTTACCACACTAATGATTAGTTTAGGGCCCATTTATCACACTTGTGATTAGTTTAGGGCCCATTTACCACACTAATGATTAGTTTAGGGCCCATTTACCACACTAATGATTAGTTTAGGGCCCATTTACCACACTTATGATTAGTTTAGGTCCCATTTACCACACTTATGATTAGTTTAGGTCCCATTTACCACACTTATGATTAGTTTAGGGCCCATTTACCACACTAATGATTAGTTTAGGGCCCATTTACCGCACTTATTATTAGTTTAGGGCCCATTTACCACACTTATGATTAATTTAGGGCCCATTTACCACACTAATGATTAGTTTAGGGCCCATTTACCACACTTATGATTAGTTTAGGTCCCATTTACCACACTAATGATTAGTTTAGGGCCCATTTACCACACTAATGATTAGTTTAGGGCCCATTTACCACACTAATGATTAGTTTAGGGCCCATTTACCACACTAATGATTAGTTTAGGGCCCATTTACCACAATTATGATTAGTTTAGGTCCCATTTACCACACTTATGATTAGTTTAGGTCCCATTTACCACACTTATGATTAGTTTAGGGCCCATTTACAACACTTATAATTAGTTTAGGGCCCATTTACCGCACTTCTGATTAGTTTAGGGCCCATTTACCGCACTTCTGATTAGTTTAGGGCCCATTTACCACACTAATGATTAGTTTAGGGCCCATTTACTACACTTATGATTAGTTTAGGGCCCATTTACCGCACTTATGGTTAGGTTACGGCCCATGTACCGCACTTATGATTAGTTTAGGGTCCATTTACCGCACTTATGATTAGTTAAGGGCCCATTTACCACACTAATGATTAGTTTAGGGCCCATTTACCACACTTATGATTATTTTAGGGCCCATTTACCACACTTATTATTAGTTAAGGGCCCATTTACCACACTAATGATTAGTTTAGGGCCCATTCACCGCACTTATTATTAGTTTAGGTCCCATTTACCACACTAATGATTAGTTTAGGGCCCATTTACCACACTTGTATCCTCACGGCAGCTAGAGTTGCATCGAAGTATCATCTGTCACCAGTAGACTAACTAGGCTTTATGGGAATCGATTCAGTTATCTGGGAAGAATGTTAAATAGAACACTGGAACGAGAGAGACGAAAAACACGACGAGACGAGAAACACATTGTAAAGTAAATTCGCCGCCGATTATAATGGCTCTAAACTCCATTGAAACGATAAATGTTGATATAGTGTCGGTAAGCATATTTTATTAGAATTCTGCAGCAGATAATATTGAACATATGTGTTTGAAAGAAAGAAAATATTTCTAAACTATGAATTTAGAATAGAGTAGAACACATTATTGAAAAAGAAGATTTTTTTTGTATTATGCGCAATTTCTACCTTTCCCTCAACGTTTCTTAATGTAAAGTTAGATTTGACTTTTTAAAAATTTGCTTTCCAATATTACGATAAAACTTAAATTAATCATTCAATGTTTAGTTATTCATTCTTTAATTTCATTTTCCTCTATTATTTTATTCTACTTTATTTTGAAAACAACTTAAAAAAGGCAGTTTTATATACTAAACAGATACAGAAACGAAACACATTTGTAGTAGTCTAATTTCGTGAAATATGTGCCCATGATGAACATCTTTTGAAAGTTAGTTTTCTAGATTACGCAAGTCTGTATTTAGTATGGCATTCTAGCGATACATGAGTCGTTTCACGGTCAAGTTCACACATGTATACGTGTTTTGTACATTACCCGTGTACTATTACGTGTTGTTATAGTCAATCTGATGAATGTTACCACGTGTTGTTATAGTCAATCTGATGAATGTTACCACGTGTTGTTATAGTCAATCTGGTGAATATTACCACGTGTTGTTATAGTCAATCTGATGAATGGTACCACGTGTTGTTATAGTCAATCTAATGAATGTTACCACGTGTTGTTATTGTCAATCTGATGAATGTTACCACGTTTTGTTATAGTCAATCTGGTGAATGGTACCACGTGTTGTTATAGTCAATCTGATGAATGGTACCACGTGTTGTTATAGTCAATCTGATGAATGTTACCACGTGTTGTTATAGTCAATCTGATGAATGTTACCACGTGTTGTTATAGTCAATCTGATGAATGTTACCACGCGTTGTTATTGTCAATCTGATGAATGTTACCACTCGTTGTTATAGTCAATTTGATGAATGTTACCACGCGTTGTTATAGTTAATCTGATGAATGTTACCACGTGTTGTTATAGTCAATCTGATGAATGTTACCACGTGTTATTATAGTCAATCAGATGAATGGTACAACATGTTGTTATAGTCAATCAGATGAATGTTACCACGTGTTGTTATAGTCGATATGATGAATGTTACCATGTGTAGGCAAGAATGTCTTACGTCAAAACAACGTGAATGTTATAAACTGATCTCCATACCGTGCAGATGTGTTAACAATAACGCATTTATGGGACGTTCTTGATAGTCGTAGTCTACGACGTTCTCAGCCACCTGCAAATATTCCAGTACTACGTCAGGAAATAGAAGAGGAGTGGAATGCAGAACTAGCTGCTAAAGCTACAATCAAACCGAAGCCGGACCCAACACTGAGGCACCCCAGATTAATACGGAACACCCCGGAACAAGAAATATCTTGATCTGTGATGATCCTTGGTGAAATTGAGTCGCAAAACATCGTCACCCCGGACCAGCCCGAACCCAACACTACAACACGACAACACAACGGATGAACATGGATTACCACGGAGCCAACACGAATCTGACTTTGGTACAACAACAGCAGCGCCATGGAACTTCCCGGAATGACCCGGACCATCCGGATCAGCTACGGGCTGTTCCGGACCCAACACGGACCGCCCCGGACCCAACAGGACATACCAGATCGCCCAGGATCAACACGGTGCCACTACGGACATTCTCGGAGCTAACACGGACTGTCCCGGAATTCCCTGGATTGAAAAAACCTCCCGGACGGTCCTTGATGACCACGGCAATTTTAAACAGTTTAAATATGCTTGGTGGTGTCCCGGACCATGGCGGACCATCCCGGATAAGCCCGGACCCAAAGCGGGATCCAACACGGATCTGATCCCGGATCGACTAAATTTCTGTCCGGGACGCTCCGGGACAGTCCGAGTGGATGGTGGGACCGGGGCTTATAACGGAGGTCATACACGGTACTAAACTATTTTCGTTTACAAAATGTCAACCCTAGGGACCAAGTAAAGTTTGTTTTAATGTAGTGGGGCTACACTTTCAGTGAAGAACCTTGTGAGACAGTGTGGGTGCACACGTTCACCTGGGTCTACACTGTACTAAACTATTGACTTTTCGTTTAAAAAATGTCAACCCTAGGGAATGTATATTGTTTTATGGCGCATCGACAGCTAAGGTCATTTAGCGCTCAATTAAATTTAATTATGCATGATCCCTGGGTAAACAAACCAGTACTAGGCTAGAAAATGTGCCTTGCCCAAGGGCACTCCACCATGACCGTAGTGCCGCGACTGGGGATCGAACCCGGGACACCCGGTTTCGAAATCCCCGACGCTAACCACTCGACCACAGCGGATTCCTGTCAACCCTAGGGACCAAGTAAACTTTGTTTTAATGTAGTGGGGCTACACTTTCAGTGAAGAATCTTGTGAGACCGTGTGGGTGCACACATTCACCTGGGTCTACGCTGTACTAAACTATTGACTTATCGTTTACAAAATGTCAACCCTAGGGACCAAGTAAACTTTGTTTTAATGTAGTGGGGCTACACTTTCAGTGAAGAATCTTGTGAGACCGTGTGGGTGCACACATTCACCTGGGTCTACGCTGTACTAAACTATTGACTTATCGTTTACAACATGTCAACCCTAGGGACCAGGTAAACTTTGTTTTAATGTAGTGGGGCTAAACTTTCAGTGAAGAATCTTGTGAGACCGTGTGGGTTCACACATTCACCTGGGTCTACGCTGTATTAAACTATTGACTTTTCGTTTACAAAATGTCAACCTAAGGGACCAAGTAAACTTTGTTTTAATGTAGTGGGGCTACTCTTTCAGTGAAGAATCTTGTGAGACCGTGTGGGTGCACACATTTACCTGGGTCTACACTGTAAGAAGATGCATTACTATCCCCACACCGCTACACGCGGCTCAATTATAAACAAAAGTGTGGCATGCATTAATATAATCATTAATAGATTAATACAAGTATACTGTTAAAAAGTATAACAGTTATTACTTAATAATGCATTAATATAATCATTAATAGATTAATACAAGTATACTGTTAAAAAGTAGAACAGTTATTACTTAATAATGCATTAATATAATCATTAATAGATTAATACAAGTATACTGTTAAAAAGTAGAACAGTTATTACTTAATAATGCATTAATATAATCATTAATAGATTTATACAAGTATACTGTTAAAAAGTAGAACAGTTATTACTTAATAATGCATTAATATAATCATTAATAGATTAATACAAGCATACTGTTAAAAAGTAGAACAGTTATTACTTAATAATGCATTAATATAATCATTAATAGATTAATACAAGTATACTGTTAAAAAGTAGAACAGTTATTACTTAATAATTGAGCCGTCCCGCGAGAAAACCAACATTGTGGCCTCTGCGAAATGTATCGACCCGAATCAGCCTGCGCAGTCCGCGCAGACTGATCCGGGCCGATACATTCCATTACAGTGGGATAGAGTAATGTTTCCTGAAACAGAAAATCCACAGGAAGCGAAAAGTGTCTATCCGGGTAAGCTTATGCGGCATGCATAGGCTGACCCGGGTCGATACTTGACGCAATATCCACAATGTTGGGTTTCTCGCGAGACGGCTCATAACATATTAATATTAATAATACTTGATATATGTATACATGTATATTAGTAATACTTGATATATACATGTATATTAGTAATACTTGATATATACATGTATATTACTAATACTTGATATATACATGTATATTAGTAATACTTGATATATACATGTATATTAGTAATACTTGATATATTCATGCATTTTAGTAATACTTGATATGTACATGTATATTAGTAATACTTGATATATACATGTATGTTAATAATACTTGATATATACATGTATATTAGTAATACTTGATATATACATGTATATTAGTAATACTTGATATATACATGTATATTAGTAATACTTGATATATACATGTATATTAGTAATACTTGATATATACATGTATATTAGTAATACTTGATATATACATGTATATTAGTAATACTTGATATATACATGTATATTAGTAATACTTGATATATACATGTATATTAGTAATACTTGATATATACATGTATATTAGTAATACTTGATATATTCATGCATTTTAGTAATACTTGATATGTACATGTATATTAGTAATACTTGATATATACATGTATGTTAATAATACTTGATATATACATGTATATTAGTAATACTTGATATATACATGCATATTAGTAACACTTCATATGTATATATATATATTCTGCTTTTTCGACGAGATTATAAGTTCGTTGAAATGATCATTCAATTCATTATGATGTTACTGATGTGGAAGACAGTGGTGCAGAGGTAAATCGTCGGTCTCTCGTACCAAAGGTCCCGGATTCAAATCCCGGGATGAGCGGTTTCCGCTTTTGTTTTTGTTTCATTGCAAACGATGCGGGTACTGGTTAATTCTCCAGGAAGCAGACATCGAGCGTGATTAATATAAGCTATAAGCTTGTTTTGAAATCAATGTATGATAAATAAGTTCAAACTAATGTTACTGAAAATACCGGTAAACCTTTCCTCTCATACATCACATCTGCAGCGGACGACTTTGAACAATTATAGAAAAACTCAAATGAATGAAGAACTATTATAAAGAGTTGGAAACATCGTGTCCTATAATGGATTGCTCATTAGCAAGTTATCCTTTTTTCCTCAAGCCGAGCACGGGTAGCTCAGTCGGTAGCGACGCGGGCTGTCAATCCAGGGAGTGTGAGTCAACAGCCAACATTCTTTCCGACGTTTGACAAAAGACACTGTGACATGCGTCATTCGACTTTCACCAATTGGCTTACAGGCTGTGTGGAAAGGCAGCCAGTTGCTTGGAAAGTATGTTGAGTACTGGTACGAGAAAGCCAGGAAACGCATGAGAAGGTGAACTGGCCGCCGTGATATGACTGAAAAATTGTTGAAAGCGGCGTTTAACCCCAATCAATCAATCAATCAATCTTTTTCCCTCAAAGTTTGTAAAGATCGTCTGCTGATTCTTTTTATATTTATTTTTTGTAGGGATCCAAATAAGTTTATGCATGTCTCTTCATGTGTGTTTAATGGTTTATGTTGAGTATGTCGTTCACGAACGGGTAATTCATCAAAACGCGAAGTCGGTCTGAGCTATGATCCTTTAATGAATGCAACTAACTAATCACTCTGTTCCAAGATGTCAGTATGGAATTGAGACATGAATATAATGATGCAATGGAATGATATTGGGAATGAAGTCAAATATATTATTCCATTAGTTGGTGAAGAAACCCTCAGTTTGAATGTTTTGGTGCAGAACATACTCGACGTTGATTACGTTTCTAAACCATTCTCTTGTCGATTAACTATATGCATGTGCTAACAATACTTGAACCAATGCTGAAATGACAAGAACATATTATGTGTTACTTAATATGGAACTATTGACAATCACTTTATATAATGTCAAGACGTGGACCGTCAGTCCAGAGAAGGTAACATTGAATCCGTTGGCATATTTTATTTCTGAAGATTTGTTAAAAGAATTGTGACTGCAGACTTAATTCCAAGTGAAAACTATATACTGATTTAATCAGAAAAGGTTGGAAATGTAGATTTGTCTTTGTTTTTGATACTAATGGCCGTTTTCCTGGTGTAGCATTTTTTAGCGTCGTTTCTTCGGAACTGACACTAACTATAGTGTAACTCCATTACGATTTTAGAACGTCGTCTATATGTCACTGACACTAACAATAGTGTAACTCCATTACGAGTTTAGAACGTCGTCTATATGTCACTTACACTAACTATAGTGTAACTCCATTACGATTTTAGAACGTCGTCTATATGTCACTGACACTAACAATAGCGTAACGTCATTACGAGTTAAGAACGTCGTCTATATGTCACTGACACTTACTACAGTGTAACTCCATTACGATTTTAGAACGTCGTCTATATGTCACTGACACTAACTATAGTGTAACTCCATAACGATTTTAGAACGTCGTCTATATGTCACTGACACTAACAATAGTGTAACTCCATTACGAGTTTAGAACGTCGTCTATATGTCACTGACACTTACTATAGTGTAACTCCATTACGATTTTAGAACGTCGTCTATATGTCACCGACACTAACTATAGTGTAACACCATTACGATTTTAGAACGTCGTCTATATGTTACTGACACTAACTATAGTGTAACTCCATTACGATTTTAGAACGTCGTCTATATGTCACTGACACTAACTATAGTGTTACTTCATTACGATTTTAGAACGTCGTCTATATGTCACTGACATTAACTATAGTGTTACTCCATTACGATTTTAGAACGTCGTCTATATGTTACTGACACTAACTATAGTGTAACTCCATTACGAGATTAGAACGTCGTCTTTATGTCACCGACACTAACTATAGTGTTACTTCATTACGATTTTAGAACGTCGTCTATATGTTACTGACACTAACTATAGTGTTACTCCATTACGTTTTTAGAACGTCGTCTATATGTCACTTACACTAACAATAGTGTAACTCCATTACGATTTTAGAACGTCGTCTATATGTCACTGACACTAACTATAGTTTTACTCCATTACAATTTTAGAACGTCGTCTATATGTCACTTACACTAACAACAGTGTAACTCCATTACGATTTTAGAACGTCGTCTATGTGTCACTGACACTAACAATAGTGTAACTCCATTACGATTTTAGAACGTCGTCTATATGTCACTGACACTAACAATAGTGTAACTCCATTACGATTTTAGAACGTCGTCTATATGTTACTGACACTAACTATAGTGTAAATCCATTACGAGTTTAGAACGTCGTCTATATGTCACTGACACTTACTATAGTGTAACTCCATTACGATTTTAGAACGTCGTCTATATGTTACTGACACTAACTATAGTGTAACTCCATTACGATTTTAGAACGTCGTCTATATGTCACTGACACTAACTATAGTGTTACTAACTATAGTGTTACTTCATTACGATTTTAGAACGTCGTCTATATGTCACTGACATTAACTATAGTGTTACTCCATTACGATTTTAGAAAGTTGTCTATATGTCACTTACACTAACTATAGTGTAACTCTATTACGAGATTAGAACGTCGTCTTTATGTCACCGACACTAACTATAGTGTTACTTCATTACGATTTTAGAACGTCGTCTATATGTTACTGACACTAACTATAGTGTTACTCCATTAAGTTTTTAGAACGTCGTCTATATGTCACTTACACTAACAATAGTGTAACTCCATTACGATTTTAGAACGTCGTCTATATGTCACTGACACTAATTATAGTTTTACTCTATTACAATTTTAGAACGTCGTCTATATGTCACTTACACTAACAATAGTGTAACTCCATTACGATTTTAGAACGTCGTCTATATGTCACTGACACTAACAATAGTGTTACTCCATTACGATTTTAGAACGTCGTCTATATGTCACTGACACTAACAATAGTGTAACTCCATTACGATTTTAGAACGTCGTCTATATGTTACTGACACTAACTATAGTGTAACTCCATTACGATTTTAGAACGTCGTCTATATATCACTGACACTAACAATAGTGTAACTCCATTACGATTTTAGAACGTCGTCTATATGTTACTGACACTAACTATAGTGTAACTCCATTACGATTTTAGAACGTCGTCTATATGTCACTGACACTAACAATAGTGTAACTCCATTACGATTTTAGAACGTCGTCTATATGTTACTGACACTAACTATAGTGTAACTCCATTACGATTTTAGAACGTCGTCTATATATCACTGACACTAACAATAGTGTAACTCCATTACGATTTTAGAACGTCGTCTATATGTTACTGACACTAACTATAGTGTAACTCCATTACGATTTTAGAACGTCGTCTATATGTCACTGACACTAACAATAGTGTAACTCCATTACGATTTTAGAACGTCGTCTATATGTTACTGACACTAACTATAGTGTAACTTCATTACGATTTTAGAACGTCGTCTATATGTTACTGACACTAACTATAGTGTTACTACATTAAGTTTTTAGAACGTCGTTTATATGTTACTAACATTAACTATAGTGTAACTCTTTTACGATTTTAGAACGTTCTCTATATGTCACCGACACTAACTATAGTGTAATTACATTACGATTTAAGAACATCGTCTATATGTCACTGGCACTAACAATAGTGTAACTCCATTACGATTTTAGAACGTCGTATATATGTCACCGACACTAACTATAGTGTTACTCCATTACGATTTTAGAACGTCGTCTATATGTCACTTACACTAACAATAGTGTAACTCCATTACGATTTTAGAACGTCGTATATATGTCACTGACATTAACTATAGTGTAACTACACTACGATTTAAGAACATCGTCTATATGTCACTGGCACTAACAATAGTGTAACTCCATTACGATTTTAGAACGTCGTATATATGTCACCGACACTAACTATAGTGTTACTCCATTACGATTTTAGAACGTCGTCTATATGTCACTTACACTAACAATAGTGTAACTCCATTACGATTTTAGAACGTCGTATATATGTCACTGACACTAACTATAGTGTAATTGGCTATTTTAAAACGTCCTCTACATGTATCTGAACACTTAAGTCCATAGTGTAACTGTCCGTCACATTTTAATTGGTCATCTTAAAACGTCTTCTACATGTATCTGAACACTTCAGTCTATAGTGTAATTGTCCGTCACTATTTTAATTGGCTATTTTTAAACTTCCTCTACATTTATCTGAACACTTATGTCTAAGTGTAACTGTCCGTCACTATTTAATTGTTCATCTTAAAACGTCCTCTACATGTATCTGAACACTTCAGTATATATAGTGTAACTGTCTGTCACTATTTTAATTGATCATCTTAAAACGTCCTCTACATGTATCTGAACACTTAAGTCTATAGTGTAACTGTCCGTCACTATTTCAATTGGTCATCTTAAAACGTCCTCTACATGTATCTGAACAACTAGTGTAACTGTCCGTCACTATTTTAATTGTTCATCTTAAAACGTCGTTTACATGTATCTAAACAATTTTGTCTATAGTGTAACTGTCCGTCACTATTTCAATTGGCTTGTTTAAAACGTCCTCTAAATGTATATGAACACTTATGTCTATAGTGTAACTGTCCGTCACAGTGTTAATTGATTATTTTAGTAGTCTTCATGTATCTGTACACTTATGGCTATAGTGTAACTGTCCGTCACAGTGTTAATTGATTAATTTAGTAGTCTTCATGTATCTGTACACTTATGGCTATAGTGTAACTGTCCGTCACAGTGTTAATTGATTAATTTAGTAGTCTTCATGTATCTGTACACTTATGGCTATAGTGTAACTGTCCGTCACAGTGTTAATTGATTAATTTAGTAGTATTCATGTATCTGTACACTTATGCCTATAGTGTAATTGAACGTCACTATTATAATTTGCTCATTTAAAACGTAGCCTACATGTATCTGTACACTTATGCCTATAGTGTAACTGTCCGTCTCTATTTTAATTGGTCATCTTAAAACGTCCTCTACATGTATCTAAACACTTAAGTCTATAGTGTAACTGTCCGTTACTATTTTAATTAGTCATCTTAAAACGTCCTCTAGATGTATCTGCATACTTACAGCTATAGTGTAACTGTCCGTCTTCATCTAGGTTGGCTATTTTCATCACATCCTCGATCTCTTCTTCATTTAACTGTTCACCCAAATTAAGTAATACGCTCTTTAATTGTTTGGAATCTATGTAACCATTGCCTTCTTTATCAAATGTCTGTCAGGAATAAAAGAAGATCTATGTATTATTGATCGTGATGTATTTATCATAACCATGACATGTAATACGAACTTGAGCGTCCGAGGTTATGCGTGACACGATACCATCAAGTGACACTATACCATCACGTGACACGATACCGTCACGTGACACGATACCATCAAATTGTTTTCTGTACCATAATCGTTTAGAAGAGGATCACTGTGCGACTACTATTCGAACAGGGACGATCCTGATAAGGCTGTACAGGGGCTAACGGGATGCCTGTGCGACTACTATTCGAACAGGAACGATCCTGATAAGGCTGTACCGAGGCAAAGGGTGATCAGGATCTTCGCTAGTCGCAAAGACCCTCAAGTTCGTTTTCGTGTGACATGGCCGATGTGGGAACTACATTCATGTATTCAGATAGTATACCCGAATGACCAGAATATTTATCTTTTTCTCAGAATATTTATATCGGCGTCATGAGTGATAAGTTCATCGAAAAAAAAAATGAATTGAAAGTATGCTCTTTTTACCAAACGTATCGCCTTATTGTTGTAGCATTAAACTTACAAGCACCATACGAGTGTGTTTAAACAGCTATACTTTGGTATTGACGACCATTGATGGCATTGGTATCAAGATTAGAAAAGGCGACAAAGTACAGTTCTTAGTATTTTATTGTCATAGCCTATTGAAAGTTATGTCACTATCGACCAAGTGTTGCTTTCTAATTGTATTGAGGATCGGAAACGGTACAAGTTGACCCTAGGGGCAGTGTAGATCCCGACCAGACTGTGTATCCGTACAGACTGACAAAGACCTACACCGTTAACATATTTCTAATTGATTAGTGTAGACTCTGATGAGACGGAGTAGATGTGCTGGCTGACCTGAACCTATACTGTTGATAAATGTCAACGTGTAGGTTTTCACACGGACGACGATAATCAAGTTCCCATATAAAGCGTTCATATATGTTTTATGACAAAAGAAATGTACGTATTCAAGTCATTATCTTGTTTACAGTTTCTATTCTGGTTATCCATTGAATAATTAGCAAGATTGAGACTGATGACCAGCTATTTGTAAGATTTCGGTAAAAAGCCACTTCATCTAATTACTCTGAAGTTTATATCTTGTCTTGTGAAATAAGACAGCAATCTTGCGTTCACTGTAGCATTTTAGTTGCTCACGGTTCGTAACGTTTCGTACCAGAAGTGAACAAACAAATCCTGATTTATTTCAGGATTGGCTTATGTTTGCTACCATAATCTTTCATTGAACGCAGTGCAAGTATTTGATTAAAGATCAGTTAGATACCTTTAGAGCGTATGTTACCTTTGAAATTATGTAATTGCCCTTCGGTTGGTGTTTCTTTTAAACAGACAAGTTATAGATAATTTCAAATGTATCAGATGAAAGTTATATCTTCTTGAATTTCATTTTTTCCCAGGGGAAGCAACTCTGGATGGGATATGAATATCTTACCTTAAACGTATCGATAACATCTGCCTCTGTGTTAACGGGTGTCCAATGTTCAGTAAACATCTCCACAAATGACTTCTCGTCGACGAATCCTTTACCTGAAACCAATACAGCATGTTTTACAAACAGTATGCTTTACAAACAGCATGTTTTACAAACAGCATGCTTTACAAACAACATGTTTTACAAACAACATGTTTTACAAACAGCATGTTTTACAAACAGCATGCTTTACAAACAGCATGTTTTACAAACATCATGCTTTACAAACAACATGTTTTACAAACAACATGTTTTACAAACAACATGCTTTACAAACAACATGTTTTACAAAGTATGTCTTGATATATTTTGATCCCTTAGCATCAATCGACTTTCAAAGATATTGTTGGAAAAGGAGAAAATATGCTCGTAGTTAAAATTCCTTATTTTCTTTTCTCTTCTGCACCCGAAGCCCACATAAGTTGATCAGATTATTAATTATTGGCTTCATTTATTTCGGATAATAAAGCATAACGGGTTAATCGTGGTAGATTATTTCCCTTGTTTATCCACAAGGACCGACACTGACATCGACCATCATCAATAAGATAATATTTGAATTAAATAAATAAATCATTATGTCTTCAAACTATTCCAATCTTAATTAATCTGAACTACGAGCAGAATCGAGATCGAGGGAAGCAAAACTCTCTGGGAGGAAGAAGAAATGGTACGTGTATTAATAATAAACAACTGATGTGAAAGTGCGTTTTATTCATGTGTGACTGTCTCAGACATTGGTACCTGTTTCTTAAAGGATATTGTTCTTGAAGTTGTCACTTTAATTGTATTTAAACATTTTCAGTAAATAAATAATTTCAAAATTGAAATGACTGATAAATCCGTGTCCAAATTTCTGTTTTATCGCAAATCCGACGTCGGCATTATCTTTGTGTACATGAAAAGCGGGTGGGGTATAATCACATTTGTTTTAACTTAACACCCGCATACCACGATGTCATGTATGTAAATATTTATTATGATGACAGAATTGTTTATCATTCAAAAGACAAAACAAATGAACCGATTATTACGATGTCATACATGTATGTAAATAACTATTATGATGACAGAATTGTTTATCATTCAAAAGACAAAACAAATGAACCGATTATTACGATGTCATGTATGTAAATAATTATAATTATGACAGAAGAGTTTATCATTCAAAAGACAAAACAAATGAACCGATTGGGGAAAGCGTTAAGTTGGTTTACTTTAACCAATATAAATAGGGGGGAAGAAGAGGGAAAGAAAAAGAAATGTTGGAAAAACTATTTGTTTAAGCACGAGAGAGGACTTGTAACCATTGTGCAAATTCAACCGTCATTTCATTACTTCGTATATCCTCACAGCACATATTTTGAAACGGTATTTTTAGTAAAAAATATGAAACGGCAAGTATGTTGTAGGTATTTGGATTTTACCATACATACTTAATAAGAAGTTAGTGGTTTAAATGTACAGTGGTACTAAGTGCTGAATGACATAGAACGCACGTACCTGTCAAAATCCTATCAAATCTAACAATTTGTTCCTATTTTCCCGCTGTGAGTCCAAACACTCAGGTTTGATAAGACACTAAACGCAGCGATTTCTGTGTCATTTTATCAATTCGGACGAAAACGTCATGTACCAAGTCAAAGATTAGACATCCAGACTCGAAACAGCTAACAACGTATCAGAGAGAAAATAGGAAATCACGGCTGTAAATCCAAGTGCGTTTTAAGTTTATCACTATTCAAATCAAATTAAATAAACATGAAGTATTATTGTTGAAATCTTAGCGGAGTTTTAATTATCCACTGAATGTAGACTCGTTACATTTACGTTAAAAGATAACATAGTTATTTTGTTTGTTTGTCTTTTGCTTTATTTATGAATAGTTTATGAACAGCACTTGATTAACTTATGAACATTAACCTATTCGCCTGAATACCCTGTTCTTGTTTTTATATCTTTGTAGCAAACATTAAGAGTAAATGATGTGAATGACAATCAAGTACACATAAAGATGACGTACTGTGACCATGTTTACGACCATGTTTATGACCGTGTTTACGACCATGTTTACGACTGTGTTTACGACCATGTTTATGACCATGTTTACTTCCATGTTTACTTCCATGTTTACAACCTTGTTTACGACCATGTTTGCAACCATGTTTACGACCATGTTTATGACCATGTTTACGACCATGTTTATGACCTTGTTTACGACCATGTTTACGACCATGTTTTAATAAGCTATATACCCCAGTCCAAATGGAAATCTTCAACAGTAAGGAAAGCGAGTATTGACATATTGATGTATTAATCGAGTCAGGGCTGAAAACATTATTAGTTTGGCACTTTTGAAACTCTTCTGTTGTTGATTTGCCCTTAACATGAACAGTACTTCTATCTGGCACATATTTTTGACTTGTTCATAAAATGAACAGTACTTCTATCAGGCAAATATGTTTGACTTGTTCATAACATGAACAGTACTTCTATCAGGCAAATATGTTTGATTTGTCTATAACATGAACAGTACTTCTATCAGGCAAATATGTTTGATTTGTCCATAATACAAACTTTACTTCTATCTGGCACACATGTTTGATTTGTCTATAACATGAACAGTACTTCTATCAGGCAAATATGTTTGATTTGTCCATAATAAGAACTTTACTTCTATCAGGCAAATATGTTTGACTTGTTCATAACATGAAAAATACTTCTATCCGGCACATATGTTTGACTTGTTCATAGGGGGATCAGCTCATTTAGTTCGCAGGGACGAACATTGTCGATCTAGGATTCGTGAGATCGAATTCCGTCTATTTATCGACGAATAACGCTCGTCGTCCACCAATGTATGTACCATTGGGGTATTAGTCGGGCTACTATGCCCGTCGTACGATTCACAAACTTTGCATTGCGAAACATTAGATTAAATTATCAGACTAGCAAACATATTCTTGATTCAGTGAAATCGTCTTATAACTACCGTATACATATTCTTTGACTTGTTTGGTGGGTTTGTATGTTACCTGAATTCGATCCTCTGGCAAATCTATCTTTAGTGCAAGAACCTCTCGAGCGTATAGGTCTGGGTAGTGAGCATCTTTAAAGGCTTTCTCCAGCTCGTCTTGTTGGTATGCCGTGAATATAGTCCTGAGAAAAAAGTATATCATAAAGCAACACATAAAAAAGTATACTATCTCATGAAAAACGTTTACGCCAGAAAGAAGTGTAAGCATTCGCCGATGCCTCTGATAGTAAAATGGATGGGCAGCAGTTGTAATTGTTTGCGAGATATTAACTAGATGAATGCACAGGCAGCAGTTGTAATTGTTTGCGAGATCTTAACTAGATGTCTGCTCTGACTGTAAGCGGGCATTGAATGATCTATTTGGTAAGGACGTCTGTGTATGCACTTTGTGGGGACTCGATTCAAACTGTCAGTAACCTAACACATTGTTAAGCATTGCTTGGTTGTAGGTTATTCGATTTGTTAAGAATATACTAATAGCAGACATGGGCTGGTATTGTATTTATATGCATGTTACTGCCTCGAATGACAAAAAGCCTTATAATGTGAATAAAGCAAAGGGTGATGTTTATCCAAATAAACAAGGTTTCTTGAGATTGTCGAGGCAGTTATTTTTTCTGATTATTTTGTTCATAGTCAGTGCCTCTTTGATTGGTTTTAAAATCGTTTAATTGTTCAATATAGTCACGCTGTCTAATTCACCCATCCAAGTGTTCATGCACCAATGTACACAACTGTTCATTCCTATCAAGATGTGTTCCCACTTATACTATCAGATAGTGGTCGATAATATATGAACAACGAAGCTGGGATTAGAAATCTCGGCAGTGACGATTTACATCCCTACTTTTTAATGACTTTGCTACCAGAGACCCCTTACAAAAAAAAGTTCAACGAACCGCTGTTATCTGGAAGACTGGAGACATTACAAGCCATTATCACCATAGCACACCAAAACCGGGTTTCGGAGGATTTAAACTTTATGATAATTACGATCAATTTGCAAACTTGTATCGATTTTATCGGTACATCCTTTTCCAGTTTCTTCCCGAATGCTTACAAAGTGCGATCGTTAGCGAACAGAGAAGACCTGGGTTAGTCTACGCAGTTATTCTAAATAATCGATAATTAATGTGCATCCATAACAAGCTAGGCAGAGTTCTTATCATCTTATGTCAAAGTTGTGTAAACAAGTTACCTTGAAAACCCATTTGGTTGAAGGGATTGATAATGGAAAGTGTATTTAACTCTTCAGGACTTAACGTTGTGTATTCAGGGTGTACTTTATCCTCCTATAAACTGAGCGCCCCATTTTCGGGCCACACGTTTCTCCTTTTATGCGCCGGATGACAACATATCGAGGTCGAAAAAAAAAAAACGAGACCCAAGAGGGCCATTATCGCTCCACTGCCATTAGGCAAAAATTAAATCTCAAAACAGGCCAGCCCCCTGGTGGCCATGTTTTTTGACAAAACAACATGGCTTAAAGGAATATGATAGAGGGTCACCCTATGAACATTTCTACAAAATGAATTGAAAATCGGCCTGACACTTTCGGAGGAGAATTTTTTTTAAGTTTTATTTCGGTTGCCAGGGAAACCAAAATTTTGCAATTATCCAATAAACGTGAAGGAATTAAGGAGAGGACATTGAGAGGATGCTTTCTAAGAAGTTTCATCCCAATTGGCCAAGTGGTTAGGGAGGAGAAGTCGTTTGAACAAAAAGTTTACGGATACACGCACAGCAGACAATTTGCCATGACATAAGCTAAAGAGTGGAGAGATATTTAACCTACCATTGTTTTTAAATGCTTTATGACCATGATGTGTAATTTGGATTAATTTGGAATACTGTACTATTAAGAGGTATTAAGAGTTTTCACCATGAGCCTCAATTATAATTTCCATATTGAGTTACAGCAAAATAGTAAACAGGCAGTTTCCCCTTTTATCACAATATTTTCAACATTGTTTTTGAATGAGTGATTTCTCTTCCCAAAATAGTTTTAGATCAGCATCAAAATTAATTATTCCATTATTCACAATTGATACTTTTCCTTCATAGTTTAAGGTGTGATGAATCAATTTGTTTGACCGCGATAAGTCGTCATCTATCATATCAAAGGGGAAAAGTGTGCCCCGAAAACATGGCGTTAGGTCATGAAGACTTAATATTCTTTTCTACAAATGATTTAAAATTAGAAAGAACATTTAAGGCTTAAGTTTGATCCTTTCCCACATATAGAAACATTTTAACGCCTCTGCAGCAGACAACTTTTGAAAATATTTGTAAAAAAAGTAATTGCTCAAGCTAGCAAATTCTCCTTTTTCAGTAATTACACATTTATTAATGGAGATTTTCTATGTTTCTGTCTAGATGTTATCAAAGTCTTCTACTGCTGTATGTGGGAAAGGGTAAGTGCCTCACATCAAATAATCAAATAACATTGCTGATACTATGGGACCTGTGAAATTCCTTTAGAGCTACCAGCAACTAAAAGTTGTACATATACACCACCAGTTTTTCTGAAACGACCTTCAGTGAACTTATTTCCATATCTACAATAGAGGGTTACTTCAAATAAACTCAAACCGACAATCAGGAAAGATGCCATTAGAAATAAGTTTCAGCTAAGCAAGTGCTACCACTAATCAGTATCTTTAATTTCCTTAACAAATCACTCAAAGCTTTGAAAAGTTTCCGCTTCATTCCTGCCAAGCCTACACAAATAGCCTTGCATGGATGCTAAGAGGTCTAGATAAGGAGGAGTAAACTAGTGTTTACCCAACGATATATCTCTTATGACTCAACCAAACCATATGTTGTGGGTACTCAAAAGAATCATCTCACTGAGACGATTCTTTTGAGTACCCACAACATAGGGTTTGAGGGTCATTTAAGGATTTGGGGATGTGAAATACTCTTCTTATCTAGAGCTCTGATCATACACTGTCAAATAAAAACTTGCATTAGGCTATTGAAAGTATGATAAATGAAAAGCTAGTTCTTTAAATGTAACAATTTACCTATTAAGATGTTTTAAGAGCCATCTGCTTTCAAAAAGATCTCAGGAAAAGTGCAGCACCTAAAACCCTGGATTGCTCACCTGAGTTATGCAACATGATTTGACATGCCAACCACATATTTAATCACAATTGTCTCAGTTTAATCAAAAGTTTTCTCAAGTGACCTATGACGGGAATAGGAACATAAGACTAGACAACCATTCTGAGTCTGACACAGTTAGGATATGCTCCAGTCAAGAATAGAGCCTAAAGAGTATTCACAAGATTTTAGTTAGTTTTAGTTAGTGACCATGTTTTTGACCTGACATAACCCATATTTACACTTAGCATATATATCATCATGCTTCAGTCACAAGATTTAAGTAAGTTTGGACCTAGTGACCATGTTTTTGACCTGACATGACCCATATTTACACTTAGCATATATATCATCATGCTTCAGTGACAAGATTTAAGTAAGTTTTGACCTAGTGACCATGTTTTTGACCTGACTTGACCCATATTTACACTTAGCATATATATCATCATGCTTCAGTCACAAGATTTAAGTAAGTTTTGACTTAGTGACCATATTTTTGACCTGACATGACCCATATTTACACTTAGCATATATATCATCATGCTTCAGTCACAAGATTTTAGTTAGTTTTAGTTAGTGACCATGTTTTTGACCTGACATGACCCTTATTTACACTTAGCATATATATCATCATGCTTCAGTCACAAGATTTAAGTAAGTTTTGACTTAGTGACCATATTTTTGACCTGACATGACCCATATTTAAACTTAGCATATATATCATCATGCTTCAGTCACAAGATGTTAGTAAGTTTTGGCCTAGTGACCATGTTTTTGACCTGACATGACCAATATTTACACTTAGCATAGATATCAGCATGTGACTAAGTCTCATCATTGTTGTGTCAAAGACTAGGCCTCTAGTGTGTCCGTCACCTTATTTCATTAATTTAGTCTAATGACCTAGTCTTGAGTCTGTTTATCCAAAATTAAGTTCTGGCAAACTATGACCTTGACCTTGGTAATTTTGCCGTTGAATTATGTTTCATAAACCAATAATACATCTGACAAAATTTCAGAACAATACGAGCAGGGGTTGACATTGGGTCATAGATCATTTGGTGACATGCACAGAACACACATTTTCCCTAGTCTATAAACTAAGTCCAGAGCTATAGCTTTGCAGAAATTGGGTTTTGGCAAAAGCAAAACCCCAGGTGCACACAAACACTGTTCCAGTCCTATACAATTTCATGACCGAAACTCAAATACTTTCAGAGAAATGTGTGACACTAATCTTGTGACTGACAGACTTAACCCTTTCCCTCATACGACAAATCCGCAGCAGACGACTTTGAACATATTTTGTCAAAAAATAGAAAATCTCTATAATTGATTGGATAAAACTATGACTAAAAGTGGAAAACATTGTGGCAAAAGGAGAAATTGCTTGTTTTGAGCAATTTCTTTTTTTGTCACTATGTTTTCAAAAAGCTGTCTGCTGCAGAGGCATCAGAAAGCGTCTATATGAGGGAAAGGGTTAAACAATTTCTCCTTTTACCACAACAGTTTTAAAAGAGGTTTGCTGCTAAAAACATCAATTGGCGTCTATATCAGGTAAATGGATCATCTTTCTAAAACTCATATCATCAAAATCTTGACAGACATTATTTTAGGTGATAACACTAACCAGTCGAGTAGTTTCCTAGCTGCATTACATCACTTGAATACAAACAGGTTTGATGTTTAGGTTTGTTCTTGAAAGCATATCCTATTCTCACACTAGTTCCTGAAAAACATAAACAAGAGGCCCATGAGGGCCTATGCTCTACTGGGTATGGTTCTTTGGTCATTTTCAATCCAGAGCATGTATGTATGGTGAAGATCGGATAGTAAATGGAGGCTCTTTTGTGTTCACAAGCTGTATTATAGCAATTTTGACAATTTCAAGGGCCATAATCCAGTCTTGCATTGGTGGATCTGGCTGGTTTTCAAAAGGAACCAAGCTCTCATCAATATTTAACTACCTTCTAAGTTTGGTGAAGATCAGATAGTAAATGGAGGCTCTATTGTGTTCACAAGCTGTATTATAGCAATTTTGACAATTTCAAGGGCCATAATCCAGTCATGCAAGGGCACATCTGGCTGGTTTTCGAAAGGAACCGAGCTCTCATGGATATCTAACTACTGTATAAGTTTGATTGAGATACAATTAAAACTGAAGACTTTATCGCGTTCACAAGCTCGATTATAGCAATTCTGACAATTTCAAGGGCCATAATTCAGTCTTGCATGGCCAGATCTGGCTGGTTTACAAAAGGAACCAAACTCTCATGAATACCTAACTACTGTGTAAGTTTGGTGAAGATCAGATAGTAAATGGAGCCTCTATTGTGTTCACAAGCTCTATTATAGCAATTTTAACAATTCAAAGGGCCATAATCCAGTCTTGCATAGGCGGATCTGGCTGGTCTGCGAAAGGAACCGAGCTCTCATAGATATCTAACTAATGTATAAGTTTGATTGAGATACAATCAAAACTGAAGGCTCTATCGCGTTCACAAGCAATTGTTTACAGACGGACGCACAGACGACGGACACCACACCATGGCATAAGCTCTTCTGGCCTTTGGCCAGTAGAGCTAAAAAGAAGACCATGATGGTCCAATATCGCTCAGCTCAGATTTCCTGATGTATTTGAGTAAGAATGTAGCAGCAATATCGCTCAGCTCAGATTTCCTGATGTATTTGAGTAATAATGTAGCAGCAATATCATGCAGCTCAGATTTCCTGATGTATTTGAGTAAGAATGTAGCATCAATATTGCTCAGCTCAGATTTCCTGATGTATTTGAGTAAGAATGTAGCAGCAATATCGCTCAGCTCAGATTTCCTGATATATATGAGTAAGAATGTAGCAGCAATATCACTCAGCTCAGATTTCCTGATGTATTTGAGTAAGAATATAGCAGCAATATCGCTTAGCTCAGATTTCCCGATGTATTTGAGTAAGAGTGTAGCAGCAATATCGCTCAGATCAGATTTCTTGATGTATTTGAGTAAGAATGTAGCAGCAATATTGCTCAGCTCAGATTTCCTGATGTATTTGAGTAGTAATGTAGCATCAATATCGCTGAGCTCAGATTTCCTGATGTATTTAAGTAAGAATGTAGCATCAATATCGCTCAGCTCAGATTTCCTGGTGTATTTGAGTAAGAATGTAGCAGCAATATCGCTCAGCTCAGATTTCCTGATGTATTTGAGTAAGAATGTAGCAGCAATATCGTTCAGCTCAGATATCCTGATGTATTTGAGTAAGAATGTTACAGCAATATCGCTCAGCTCAGATTTCCTGATGTATTTGAGTAAGAATGTAGCAGCAATATCGCTCAGCTCAGATTTCCTGATGTATTTGAGTAAGAATGTAGCAGCAATATCGCTCAGCTCAGATTTCCTGATGTATTTGAGTAAGAATGTAGCAGCAATATTGCTCAGCTCAGATTTCCTGATGTATTTGAGTAAGAATGTAGCATCAATATCGCTGAGCTCAGATTTCCTGATGTATTTGAGTAAGAATGTAGCAGCAATATCGTTCAGCTCACATTTCCTGATATATTTGAGTAAGAATGTAGCAGCAATATTGCTCAGCTCAGATTTCCTGATGTATTTGAGTAAGAATGTAGCAGCAATATCGCTCAGATCAGATTTCTTGATGTATTTGAGTAAGAATGTAGCAGCAATATTGCTCAGCTCAGATTTCCTGATGTATTTGAGTAGTAATGTAGCATCAATATCGCTCAGCTCAGATTTCCTGATGTATTTAAGTAAGAATGTAGCATCAATATCGCTCAGCTCAGATTTCCTGGTGTATTTGAGTAAGAATGTAGCAGCAATATCGCTCAGCTCAGATTTCCTGATGTATTTGAGTAAGAATGTAGCAGCAATATCGTTCAGCTCAGATTTCCTGATGTATTTGAGTAAGAATGTAGCAGCAATATCGCACAGGTCACATTTTTTGATGCAGCAATATTGTGCAGCAGATCATTACAATGTGAACAATTTGTAATTTTCAGATTTTTCTATTTTAACCCTTTCCCTCATACGACAATTCTGCAGCAGACGACTTTGAACTTATTTTGTCAAAAAAAAATTAAAAAAAATCTATAATTAAATGGATAACCTATGACTAAAAGTGGAAAACATTGTGGCAGAAGGTGAAATTACTCGTATTGAGCAATTTCTTCTTTTGTCACTATTTTTTCAAAAAGCCGTCTGCTGCAGAGGCGTCAGAAAGCGTCTATATGAGGAAAAGGGTTAACTTTGGAAGTCATTCTCTGCAGTGGGAGCAGAACCGTTTTAATATTTTTGAACAAGGGCACACTTGCATGAAATAATTTTGAAATAGGGTCAGTGGTTAAGGAAGAGATATCCTTAAAATATTTGTCCATTGTAACCATGGTGATCAGAGAGGAACACTTGTTGAGAGCTACTCAAGAACTTGCAGGGCCCGCGCTGGCGTTCACCAATTGAGCAAAAATTAAAAAAAGGAATTGCAAAAGGGGAAAACAATGTTTCACACTGTTACAAGCTATAACGGCTATAGCTATAACAAGTTCCTCTTTGGTCTTCACCAATTTGTAAATCCTTAGCAAATTGATGTGCACTTTTCCTTTAATCCGAGTACCTATGGTTGCAGTTTATGAAACTTCAATGCAAATACACAAGGTATCATTTCTTTTTGTTTTTGGGTAATCCGATAATTGAAGGGTGGCATATCGATAAATATTAATTAAAACCCACAGTTAAACCATTTAAGTAGTTACACACAATTAATTTCACATCTAAACTAGAGGTTGTTTTTGGGAAAAACATATGTCTCCCCCAAGGGGTATTTGTCTGGCTGACTGTATTTTGTCAGTTAGTGATTTATTTTAAACAAGAGGGCCATGATGGCCCTGGAATCGCTCACCTGATTTTTTTTCTTCACTTTAGCTATATAAGCCCCACCTTATTGCGGGCATAGTTTCCAACCAATCAACTTGGCTTGAAGGAATCTGATAGAGGGTTACCCTAGGAACATTTCTACAAAATTATTTGAAAATCGGCCTGACACTTTTGGAGGAGAAGATTCTTTAAGTTTTCACTATAGCCATAAAAGGCAAAATAGCCCCGCCCCGCCCCCTGGCGGCCATGTTTTTTGACCAATCAACATGGCTTGAAGGAATCAATAGGGGGTCATCCAAGGATCATTTCTACAACATTATTTGGAAATCGGCCCGACACTTTTGGAGGAGACGATTTTTTAAGTTTTCACTATAGCCATATAAGGCAAAAAAGCCCCGCCCCCCTGGCGGCCATGTTTTTCGACCAATAAACATGGCTTCAAGGAATCTGATAGAGAGTCACCCAAGGAACATTTCTACAAAATAAGTTCAAAATCTGCCAACCAGTTTGGGAGAAGAAGAATTTTGAAGTTTTTTTCGTTTCGTTGCCATGGAAACCAGAATTCTGCATGGATCCCAAAAATTTGAAGGAATTCTGGTGAGGTCATTGAGAGGATGCTTTCTGTGAAGTTTCATCCCAATTGACCCACTGGTTACTGAGGAGAAGATGTTGAAGATTTTTTAAGTTTGCACTATAACCATAAAAGGCAAAATAGCCCCGCCCCCTGGCGGCCATGTTTTTGACCAATCAACATGGCTTGAAGGAATCTGATAGAGGGTCACCCAAGGAACATTTCTACAAAATTATTTGAAAATCGGCCTGACACTTTTGGAGGAGAAGATTTTCTAAGTTTGCACTATAGCCATATAAGGCAAAATAGCCCCGCCCCCCCTGGCGGCCATGTTTTTGACCAACCACCATGGCTTGAAGGAATCTGATAGAGGGTCACCCAAGGAACATTTCTACAAAATTATTTGAAAATCGGCCTAACACTTTTGGAGGAGAAGATTTTCTAAGTTTGCACTATAGCCATATAAGGCAAAATAGCCCCGCCCCCCCCCTGGCGGCCATGTTTTTCGACCAATCAACATGGCTTGAAGGAATCTGATAGAGGGTCACCTACAAAATAATTTGAAAATCGGCCTGACACTTTCGGAGGAGAAGATTTTTTAAGAATTTTGAAGTTTTTTTCATTTCGTTGCCATGGAAACCAGAATTCTGCATGGATCCCAAAAATTTTAAGGAATTCTGGTGAGGACATTGAGAGGATGCTTTCTGTGAAGTTTCATCCCAGTTGACCCACCGGTTACAGAGGAGAAAACGTTGACAGACGACGGACGCCGGACATAGGGCGATCACAATAACTCACCTTGAGCACTTCGTGCACAGGTGAGCTAAAAAATAATTCCTTTTTACTGCATACATAAACTATGCGTCTCTAAGTTCATATTTTTATTGTTTTCTTCATATCATTTTAGAAGAGTCTAAGCACATCATTTCAAGAAGAATAACCTTTTCACATGTAGACGCTATTGACACATCTATAGCAAACAATTTTTTAAAACATTGTGGCAAAAGGACAGTTGTTCATGATCAGCAAGTTCTCCATTGCCACAATCTTTTGAACTATTTTTCCCGATTAATCCCTTTTTATGGCTTGATGTTTTCAAGTTCACCTGTGACAAATGTATATAAGTAGGATGGGTTTAATAAGAGGTAATTATAAAACATTGTACATGCTGTTAAATTATAAGCTGACCTGTTCCCTCATACGTACCTCTGACACCATTGCAGCAAAATAATTTTGCAAAAAAGAAAAAATGCTTTTAACAAGCAATTACTTCACATCAAAATAAATTTCACTAGGATATCATATTGACTCAAGTAATCAGTCATTGTTCAACAATGAAAACCTACACTATTGCATGTACAGAGCGTCTCATTAGTTCCTGTTTGGTGTAATAACGTTTCACTTCTTCATGAATATAACAGGCTATTGCTGAACACATTTTGGCTATAGAGTAATCTTCCGGACTGACACTTGCTGTAAACTTCGGAAACTCCCCTGAAATCAGAAAAGTATGGCATTTATTAACTTTATCTGATACTGACTATTAATGACAACTCTATGGTGGAAAACTTTGTTACCCTTTCCCACATTAAACAACTCTGCAGCAGATGACTTTAAAAATATACATAAATTATGCGTGCCAAATAGTTAATTATACATGGGGAGGGTTAATAAATACATAATTATCATCATTAGACATAAAACCTACTTAAACAATGTTTGCGAAATAGGTAAGTCTACATGGAGAGGGAAAAGAAATACAAAATCATCATCATTTGACATTAAACTTACATAAATTATGCGTGCCAAATAGTTAACCCTTTCCCTCATATAGACGCTTTCTGACGCCTCTGCAGCAGACAGCTTTTTGAAAACATAGTGACAAAAGAAGAAATTGCTCAAAACGAGCAATTTCTCCTTTTGCCACAATGTTTTCCACTGTTAGTTATAGGTTATCCATTCAATTATAGAGATTTTCTATTTTTTGAAAAAGCATGTTCAAATTCATCTCATGCAGAATTGTTGTATGTGGGAAAGGGTTAATTATACATGGAGAGGAAAAATAAATACATCATCATCACCATTAGACATTATCCTGCCCTACCACTGCAAATTGTATCATCATCTTTAACAGACATTTTGACACACTGAGAGCAGACAACATTTAAAACATTGTGACAAAAGGAGAAATTGCTCATAAAGACACAATATTTTCAACTCTGGACAATAAAAACTTTAATTTTTTGTAAGAGTTACTTTTTTATCCTTATTATAAATTACTAGGGATGGGAACGAGTACCGATATTAGTACTCGGGTACTCGTGAACTCTTCCGATCGAGTACTCGGGTACTCGCAAGAAATCACATTGTGTAAGTTCGTTCATCAAACGTCTTGTCTCTCAGAATAGTATTGTCCTCGTGCACTTAATTTGAATTGATTTTATAAGAACAAACATGCGTTTGTTTTCGTCTCTACGTTTAATATTTGATATTTGGAAAAAAATAGTTTGTTTTATTTTTGAAAACAAAATAATTCAACAAATAACAAATACATCCAGAAATTGCATTGGCGTAAACATCCAAATGTTTGGGTGCAGAATGTATATCTCTTTAAAGTCGCGGGGGGAGCAAGTCAAATGGTGGATGGAAAACAATACCAAGATTGATAAACAATACATTTAATAAAAGAATATTTTTATCATCTATGAAAACTAGAATTGTTTTTGCAAAAAACAGATGTCTCCCCTCAAATATCTGTCAAAATCTCTCAAAACATTCCAACCTATAAATTTGGGACAGATATGGAGCGGACACGAAATAAAGCCTCAAACCTTTGACCTTCAAGCGTGACCTTGACATTGACCCTATATTGTCGAGACGCGGGTTCTGCACGTCGCCTTGATGAGGTAAACATGTGACCCAAGTTTCATGAAAATCCTTCAAACCGTCTGGGAGATATGGAGCGGACACGAAATAAAGCCTCAAACCTTTGACATTCAAGCGTGACCTTGACCTTGACCCTATATTGTCGAGACGCGGGTTCTGCACGTCGCCTTGATGAGGTGAACATGTGACCCAAGTTTCATGAAAATCCTTCAAGCCGTCTCGGAGATATGGAGCGGACACGAAATAAAGCCTCAAACCTTTGACCTTCAAGTGTGACCTTGACCTTGACCCTATATTGTCGAGACGCGGGTTCTGCACGTCGCCTTGATGAGGTGAACATGTGACCCAAGTTTCATGAAAATCCTTCAAGCTGTCTGGGAGATATGGAGCGGACACGAAATAAACAGGGAGTAAAATTAGCGGTCGCCCAGTCGCCCATGGCGACTAAATCTTCGGCTGGACCACCTAAGATTTCAAAATCGTCGTCCAGCCGGCGACCTTAAATATTGCATTTTCTATACTTCAAACCCCATGTTATTTTTTTTGTCGATGGAATCATCAAAAACTGATGAAGTTTATCAACTGTTAGAGAAATTGTCTTTTTTCTCATTACCAGATCCAAAATAGCCCCTTTTGTGTTTAACTTGTTTCATCGGCGAACAAAACATGGAAGATCGAGAGATTCCAAATACAATTGTAAATATTAGGACCCCTCTAGGCGATAAATGAGCGACGGTTATCGGATTTATTCTACCGCGTAAACAAAATTGGGTACCTGTAATCTATAAATAGATATGGAAAATATCCCAAACAGACTTATAAGTATTACGTCAGCTTTTTCAAAATGTCTGCGCAGTCAAATTTAACAAAAATTACAATGCGACGTTTTCTCGACTGGGTTAGCGGACCCAAAAAGAAAAGGTTATTTTACAGGGTTCGAATTTAAGCTTGCAAACTCGCGAGTGCAAATTTCAAATTGCAAGGTGAGATTTCAGGAACCAGCATATTTTTGCGAGTGAAAATTTTGGGCCGAATAATACGCATTTCTATTTGTCGATCTTTTACAGGGTTGTTTCTTTGACAAATCGCTGTTATTGCAGTGATTTTTCGAGATTTACCAAGTGGCTGGGAGTATATATATACTTTCAGTTTTGCAATATTAGCGGAAGTTTACAATCGACTCATGTGCATGCATATTCAACGGCCCCAATATTGATGACGTTTACTGTATACATTTGGGCATCGGAATTCCAAAATTAGTTTTAATTTATATATCGCAAATACGATGGTATATTTTGGGTTTCCCAAGTTGTATTCACAACGGAGATAGAAGGAATGGATGTCTTGCACTTAATCTATTTATTTATTGGGGTTTTACGCTGCTTTCAACAATATTTCAGTTATATCACGGCGACAGTTCACTTATTCATGATCCCTGGGTAAACAAACCAGTACTAGGCTAGAAAATGAAAAATAACAAGGTCACCGATTTAGGTCATTCACTGAAACAGGGCAGTGTACGATTTATATGTCAACATTACATCCGATCCTAGCAGGAACATAATTTAAAATGATTTCAAGCAGGAATTGAGATTGACACTCTAGATTTCTGTTTCCAATTTAAAAACAATAGTTCATCAGTTTTCATGAATGACTTTTCTTCATTTGGTTTTGCATTGAATAAATTTAAATAAAACTAGAACTATCACTGAAGATGATAAATACCCCCTAAACAGCACCTTGACTACACCAAAACTTAATAAGTAAAAGGGCCCTTACTCTGTAAAATAACATGCAATTGTAACCCCTTTAGGATATGCACATCTCCTCTTGGGATAGAAGCTTCAAGTAAAATTTTATTGAATTCCTATTTTGTAAGAAATAGGCCGGACAAAATATGGCTTCCGACCAACAGACAGACAGACAGACAGCCCACCACAGTGACTCCTATATACCCCCTCTTCTTCGAAGGGGGGTATTAAAATACATGTTTGCTTGTTGTAATAGGCTACATATAATATGAACAAGAGGGCCATGATGGCCCTTGAATCGCTCACCTGATTTTTTATTTTTTTTTCACTTTAGCTATATAAGCCTCGCCCCCTGGCAGCCATAGTTTCCGACCAATCAACTTGGCTTGAAGGAATCTGATAGAGGGTCACCCTAGGAACATTTCTACAAAATTATTTGAAAATCGGCCAGATACTTTTGGAGGAGAAGATTTTTTAAGTTTTCACTATAGCCATATAATGCAAAATAGCCCTGCTTACTGGCGGCCATGTTTTTTGACCAATCAACATGGCTTGAAGGAATCTGAAAGTGGGTCATCCAAGGAACATTTCTACAAAATTATTTGAAAATCGGCCTGACACTTTTGGAGGAGAAGATTTTTTAAGTTTGCACTATAGCCATATAAGGCAAAATAGCCCCGCCCCCCCCCCCCCCCCCCCCCTGGCAGCCATTTTTTTCGACCAATCAACATGGCTTGAAGGAATCTGATAGAGGGTCACCCAAGGAACATTTCTACAAAATCATTTGAAAATCAGCCTGACACTTTCGGAGGAGAAGATTTTTTAAGTTTTCACTATAGCCATATAAGGCAAAATAGCCCCCGCCCCCTGGCGGCCATGTTTTTCGACCAATCAACATTGCTTGAAGGAATCGGATAGAGGGTCACCCAAGGAACATTTCTACAAAATTATTTGAAAATCGGCCTGACATTTATGGAGGAGAAGATTTTTTAAGTTTTCATTATAGCCATAAAAGGCAAAATAGCCCCGCCCCCTGGCGGCCATGTTTTTTGACCAATCAACATGGCTTGAAGGAATCTGATAGAGGATCACCCAAGGAACATTTCTACAAAATTATTTGAAAATCGGCCTGACACTTTTGGAGGAGAAGATTTTTTAAGTTTGCACTATAGCCATATAAGGCAAAATAGCCCCGCCCCCCCTGGCGGCCATGTTTTTCGACCAATCAACATGGCTTGAAGGAATCTGATAGAGGGTCACCCAAGGAACATTTCTACAAAATTATTTGAAAATCGGCCTTACACTTTCGGAGGAGAAGATTTTTTAAGTTTTCACTATAGCCATATAAGGCAAAATAGCCCCGCCCCCCCCCCTGGCGGCCATGTTTTTGAAACCAATCAACACAGCTTGAAGGAATCTGATAGAGGGTCATCGAGGGAACATTTCTACAAAATTATTTGAAAATCTGCCAACCAATTTGGGAGAAGAAGAATTTTGAAGTTTTTTCGGTTTCGTTGCCATGGAAACCAGAATTTTGCATGGATCCCAAAAATTTGAAGGAATTCTGGTGAGGTCATTGAGAGGATGCTTTCTGTGAAGTTTCATCCAAATTGACCCACTGGTTACTGAGGAGAAGAAGTTGACGCACGACGGACGACGCACGATGGACGACGCACGACGCACGACGGACGCCGGACAAAAGGCGATCACAATAACTCACCTTGAGCAAAGCTCAGGTGAGCTAAAAAGGGCAATAACTCATCCAAAAGTAGGTCAAATTAAACCCCCTCGTAATATGCGCAACAAGACATTGTACCGATGACTCCTGTGAAGTTTCATAGAAATGTGGCAAAGGGGTTGT
This sequence comes from Serripes groenlandicus, assembly GCA_031761405.1. Taxonomy (NCBI): domain Eukaryota; kingdom Metazoa; phylum Mollusca; class Bivalvia; order Cardiida; family Cardiidae; genus Serripes; species Serripes groenlandicus. The sequence continues at coordinate 5,314,530 of JASEVX010000001.1, read as the reverse complement.
GAGATGAAGGCCGGACAAGAATGAAATGGCAATTTTAAATAAAGGGCAATAACTCAACAAAAATTAGGTCAAATTAAACGCCCTCCTAATATGCGCAACTAGACGTTGTACCGATGACTCCTGTGAAGTTTCATAGAAATGTGGCCAAGGGGTTGTGAGATGAAGGCCGGACAAGAATGAAATGGCAATTTAAAAAAGGGCAATAACTCATCCAAAAGTAGGTCAAATTAAACCCCCTCGTAATATGCGCAACAACACATTGTACCGATGACTCCTGTGAAGTTTCATAGAAATGTGGCAAAGGGGTTGTGAGATGAAGGCCGGACAAGAATGAAATGGCAATTTTAAAAAAAGGGCAATAACTCAACCAAAATTAGGTCAAATTAAACGCCCTAGTAATATGCGCAACTAGACGTTGTACCGATGACTTCTGTGAAGTTTCATAGAAATGTGGCAAAGGGGTTGTGAGATGAAGGCCGGACAAGAATGAAATGGCAATTTTAAAAAAAGGGCAATAACTCATCCAAAAGTAGGTCAAATTAAACGCCCTCGTAATATGCGCAGCTAGACGTTGTACCGATGACTCCTGTGAAGTTTCATAGAAATGTGGCAAAGGGGTTGTGAGATGAAGACCGGACAAGAATGTAATGGCAATTTTAAAACAAGAGGGCCATGATGGCCCTTGAATCGCTCACCTGATTTTTTATTTTTTTTTCACTTTAGCTATATAAGCCTCGCCCCCTGGCAGCCAGTTTCCTACCAATCAACTTGGCTTGAAGGAATCTGATAGAGGGTCACCCTAGGAACATTTCTACAAAATTATTTGAAAATCGGCCAGATACTTTTGGAGGAGAAGATTTTTTAAGTTTTCACTATAGCCATATAATGCAAAATAGCCCTGCCTACTGGCGGCCATGTTTTTTGACCAATCAACATGGCTTGAAGGAATCTGAAAGTGGGTCATCCAAGGAACATTTCTACAAAATTATTTGAAAATCGGGCCGACACTTTTGGAGAAGAAGATTTTTTAAGTTTGCACTATAGCCATATAAGGCAAAATAGCCCCGCCCCCCCATGGCGGCCATGTTTTTCGACCAATCAATATGGCTTGAAGGAATCTGATAGAGGGTCACCCAAGGAACATTTCTACAAAATCATTTGAAAATCAGCCTGACACTTTCGGAGGAGAAGATTTTTTAAGTTTTCACTATAGCCATATAAGGCAAAATAGCCCCGCCCCCCTGGCGGCCGTGTTTTTTGACCAATCAACATGGCTTGAAGGAATCTGGTAGAAGGTCATCCAAGGAACATTTCTACAAAATGATTTGAAAATCTGCCAACCAGTTTGGGAGAAGAAGAATTTTGAAGTTTTTTCGTTTCGTTGCCATGGAAACCAGAATTCTGCATGGATCCCTAAAATTTGAAGGAATTCTGGTGAGGTCATTAAGAGGATGCTTTATGTGAAGTTTCATCCTAATTGACCCACTGGTTACTGAGGAGAAGATGTTGAAGATTTTTTAAGTTTTCACTTTGGCCATATAAGGCAAAATAGCCCCGCCCCCTGGCGGCCATGTTTTTTGACCAATCAACATGGCTTGAAGGAATCTGATAGAGGATTACCCAAGGAACATTTCTACAAAATTATTTGAAAATCGGTCTGACACTTTTGGAGAAGAAGATTTTTTAAGTTTGCACTATAGCCATATAAGGCAAAATAGCCCCGCCCCCCCTGGCGGCCATGTTTTTCGACCAATCAACATGGCTTGAAGGAATCTGATAGAGGGTCACCCAAGGAACATTTCTACAAAATTATTTGAAAATCGGCCTTACACTTTCGGAGGAGAAGATTTTTTAAGTTTTCACTATAGCCATATAAGGCAAAATAGCCCCGCCCCCCCTGGCGGCCATGTTTTTCGACCAATCAACACGGCTTGAAGGAATCTGATAGAGGGTCATCCAAGGAACATTTCTACAAAATTATTTGAAAATCTGCCAACCAATTTGGGAGAAGAAGAATTTTGAAGTTTTTTCGGTTTCGTTGCCATGGAAACCAGAATTTTGCATGGATCCCAAAAATTTGAAGGAATTCTGGTGAGGTCAATGAGAGGATGCTTTCTGTGAAGTTTCATCCAAATTGACCCACTGGTTACTGAGGAGAAGAAGTTGACGCACGACGCACGACGCACGACGCACGACGCACGACGGACGCCGGACAAAAGGCGATCACAATAACTCACCTTGAGCAAAGCTCAGGTGAGCTAAAAAGGGCAATAACTCATCCAAAAGTAGGTCAAATTAAACGCCCTCGTAATATGCACAACTAGACGCTGTACCAATGACTCCTGTGAAGTGTCATAGAAATGTGGCAAAGGGGTTGTGAGATGAAGGCCGGACAAGAATGAAATGGCAATTTTAAGAAAGGGCAATAACTCATCCAAAAGTAGGTCAAATTAAACGCCCTCGTAATATGCGCAACTAGACGTTGTACCGATGACTCCTGTGAAGTTTCATAGAAATGTGGCAAAGGGGTTGTGAGATGAAGGCCGGACAAGAATGAAATGGCAATTTTAAGAAAGGGCAATAACTCATCCAAAAGTAGGTCAAATTAAACGCCCTCGTAATATGCGCAACTAGACGTTGTACCAATGCCTCCTGTGAAGTTTCATAGAAATGTGGCCAAGGGGTTGTGAGATAAAGGCCGGACAAGAAATGTGGACGCCCTGACAGACAGACGGACAGACAGACAGACAGACAGACAGACAGACGGCGCAGGCAAAAGCAATATGTCTCCTCCGGAGGGAGGAGACATAATAAGCGAATTAAAATTAATGAGTTTATCAGCCTCATTCTGAACACCGATATTGGAAAGGTATAACACAGGAGCTATAACATGAGCTCTGATGCACAAATATTAAATATTATGGTAAACAATTCCTTACTATCATTCACTTCATTATATTGCTGTCTTAAACTTTGAAATGAAACTGGACAATTTTTGTCTGACTTAAGTTAACCCTTTCCCTCATATGACAATTCTGCAGCAGACGACTTTGAACGTATTTTGTCAAAATATAGATAATCTCCATAATTGAATGGATAACCTATGACAAAAAGGAGAAAATATTGTGGCAAAAAGAGAAATTGCACGTTTTGTGCAATTTCTTCTTTTGTCACTATGTTTTAAAAAAGCCGTCTGCTGCAGAGGCGTCAGAAAGCGTTTATATGAGGGAAAGGGTTAAGTCTACCTATTCCCCATTTGTATATATGTAAAAGGTTTTCTTTATAAAACTTAATCTTGATGAGATTTGGACGGGTTTATACCGGTATTTATGACATGTCCTTGTAATTTAACTTCTTTGTAATTTAACTTCTATTTTCAATTACCAAAAAAATGTATGTCATTCATTCACCTTTGAAACTGTTTACCAATTTAATAACAGAATTCCATCTTATCAGTCTTTTTTATGTCAAACTAAAACTATCAGTTGACTTAACAGACATCGAAACATATATCTATAAATTTGATTTTTATTAAAAAATCGTATTAAAAGAGGCAAACAAAAGAAACAATTTATTGCAAGTTGTGAAACATTTGGCTTTCAATGGCGAATCATTTTGCTCTCATGTCCTAAAATAATTTGGCAGAAAGATTTTTTTAACTCAGCGCAGATCCTGAACTTGTGTGAAATTATTTTGAAATAAGGTGAGCAGTATAGGAGGAGATGTCCTTTAAAGGTTTCTGCTGGCCATCTTGAGAAGCGAGTAATCTAAGAAACATTCCTGTAAAATATTTGAAATTGGACATTTGGTTAAGAAACAGAATTTTTTACTTTTGGCTCTGGTGGCCATCTTGTACTGCGGAGCAATTATAATTTTGTATAGATGAGGGGCCACCTGCCAGTTGGTCATATTCTTGTGAAATCATATTAAATTGGACCAGAAGTTTCAGACGAAGATTTGAACAAACTTTGGACATCAAATGAGAGGGACGATGATTTATCCCAATATCTCACCTGAACGCTTCTTGCTCAGATGGGTTACATGTAATCAGCAGAAAATAAGGTATAAATTTTAGCAAATTGACTAAGAAGTTTTTAAATAATATTCAAAACACAATACTTAGGAAAATTTGTGATTATAAAAAACACTTGTATATATAAGTCACCCATGATGGACCTTTGTCCCCCAAGCCACATTCTTTAGAATTCTCCCCAAAAAGTCGAAAGTGGTTTCTGAAGTTAAGATATTGAGGATTGCTTTTAAGCCAATCTCACAAAAGGACCCTAAACATGATTTGAAAAATCAAATAGAAGGTTTTCCTTTAAACATTTCATAATTGGTATAAAAGTTTTCCTTTGAACATTTCATGATTGGTATAAAAGTTTTCCTTTGAACATTTCATAATTGGTATACAATTTTCTGAGATTTTCATTTTTTTTATCACAGGCACATAGAGCAAAACAGTCAAATTCCTGTTTGTCTTTTGAGAAATCAAAATTTATGAAGCCTCCATTTTCTATCTTATTTTCACTATTGTGTGCTACAGGGTATCAATCACCTGTACAGAAAGAATGAATGAACGTATATTGTTTTATGTCGCATCGACAGCTAAGGTCATTTAGCGCGCAATTAAATTTAATTATTCATGATCCCTGGGTAACCAAACCAGTACTAGGCTAGAAAATTGTAGTGCCGCGACTGGGGATCGAACCCGGGACACCCGGTTTCGAAATCCCCGACGCTAACCATTCGACCACAGCGGATTCCTCACCTGTACAGTGGAAACAGGCTAAATATATGTTAGCATTTAAGAGGCATCTTTGCAGAGTGCAGTTACAGTAACTGAATCTTAATGGGTGAGTGTTACTTACTCCCTCATATACACAACTTGTGAAAACAATGTGAGAAAAGAAAAACATCATCATGATAAACAATTTCTCTTTTTCTGATAACAACTGCATCAAATTTATAGTTGCATTTTTAAACATATATTACAAATTTTTCCTCTGCTGACTTTAACCCTTTTTCTGCATACAACAAATCTGCAGCAGTCAACTTTAAAACTATCTTGGCAAAAATATGAAAAATCTTTATTTATGAAAGAACAATTTTATAGCGTTGAAAATATTGTGACAAAAGGAGAAATTGCTCAGAAATTTAGCTGTCTTTTTTTGCCACAAAGTTTTCAAAATGTGTCTGCTGCCGAGGCGATCAGAAACCGTCAGTTTATTGGAAGAGGTTAAAACAGGCATTGTGTAAGATTAAACAGGTAAAAAATTGCAACGTAAACAAACCTGTCAGAATGCCAGAAGAATCTTTACTGCCGTTCTGTTGCTCTGCCTTTTTGTGAATATGTTCCACTCTTGCTACAATTTTTTCTCGTAATAACTGGATTATCTCCTGAAATTTAAATAGAACTGAAACTTTATCATTAAAATATTTAGAATTAACAACTTTGCAGGGCCTCACTTTGAGTGATAACAAGACTTTCATTCAATTTAACTGTGTGACCTAGTTTTTGAACACCCATAACTTAGTTTCAAACTTGATAAACTTTCATTATGATTGGATGAGCATTGTTGCCTGTAGAGTGTTAACCCTTTCCCTCATATAGACACTTTCTGATGCCTCTGCAGCAGACAGCTTCTTGAAAACATAGTGACAAAGGAAGAAATTGATCAAAACGACCAATTTCTCCATTTGCCACAATGTTTTCCACTTTTAGTCATAGGTTATCCATTCAATTATAGAGATTTTCTATTTTTTGACAAAACATGTTCAAAGTCGTCTGCTGCAGAATTGTCGTATGAGGGAAAGGGTTAATGAGACAATTGTTGAAAATTCATGATGGTCAGAGAACGGACAAAATGTGATCACAATAGCTCACCTAATTACGAAGCTCTTCATAGGCAGTTTCTCTTTCTGCCACAATGTTTTCAAAAGTCTTCTGCAGCAGATGGGTCAGAAAGCCTCTTTATGTGAGACAGGGTTAAAGCACACATTTTGCCTTTATTTTTGAAATCAAGATTGGAGAGAAGAAGCTTACATAATAAATACTGAAGTAACATCTTCATTGACTTTTGCAATTTTACTCTATAACCTTTCCCACTTGCAGGTATTTATTTAACGCATCTGCATAAGACGTCTTTTGAAAACATTGAGGCAAAATAAGAGATTGCTTTGAATGAACATTTCCATAGTTTTGTCTATATCTAAAAATTTCAACAATTTATCTCCAAAGGGCCCTAACTTAACCCTTTCCCTCATACGACAATTCTGCAGCAGGCAACTTTGAACATATCTTGTAAACAAGAGGGCCATGATGAGGTGAGTTCGCTCACCTTAATTATACAATGTACTGCAATGCAAAACACATCAATACAATTATTCTGAATGCAACCTCCACAGTGTTCGAACATTCAGACCAAATTTCAAGCTGCTGAAGCAAAAAATGCGCTTCAGTGTTAACAAGATTTCCCTTCAATTTGACGTAGTGACCTACTTTTTGACCCGACATGATCCATGTTCGAACTTGACTTACAAATCATCAAGTCAAACACTCTGATAAAGTTTAAACATGCTCAAATTGAAAATGTGACCTCCAGAGTGTTAACAAGATTTCCCTTCAATTTGACCTAGTGACCTAGTTTTTGACCTCATATGGCCCAGTTTCGAACTTGTCCAAGATTTTATGGAGATGAATTTTCTGATAAGCTTTCATGAAGATTGGATGCAAAATGTAGCCTATAGTTTAAACAACCGCAAATGTTGATGACGGACGAACGACGGATAAAATGTGATTACAATAGCTCACCTTGCACTTCGTGAACAGGTGAGTTAAAATAATAGAAAATCTCTATATTGAATGGATAACCTATGACTTAACCCTTTCCCTCATACGACAATTCTGCAGCAGACGACTTTGAACATATTTTGTCACTAAATAGTAAATCTCTATAATTGAATGGATAACCTATGACTAAAAGTGGAAAACATTGTGGCAAAAGGAGAAATTGCTTGTTTTGAGCAATTTCTTCTTTTGTCACTATGTTTCAAAAAGCTGTCTGCTGCAGAGGCTTCAGAAAGCGTCTTTATGAGGGAAAGGGTTAATTTATGAATATAGAAAAATTATATGCATGACAGTGGCATACAGTGACAGTAACAAACGGCAATAACTCTGTCATTATGTAAAGTAGAGTTATGTTTCTTGTACACTGCACTTCCTCTGATTATGCTCTACCATTATATGTAGTTTTATTAGATTCCATCTATTAGTTATTAAGTAATTCTACGGACAAGAAAGAGTAACAAAGGGCAATAACTCTGTATTTAGATAAAATAGAGTTATGGTTCCTGTACACCGCACTTCCTCTCAATGTGTTGTATCATCCTATGAAGTTTAATTAAATTCCAACAATTTGTTTTAAAGTTATGCTCTGGACAAGACTCTACGAATAAGAAAAAGTAACAAAGGGCAATAACTCTGTAATTATGTAAATTAGAGTTATGGTTCTTGTACACTGCACTTCCTCTGATTATGCTCTACCATTGTATGCAGTTTTATTAGATTCCATCTGTTAGTTATTAAGTAATTCTCCGGACAAGAAAAAGTAACAAAGGGCAATAACTCGGTATTTAGATTAAATAGAGTTATGGTTCCTGTACACTGCACTTCCTCTCAATGTGTGGTATCATCCTATGAAGTTTTAATAAATTCCAAGAATCAGTTTTAAAGTTATGCTCTGGACAAGACTCTACGAATAAGAAAAAGTAACAAAGGGCAATAACTCTGTAATTATGTAAATTAGAGTTATGGTTCTTGTACACTGCACTTCCTCTGATTATGCTCTACCATTGTATGCAGTTTTATTAGATTCCATCTGTTAGTTATTAAGTAATTCTCCGGACAAGGAAAAGTAACAAAGGGCAATAACTCTTTATTTAGATTAAATAGAGTTATGGTTCCTATACACTGCACTTCCTCTCAATGTGTTGTATCATCCTATGAAGTTTTATTAAATTCCAACAATTAGTTTTAAAGTTATGCTCCGGACAAGACTCTACGAATAAGAAAAAGTAACAAAGGGCAATAACTTTGTATTTAGATAAAATAGAGTTATGGTTCCTGTACACCGCACTTCCTCTCAATGTGTTGTATCATCCTATGAAGTTTCGTTCAAATCCTATGTTGCATTGTTAAGATATGGTCCGGACAAAATATGGCTTCCGACCGACCGACCGACCGACATACCGACCGACCGACACAGTGACTCCTATATACCCCCCCAAAACTTTGTTTTTTGGGGGTATAATTAACTTTCTATAACTTAAAAATCCAATAAACCGTTTTATTTATTTCTCAGTAATTAATGACCAGACTCTATCAGTCTCCACTGTCACACATATCATATTTCTATATTCATACGAAAATGAACTAAAATAGGAAAATACATTAATATTTTTTATTTATATAATACAATAACACTTTATTGTATTCATTTCAATACAAAAACACAACAAAACATGGGATATAAATGTATGACCTCCAGACTCGACCGGACTCTACCAGACTCTGTTTAGTGATACCCACTATATGTAGCTTCAAAATAGAATCCCTAATGACATGACTGAGTTACATGAATACACCTTATAGACGCTTTCTGACCCCTCTGCAGCAGATGGCTTTTTGAAAACATAGTGACAAAAGAAGAAATTGCTCAAAACGAGCAATTTCTCCTTTTGCCACAATGTTTTCCACTTTTAGTCATAGGTTATCCATTCAATTATAGAGAATTTCTATTTTTTGACAAAGTATGTTCAAACTCGTCTGCTGCAGAATTGTCATATGAGGGAAAGGGTTGATGTAATAAATGTTTTTATGCAAAATTATACACAACCCTTTTATCATAAAATTAGGTATTGTAGTGTTATTTTATTTATTTTAAAGTCTTGATAATAACTTTGTTTTGGACTTTTAATTGTATCTAAAAGCAGGGATACGTCCCTGCTAAAAGTCAGGTGTACGTCTTGTGATTTATACTTTCATAAAAATGCTTATATATATATTAATTAATTTTATAAACATTTTACAAAATCAGTATTTTAGTGGTCTGTCACATTTGCATGTACAGTATATGAATTTAATTTTTTTTCAATTCATTAACATCTGGTACCACAGGGACATCATGTCATGTGACCAATACTTGTTTTTCTTACGACTTACCTTCTTCAGCCCAGCATTGTATACCTGTAAGATACCTTTAAGATTTGTTTGGGCTCTACAGTAAGGACATCAGATTCTGTCCCTTCTTTCTCTAGAATTTGTATGGTACTGGTGCTCCCAAAAGTTAAGTTTTAATATAATTTGTTGGTAACAGATTAGCCGATGTTTGTCGTACACAGTTCAATGGTTTCATTCAAAATGGTTGTATCTACATCTTGAACCATGCAATACAGTCAAGTAACCCTTAGCGGATCATAACCAATAGCGGATTACTTTAAGTTATCAAGACACGCTAACTAATTTATTAGACAAAATTGTTGTGTATAAATAATTAAATTGGCAGATAAGTACTTTATGGTATTATTTAAATAGACAATAAAAAATATTGCATGTCAGGCTTCAAATGCATCCATATCATCTGAGCGCCTGCTGCAAGTGTTTACATGACCCAGTTGTTTCTACCTTGTTTTTAAGAAAACATGTGTTTTTCAAAGGAACAGAGAGCGATCTTAATTGTGTTAGGTAATTATTTTGACATTTTATGAATCACAAATACATACACCTATTGAAATGTAACCATTCATTCTCATTTGTCTTTGCGTGTTTTACACTGAAGATAATATAATAGCTAGGTAAGTTACCATTAGCGGATCGCCATTTTGTTTCCATTACTGAGTCTGAGGGGTTTTCTCAAAACTTTGTTCGAACAATTTAGCCATTCCCGAAGATGCTAGTGATTAAATCGGAAACCTATCAATACAAATCTGCTGTTAGATAAAATATAGCTTGTAGGACTATTATAATAACAGCAGAAGTTTTGACAGCTAAAATGTTGCTCGAGATGACACCCCTGATATCAGATCGTCACTTGATCCCCTATTGCTACAATTGATCTGGTAATGCATCAATAACTCGAAATGGTAAACAACGGTCTGTACAGCTGTTTCAGCACTAAAACTGAAAAAAGTCTTTGTCAATTTAAAAGAAAATGTTTTTACTTATGGAATGAATGAATGAATGTATATTGTTTTACGGCGCATCGACAGCTAAGGTCATTTAGCGCGCATTTAAATTTTATTATTCATTATCCCTGGGTAAACAAACCAGTACTAGGCTAGAAAATGTGCCTTGCCCAAGGGCACTCCACCATGACCGTAGTGCCGCGACTGGGGATCGAACCCGGGACACCCGGTTTCGAAATCCCCGACGCTAACCACTCGACCACAGCGGATTCCTTTTTACTTATGGACTATAAACAAAAATAATCCGAAATATTGACGGTTTCTTTTATGCACTACGTTGTTTCATTACTGATCCGTTAAGGGTAACTTGACTGTATATTGAGACCAGGTCCAGAGACGTAGATAAGAGGGATAGGTAGCTAAACTGTTTACTAAAATATCACCAGTGCCAACATTTGTAGCAAGTAAAACTAACAAACTATTCAAGATATGAAAATAAAAAATAAAAATTCTGGAAGTTTAAACATTCTTCTAAATAAATTGCAGTAGATAAAACTATTTTAATATACTACAGGTTTTGATAATATGATATCCTTATGAAAAATGTCAGTCTATTAATTTTTGGAAATATAAGTCAGAAATCCCAATATCTGTGTCTTAAACTGTCTTTTGACCCTTTCTGCAGCAGACGACTTCAAACATATTTTGTCAAAAAGGAAAAAATCTCTATAATTGAATGGATAATTAACCTATGACTGAAAGTGGAAAACATTGGGAGAAATTGCAATTTTTATGCAATTTCTTCTTTTGTCACTATGTTTTCAAATAGCCTATATGAGGTAAAGTGTTAAACAGGTCAGTGTTCAAAATACAAAGAAATTCCAGTTGTTCATTGTATCTCTAACTTAAGTTGAAATGTTAAGCTTTCAGAATATGTATGTTTTGTTCATGTGCCAAATGTGACTTCAAAGTGTTTTTTTGCTACAAAATGTGAACATTTGGACATTTTTATTTCTATGTGTGATATTTTAACCAGATAACAGGTGTACAGGTGGAGTTGTCTATCCCTCTTATCTATGTCCCTGTTAGGTCTGATGATACTGTACCATCAACAGTTTGTTTTAAATCATAATAATGCTGTTATGATGTATTTATGTCATCTTATCTGTCATTGAATACATATTTTCGCATATTTTTTAATATACATCGCGTGCTGAAGGTGTATTTGGGCGTTTCGTGTGACCAACATGACCAGCTACGAAACATCTGTGGTGCGAAAGAATATTCTTGGGTTGAACAACATCTGTAATTAAAATTCTATTTCCATGATAATAATTATAAATAATTACGGCATGCCATAATTACCCGTAAATAAAGTGTCTTTGAAGCTTTCATTATGACTTCTGTTATGTGATCTTTGTAAGACAATACACAGATTTGAACCTCAAAAAGAACAAATATCTTTCCGCGCTTCTGGTTACCGATCTGGTTTGCGAAGGAATGACACAAAAGACGAGAACCAAACCAAAATCAAAGCGCTGAAGGCAAACATGGTATAGGGGCATATGTAAGGTGAAAAGATAAGGCATAGTTCATAGACAAACATTGTTGAAACAATGTATCATCGACCTTTAAACAAACCAAACCAAAAATGTTTGAAACAACACAGATTGCCTGCTAATAGCCAATAGATCTACCTAATTTATCAAAGTTTGACGCTTTTCGAGTATATTTTTTTTAATTAGTGTTTTACGCCAATTTCAACATTATTTCAATTATATCACGGCGACAGTTCACTAATTCATGATCCCTGGGTAAATAAACCAGTACTAGGCTAGATAGTGTGCCTTGCCCATGGGCACTCCAACATAACCGTAGTGCCGCGACTGGGGATCGAAACCGGGACACCCGTTTTCACATCCACGACGCTTACCACTCGACCACAGCGGATTCCTTTTTCTTGTATAAACACGAAAGACAACAGATTGACAAACAAGTATAATACTTCCAGTTCAGTGAACACTAAAGATTCACACACTGTATACATTGGACAATCGAAAGCATGCTAGAAGTATGTTTCATATGCGCTGCACATCTGTAGGTCATACGCTTCTGTACGCCAAGTCTGAAATTGATACATTGAAACTTTATTGAGCAAATTGCCGAAGAAAAAAATATGAAATGATGGAATTTACACCTAAAAAACCAGATCAGATTTTTGTTTGAAATATTGTATCGGTCTCCTCATCCCAATGTATAAGTGTGACCACTTTGAAATGAATTTTCCAAACAGAAACAACATTTTGACCCATTCATGCAAACCCTGATGGACAGACGGACGGATAGATGAACAAAATGTCGCACGGACAGTCAATCGCTCCGGACAAAGTGCAAAGCTTGGGGGAGTACTCATTACCGAACAAAAGCATTTTACGGATTGTGTTTCAGGCGAAAGCCATTTAATAAGTGAAAACATGTTAGAACAAAACAGTATACAGTCCAAAAACAGCATGCCTTAGTTATGTTAATTTTGCAATGCACACTGCAGGTCATATAAAGTAACCTAAACACCACGTTTAAAATGGATACAATGGAAATAATGGAGACAATGAGTGAACTAAAAAAGGAAGAATGGAGATAACACTAAAATAAGCAGACTAGAGCTATGTTCCTAGTATTTCGCCGTTCACCTGATCACAAGGTATAAGTCTGACCAAAAAAGGTTAACGTGTTATGGTATTTGTAATGTATTTGTTATCACATAAAAACCGCATATGCGATTTGAAACGGTACCGTACAAGGTAAATTGACAAAAATGATATTGTGAGCAATTGCTCCGTTTCCACAATATTTTCATTATTCGATTACTATAGTATCACGGAAAGGGTTCATCTATCATGATTAGGAAAGATTAGTGTTGAGATAGATTCGGGTGTTAACAGAGATTTGAAGTGTTTATAATGTAATGCTTTTAGGGTTTCGTTTACATAACTATGCATTTTTGTGTGAAAACATCTGTTATTCTTTGCATACACACTTTTAGATATTCTTTGTCATTACCAACATCATGAAATATGCAAATATGTCCGAATCGACATCTAAATAAATATATTATCTTTTATAAATGTAGCCCATGTACAACGTCCAGATTATTCAAGTTAAAATAACATGAAATACCATTGTTTTGGGGTATCTTTTGTTAATCATACGAACACTATTTAACCAGTACTTAATGCAGTTTGGCATACATGTATGTAATACACAATCAGGCCTACAGATAACATTTTTAGTGAATTGGGTATTTACCCCATTAATTGTTTTTCAGACAATTGCATTTGTTTTTAAATTTAAGTAACAGTAATTAATTTACTCCATCATGTTTTAGAAATTGATTTTTTCTTCGACTTGAAATCATCGTGGCAAAGGGAGATACAATGAGCAAAATCTCCCTTTTCACAATAGATCAATGTTATTTAACTAATGCTTCTAATTGTTGGCAAATCTATATATTTGGGGGATCCCGCATTCATCCAGACACTTTTTAAGTTTAGTTTTGCTTTAATCTGTATGCACAGTGTGTATCTATGCTTAGTAAATTCACAGCCAGCCATAGATACTTTTTATTACATTCGGATCTTGTTTGATTACATGTAAATTATTTAAGTAACATAAATATAAACAATTGCTTTTAATATTTACTTTTAATTTGCTTTTGAGTACTCATCATTTTAAAAATAATTGCCTTTTTTGACTTTTTTTTTTTGACTTTTTTAAGGCAAAAAAAGCTATTTATCTGTATCCTGCACAATGGCATTCTACCGCATTGACCTAATGCAAGGGAATCACAAGTATTTGTAGAACGGCAACATTTCTTTTTACAAACTGATTGTGTACTTTTTCAAGTTTTCAATGTATTGGTATCCCCAAATCTGTGAAAAGTAGCACGGTATGGGTTTTGACAGATGCATCGAATATGTCAACACGTCTTTCATTTCAATGCATCTAAAATGAGTTCGTAGTTTCAAAATGTAAAACATTGCCTTTCTAGCTTGTAACGATAACATATTATGAGTTTTAGACCATGATTACTTGCTAATGAAATAAACGCCTAAATATATAAAACTTGAAACAATTTCAATTTCTTTTCTTTTATAGAACCATTTTTCGGACTTTTTCAAGACTCCTCCATTACTAAAAACAACAATTTTACATTTATTAATATTAATTTCGAGATCTACTTAACTACGGAATGTTTCTCCTTTGTAATTTAACAGCATTTTCGGCAAATCAAAATACATCATCGGCAAAAATAAAACAATTAAATCATTAATATCATTAGCCACAAATATTCCACGTTATTTATTAGTCGCTGGGCAGAAGCCCGCGACTTATTTTTTTAATAGGTTTTTGGAAATGACATGGGAGGACGAGTTATTATTAGAAAAAGAAAAAAATTAAATGTCTTGAACATATAACAATTGTGTTTGTTTAAAAACACTTAGTTATGACACATCTAAAATGAAATTAATTATCCGATGTTTTAAGTATTTGCAGTTTCTTTATTTTTACTCGCATTTATATTTTTTTGTCTTATTTACGAAGACAAAAGAGTCCCTGATAGACTTGCTGCAGACTGTTATGTGAGCCATGTTACTATGAGGCCGTTATACTTACCAAATGTGTCTGGAAAATAATTGATGCTAGCCTTGTTACTATGAGGCCGTTATACTTACCAAGTGTGTCTGGAAAGTAATTTATGCTAGCCTTGTTCAGTCTCTCACATTATGCCTGAATCTCCAAAAATCCCCAAGAAAATGTAACGGTAAACAATTCTCACACCTCTGCAGGAGTCATTTACTGCCCAGCATCTGACCCCTATTTCAGTGAAAGCCCCGTTGATATGTTATCACATGACCAGAGAAACCACATCTGTGTCGAGTTTGTTGTTAGACCAGCTATTTCACTTTTGAAACTTGTACAGAACCAAGTTGAAGTGAAGGTAGAATATGACATGTGTCCCAATGCAAGCTTGTGAACCAGAGGAAAACAATGTGGAAAGTAAAAGTTACTTCTCTATTTCATGATACAGAAAGCTGTTCATGACTGAACTAGCTGCATATGTATATTGAAGCAATCGCAGGAAAAGTAGCCATGTAGGCCCCGTTTCCAACAATAAAATGAATCTGCAGGAGACAATATTGAACATATCTTTAACCCTTTCCCACATACAGCAAATCTGCAGGAGACGACTTTGAAAACCAAGCTTAATTGTTAAATAAAGTTGAAACATTGTGGCCATCATAAGCAACTCACCTTTCGCCACAATGTTTTCACAAGTAGTCTGCTGCTAGTGCGTCAAAATGCTTCTGCAGGTGGGAAAGGGTTATAACATGGGGAGCCTCTATGAATGAAAGTTAGATAATAGAAAAGAGAAGAAAACATTGTTGAAAAACAGAAAATTACTCCATTGAGCAATTTCTCTTTTTCTCACAATGTTTGACAGTGTTCTGCAACTGCTGGAAACGTATTAAAATGTATCTGCATTTGGGAAAGGGGGTTAAGCAATTAATTTCATATTTTCCAAATCAATATGTGTATTTATATACATGTATGTACTGTAGATTGTTTAACCTTAAGAATGACAACATCCAATATGGAACGCCGGCACTGTCTTTAGAAGTGATGAAACTCCATTATTATGTCTG
Organism: Serripes groenlandicus; assembly: GCA_031761405.1. NCBI lineage: Eukaryota > Metazoa > Mollusca > Bivalvia > Cardiida > Cardiidae > Serripes > Serripes groenlandicus. The sequence continues at coordinate 5,298,640 of JASEVX010000001.1, read as the reverse complement.
TTTGTTATTACATTATGTACAACGATCTTTACATGTTGTGCAAACATATTTATATTATGTCAGTATATGGTTATGTGTTGTGGTTTTGTACTTATATTCTGATAGTTTTTATTATATTATGTCGGTACATCTTTACATTATGTAGATACATCTTTATATTATGTAGACACATCTTTATATCATGTGCTTGATTTATTATATTATGTCCATACTTTATTATATTATGTGGATACATCTTTACATTATGTAGATACATCTTTATATTATGTAGATACATCTTTATATCATGTCCTTGCTTTATTATATTATGTCCATACTTTATCATATTATGTGGATACATCTTTACATTATGTGGATACATCTTTATATCATGTGGATACATCTTTATATTATGTGGATACATATTTATATTATGTAGATACATATTTATATTATGTAGATACATCTTTACATTATGTAGATGCATCTTTACATTATGTAGATACATCTTTATATTATGTAGGTACATCATTACATTATGTAGATACATCTTTATAGTATGTAGATACTTTATTGTGCGCTGTGTTTACTTTATTACATTATGTCCATACTTTATTACATTATGTCCATACGTGTTTACATTATGTGCATACTTTAGTATAGTGTGTGCACAAATTATTATATATTATTTCGCCTCACACGAAATTCTAGCAATTTCACTGGTTAAAGCGTGTCACGTGCAGAAATATATATTTCTATAGGGGGTGAGTAAAGTAAAAAAGTCAGTTCAAAGGTTGGTTTTCGTAAAGTGGCTCTCAAATGTTACCAGTTACCCAGAAAGAAATGAAATGAATTGAAATAAATATGTTCATGTTGAACCGGTGTATTATTTTAAATAATATATCTATTCCAATTCTTTAATCAATATTGATAGATCTTTTACTCATGACGTCATATTATGCTACCAACAAATATCAACAAGTTACAGTATAGTTCAGTTTAAAGTGGTCGACGAAATAAATACATAATTGGGTTTGTTACTGACCCACTACGGAAATATAGTGGGTCTGTTGGACTATGTGCGACTTATTTTTCGATCCAACATGACAAATGTTTGAACAAGAACTGAATTTGATGGAAATTAATGTTCTTATGAATTTCAATGAATATTTGAACATACATTGAACCTCTGAAGTGTTCAGAGGCTTTTGAAACTTGACCTTGTGATCTAGTTTCTGACTCCACATACATGTAATCGCGTTTATAGATTGACCTAGATTTGATGACGATAAATATTCATAAAGAAGGTAGATAACTAGTAATTTAAATGATGTCCAGTACATACACAATATAAGTCTAAGGGGACATAACTCTTTGTGTTTTAAAGCAATCTTTGTTTCACTTGCCGTCTAGCCTTTTAATATGTAGGTTAACATTTCCATACGGTTTTAATCAAATCCATCCGCCAATGCCTTAAATATGGCACAGGACGACAGACGAACGGACGGACGGACGGACGGACGGACGGACGGACGGAAGGTAAACGACAAACATATCCCATTCATATTTGCCCATGATTAACAAAGTAGTAGATAATGTCCATGCAATATTATATTGTTTAGTTAGTTGTTTTTCTTATATTCTGTCGTGACGTTATTACATCTTGTGCTATCTGTGGTAACTTTATATGATGTGCAAACGTTGTTATATGTTGTGGATAGATTAAGCAGGGTGATATTCCGCCTTGACACCGGAAATAAAAGCGCGAATGTACGGAATGTGACGGTAATGTGATCCGTAAAGGGTAACGCCCGTAAAGCAAACAATGCCTCCTTGGCAATCTTCTTCAATCTATTAAACTAGGAGAGTTATTGAAATATAAATATGTATCTACATAATATAAAGATGTATTTACATAATATAACGATGTATCCACATAATATAAGATGTATCTACATAATGTAAAGATGTATCCACATAATATAATAAAGTATGACATAATGTAAAGATGTATCCACATAATATAAAGAATGTATCTACATAATGTAAAGATGTATCCACATAATATAATAAAGTATGGACATAATATAATAAAGCAAGCACATGATATAAAGATGTATCTACATAATGTAAAGATGTATCCACATAATATAATAAAAGTATTGGACATAATATAATAAAGCAAGCACATGATATACAGATGTATCTACATAATATAAAGATGTATCTACATAATATAAAGATGTATCTACATAATATAAAGATGTGTATCTACATAATATAAAGATGTACTCGACATAATATAAAGATGTATCTACATAATGTAAAGATGTACCGACATAATATAAAGATGTATCTACATAATGTAAAGATGTAACTACATAATATAATAAAAACTGTCAGAATATAAGTACAAAACCACAACACATAACCATATACTGACATAATATAAATATGTTTGCACAACATGTAAAGATCGATGTACATAATGTAATAACAAACAGACATAATAATGGAGTTTCATCACGTCTAAAGACAGTGCCGGCGTTCCATAATCCCACATTAAAACTAATAAGCATATAATAAGAAATACTACCCCCCCTCCCTTCCCCTCTCTCTCTCCTCTCTCTCTCTCTCATCTCTCATCTCTCACTCTCTCTCTCTCTCTCTCTCTCTCTTCTCTCTCTCTCTCTCTTCTCTTCTTCATTCTCTCTCTCTCTTCTCTTCTCTCTCTCTCTTCTCTCTCTCTCCTCTCTCTCTCTCTCTCTCTCTCTCTCTCATCTCTCTCTCTCTCTCTCTCTCTCTCCTCTCTCTCTCTCTCTCTCTCTCTCTCTCTCTCTCTATCTCTCTCAATCTCTCTCTCTCTCTCTCTCTCTCTCTCTCTCTCTCTCTCATCTCTCTCTCTCTCTCTCTTCTCTCTCTCTCTCTCTCCTCTCTCTTCTCTCTCTCTCTCTCTCTCTCTCTCTCAGAAGACAGTTTCCCCATTTGGCAAGACATACAACAATGCAATACATTAAAAATTACTTTGCTTTCATTTTAGCATTTTCAAAATAATTGTGTTCATTTGTAACCCTGTGACCAAAATTGCTTATGTAGTTATGCCCACTGTACACATATGCTCTCTTTGCAAATTGCTATCTTTGCAAATTATATAAATGTTCTCATATGTTACATTTGCCCTTAACGATTGAGTCAATTTCACCAGGCGGCTATCATTATAACCAGTCAAAGAAATAAGGTATTAAAGCGATACAGGTCCTACATGGGCTTCCTGTTGAATTCAGTCAAGTAACTTCTTTCCCTGTGGAGTGAGGTAAGCATTATTTTTCTACGAGCATCATATTGAGGGAGTGTCGTCAATGCAACGTTTTTGTTTCTTAACCGTTACAAAGGGAAGGTCTGCAAGGCGTGAAAAATGTGCATCGGTCCCCAAATAATATTCAATTTCCCCACTTGCATTTTGCGAAGAATATGAGAGCTATACTACTCGCCCTGGCGTCGGCGTCTACGTCACACCTTGGTTAAGGTTTTACATGCAAGTACCTAAATACTAAATGTATTGCATTGAAGCTTTCTACACGTCTACCCAACGATCACACCTATGTAGATTATCAAGTCAGATACTCGATCCTGCAATTTATGCAAGTTATGGCCCTTTTTTTTACTAAGAAATTCTGGTTAAAGTTTTGCGTGCAACTACATTAAGAGTCCATATCTCAGTATTTACTTGATGCGTTGCATTGACACTTTCTACAACCCTACCCAACTATCACACCTATCTATATTATTATGTTAAATAACTCTATAATGCAAATTATCACTCTTTAAGAAATTGTGGTTAATGTTTTGCATGCAACTACGTTCGAGTCCATTATCTCAGTAACCTTAAATAAGCGGAGAAATAGTCGAGCGCACTGTCCTCCGACAGCTCTTGTTAGATCGATTCTTGCTATTCTGATAAATTTTTGTCCATCGTTAACTTTTAGCTTTAAACATCATCTCCGGCTTAACCACAGGACCAATTTCAACCAAACTTCACAGGAATGTTCCTTTGGTGGCCCTCTTTCAAAAGTGTTCAAAGACTTAAGTTCCATTGAGAACTTTGGTTGCCCACGGCAACAAAAAAAGGATAAATTAACCAAAACTTAAAAAATCTTCTTGTCTGAAAGTAGTCTCAAGCCCATGCCTTTTTATATTTGGTATGTATCATTATTTAGTGAACCTCTACCAAGATTGTTAAAATTATAGCCCTGGGGGTAAAAATGACCCCTCCCAGGGGATCACTTGTTTTACATAAGACTTGTATAGGGAAAAAACTTTAAAAAATCTTCTTGTCCAAAAGTAGGAGGCCAAGGCCTTTGATATTTGGTATGAGCTTCATCTAGTGGACCTCTACCAAGATTGTTCAAATTATAGCCCTGGGGTCAAAATTGACCCTCCCTTGGTGTCTCTTTTTTTTTTAAATAGACTCGTATATATAGGGGAAAAAAATCTTCTTGTCTAAAAGTAGAAGGCTAAGGCCTTTGATATTTGGTAAGTAGCTTCATCTAGTGGACCTTTACCAAGATTGTTTAAATTATAAGCCCTGGGGGTCAAAATGGCCCCTCCCCTTAGGGTCACTGGTTTAAAATAGACTTGTATAGGGAAAAAGCTTTAAAAATCTTCTTGTCTGAAAGTAGAAGGCCCATGCCTTTGATATTTGATATTAGCTTCGTCTAGTCGACCTCTACCAAGATTGTTCAAATTATAGCCCTGGGCTCCCCAGTTATCACAAATGGATTTTAAAAGATCATATAAAATGTGTACATATTAGCTGATCAACTGTTAAGATGGATTGTAACTGCACTATGTGCTTCAGAAAGATAATGTATGAGGTACAGTCCTTATTGTTATTAGTCGCCGGGCAGAAGCCCGCGACTTCTATTTTTAATAGCTTTTTGGAAATGACATGGGGGAGAGTTATTATTAGAAAAAAACAAATTTAAATGTCTTGAACATATTACAATTGTGATTATGACACATCTAAAATGAAATAAATAATCCGATGTTTTAAGTATTTGCAGTTACCTTATTTTGACTCGCAATTGTGTTTTTTTTTTTGTCTTATTTACGAAGACAAAATAGTCCCTGCTAGACTTGCTGCAGACTGTTATGTGTCAATATCGAGATAAAAATCACGTCGAATTCTCCTTTTAGTAGCAATATTAACTTACTGAATGTTATTTTCATGTTCAAAGAGATGTCTTGATTTATGTAGAATTCATTTAATAATGTTAATCCATGAATATCTAAAATAGGAACTGTTTCGAAGCTAAATATGTTGATCAAGTGACTACCGAATACGGACTGTGTAGATAAATCTCCTTTGCAGAGAGCCGTTCTTTACACTCACTTACAAATAGTTAATTATAGGTGATTTAAAATATTTATTTGGTTCGAAACAAATGACGAAAAGAACAAACTGAGATAAGACTGGTTTTAATATAAAAATTACTTTGAATGAACACTCTCTGCCTATAAAGAGAGTGTAAAAAACGACAATTATGCAAAGATTACTAAGAATCAAATCGGGTCTTATTTCGTCCTTGACAAATTTAAATGTGTTATTAAATTCCCTACACGCATTTTGCTTGCGATATGCATATTGTTATGCTTCAATGACACATTTAGGGCGCTCATCATTATATAATTTTAAAACATGAGTAGACTAATGATTGGGAAGATTACTCATTTCCTGTTTATGATCAATAATTAGTTGGCTGTGTATATGGTCAACCAGAGACATATAAACATGTATATATATGTTTATATGTCAATGGGCCAACCTACCTTAGAATGGAGATTGATCATAAACAATCAAATTCTGTGAAGGACATTCACTTCGTTGACAAAAAAAATGCAAGTTATGATACATTTTCACTTGACCCCACCCCTGATGTTCCAATATGCCCTTTAGTTGATAAGTGTTTTTTTCATCTACTATAATGTAAGTGTTATGCATAACTGCAGTATGGATTTCCGGCAACATTGATGTGTTACATCTACTTTATCTTGTCTTCTTTCTTAAACAAATGCAATGTGCATGTCCTGAGAACACAGCCCACAGTCAGAGTTATGGGACTTGTCCTGCAAGGTCATTTGATGATGTCCAATAAGTGAGTGAAGTTTCAAAATTTAACCAAAGTTGCAACGCCAACGCCGACGCACAAGTGACTGTTATAGCTCTCATATTCTTCGAATAGTCGAGCTAAAAAAACTACTAAGTTTTAAAGCAAGTTTAAAACAAACAAAAAACATGATCAAATGCAATTAGTAATTACATTTTCAAAATAATTCGTTAGCAGTACTTTCAGTACTTTGATTTCTTTAACAAATGCAATGTGCATTCCCTGAGAACACAGCCCACAGTCATATACCGGTCAGACAAACATCTTGGCAATTTAATCACCTTATCAAGAAAATTAATAGTCTAATGACCCATGGGTAATTGATGCTGGCATTTAATAGCCTAAAAGCTAACTGTTTATCGTTTGCAGATTTGAGAAAAATTTCACCCATAATGTGGGAGACTGTGTTACTATGAGGCCGTTATACTTACCAAATGTGTCTGGAAAGTAATTTATGCTAGCCTTGTTACTATGAGGTCGTTATACTTACCAAATGTGTCTGGAAAGTAATTTATGCTAGCCTTGTTACTATGAGGCCGTTATACTTACCAAATGAGTCTGGAAAGTAATTTATGCTAGCCGTGTTACTATGAGGCCATTCTACTTACCAAATGTGTCTGGAAAGTAATTTATGCTAGCCGTGTTACTATGAGGCCGTTATACTTACCAAATGTGTCTGGAAAGTAATTTATGCTAGCCTTGTTACTATGAGGCCGTTATACTTACCAAAGTAATTTATGCTAGCCTTGTTACTATGAGGCCGTTATACTTACCAAATGTGTCTGGAAAGTAATTTATGCTAGCCTTGTTACTATGAGGCCGTTATATTTACCAAGTGTGTCTGGAAAGTAATTTATGCTAGCCTTGTTACTATGAGGCCGTTATACTTACCAAATGTGTCTGGAAAGTAGGTTATGCTAGCCTTGTTACTATGAGGCCGTTATACTTACCAAATGTGTCTGGAAAGTAATTTATGCTAGCCGTGTTACTATGAGGCCGTTATACTTACCAAATGTGTCTGGAAAGTAATTTATGCTAGCCTTGTTACTATGAAGCCGTTATACTTACCAAGTGTGTCTGGAAAGTAATTTATGCTAGCCTTGTTACTACGAGGCCGTTATATTTACCAAATGTGTCTAGAAAGTAATTATTGCTAGCCGTGTTACTATGAGGCCGTTATACTTACCAAATGTGTCTTGAAAGTAATTTATGCTAGCCTTGTTACTTGAGGCCGTTATACTTACCAAATGTGTCTGCAAAGTAATTTATGCTAGCCTTGTTACTATGAGGCCGTTATACTTACCAAATGTGTCTGGAAAGTAATTTATGCTAGCCTTGTTACTATGAGGCCGTTATACTTACCAAGTGTGTCTGGAAAGTAATTCATGCTAGCCTTGTTACTATGAAGCCGTTATACTTACCAAGTGGATCGGAGTATAACTCCCTGTTCACCCGAACCATCATGATGGATTGATGGAATGACCATATTGTTGGCTTCATGCAAAACGGCTGTAACTAAATATTGTAACAATTTGTAGTTACAACCGTTTTGCATGTAGCCATCGATATTGTTTCCTGACCCAAGGCGCCCTATAGGCAGCATGTTTGTTGGTTTTCCTGACATCAGGCCCATCTTCAAACAACATCTTCTAGAACATGCTGTCTGTAGAGGCGCGTTCAGTCAATAACCTCTATTAACCTCTTCTCGACTTATGGACCTGTAAACGCCCTGACATGCTAAATAAGCATGACGATATATTTCTTCTAGTTTACTGTTCAAAGGGACACAACGCTCATGTAAAATAATGTGGCACTTACAGTTATCTGTCGTTGTACACACAAGGAGGTTTACAATAATAAACTGGTAACCAATATAAACAAGGGGCAGACATTTTGTTGAACATATTCTCTTAAATGTAGATTCCAATTGAAGAACTTGTTCGATCACTCTAAGTTCTGGTGAGTAATAATGCGCGTATTATTAACAAAGCACCCGTAATGTACGATTTAAAGGACTAGTGTGTGATTCATCCAAAAAAGGGTAAAGGAGTGACTTGTTGATGTCGGTTTTAAATTATCTAGATCTACAGTACAGTACGCCTACGGGCAGGTGTTTTCTTTCTGAATTGTTTCTTTAGATAGAACCGGAATTAAAGAACAAGCCCAATAAATTATGTTGAGAGTCAATGTTGTAAAACGGTTACACTCTAATATGGAAAAAATTCCATTATTATTTGAAATATTGACACATTATCTACCGACTTTTAAATCAGTTAAACTATTGGAAAGAGTCACTACAAATACAAATTAATTTCGTTATTACCAAAGATGTTTTCAAATATCGTCTGCTGCAGATAAGTCCAAACATGCCCCATTGCGGTAAAGTGAACATAACTTAACCCTTTATGTCGTAAATAGTTTTTAAATTTTATTTTTATCTTCGTCAATATTCAAAGTATCTGAATAACAGATTAGGAACTGTGCAACTGAAATAGAATTAGCTGACAAACAGAAGTCATGATTAGATTAATTGATTGACTGAGTTTAACGGCGTTTTCAGTAACCAAAAAGGAATCACGTTTTTTTTAACTGTATTTGAATTATTAACCTTATTCATCTTATGAGGCTTTTCTTTAATTACTATCGCTCTGCATTAGTAAGGAGCCATGGTTGAAATGGTAATTTATTATGTAATTATTTATGAGAACAGCTTTAAACAGAAAAAAATATTGTTTTGTGGAAATGAATAGTATACATAATAAACTAATACACTCGAAAATGGCTGTTTGCTATTCATAAACAACATCTGCGTATCATTTTAGACAATACTTTAACCCTTATCCTGTTAACGCGACGTTATACAGTACTTTAACCCTTATCCTGTTGACGCGACGTTATACAATACTTTAACCCGTAACCTGTTAACGCGACGTTATACAGTACTTTAACCCTTAACCTGTTAACGCGACGTTATACAATACTTTAATCCTTATCCTGTTTTGACGCGACGTTATACAGTAATTTAACCCTTAACCTGTTAATGCGACGTTATACAATGCTTTAACACTTAACCTGTTAACGCGACGTTATACAGTACTTTAACCCTTATCCTGTTAACGCGACGTTATACAATACTTTAACACTTAACCTGTTAACGCGACGTTATACAGTACTTTAACCCTTATCCTGTTAACGCGACGTTATACAATACTTTAACACTTAACCTGTTAACGCGACGTTATACAGTACTTTAACCCTTATCCTGTTAACGCAAAGTTATACAATACTTTAACACTTAACCTGTTAACGCGACGTTATACAATACTTTAACCCTTAACCTGTTAACGCGACGTACTTTAACCCTTATCATGTTGACGCGCGACGTTATAAAATACTTTAACCCTTATCCTGTTGACGCGATGTTATACAGTACTTTAACCCTTATCCTATTGACGCGACGTTATACAATACTTTAAAACTTAACCTGTTAATGCGACATTATACTGTACTTTAACCCTTATCCTGTTGAAGCGTCGTTATACAATACTTTAACCCTTATCCTGTTGACGCGACGTTATACAATACTTTAACACTTAACCTGTTAACGCGACATTATACTGTACTTTAACCCTTATCCTGGTGAAGCGACGTTATACAATACTTTAACCCTTATTCTGTTAACGCGACGTTATACAATACTTTAACCCTTATCCTGTTGACGCGATGTTATACAATACTTTAACCCTTATCCTGGTGAAGCGACGTTATACAATACTTTAACCCTTATTCTGTTAACGCGACGTTATACAATACTTTAACCCTTAACCTGTTAACGCGACGTTATACAATACTTTAACCCTTATTCCGTTAACGCGAAGTTATACAATACTTTAACCCTTAACCTGTTAACGCGACGTTATACAATACTTTAACCCTTATCCTGTTGAAGCGACGTTATACAATACTTTAACCCTTATCCTGTTGAAGCGACGTTATACAATACTTTAACCCTTAACCTGTTAACGCGACGTTATACAATACTTTAACCCTGAGTTTGAATTTGCTATACAGGACGTTAAACATCATCGACGTTACATGTTATACAATACTTTAACCCTTATTCTGCTGTACGGGATACTAAACAACATCGACGTTACATGTTATACACTACTTTAACACTTATCCTGCTGTACAGGACACTAAACAACATCGACGTATCATGTTATACAATACTTTAACCCTTATTCTGCTGTACGGGATACTAAACAACATCGACGTTACATGTTATACAATACTTTAACCCTTATTCTGCTGTACGGGACACTAAACAACATCGACGTATCATGTTATACAATACTTTAACCTTTATTCTGCTGTACGGATACTTAACAACATCGACGTATCATGTTATACAATACTTTAACCCTTATTCTGCTGTACGGGATACTAAACAACATCGACGTTACATGTTATACAATACTTTAACCTTTATTCTGCTGTACGGGACACTAAACAACATCGACGTATCATGTTATACAATACTTTAACCTTTATTCTGCTGTACGGATACTAAACAACATCGACGTATCATGTTATACAATACTTTAACCTTTATTCTGCTGTACGGATACTAAACAACATCGACGTATCATGTTATACAATACTTTAACCCTTATTCTGCTGTACGGGATACTAAACAACATCGACGTATCATGTTATACAATACTTTAACCCTTATTATGCTGTACAGGACACTAAACAACATCGACGTATCATGTTATACCATACTTTAACCCTTATTCTGCTGTACGGAATACTAAACAACATCTGCGTATCATGCTATACGATACTTTTACACTTACCATGCTGTATACATATTTAAACATTATTTACGTATCATGCTGTAAACATTATTTACGTATCATGTCATTCAATACGTGAACCCTTATCCTGCTGTACGGGACACTAAACAACATCGGCGTTACATGTTTTACGATACTTTAACCCTTATCCGGCTGTACGGGTCACTAAACAACATCGACGTATCATGTTTTTCAATACTTTAACCCTTATTCTGCTGTACGGGACACTAAACAACATCGACGTATCATGTTATACTCTACTTTAACCCTTATTCTGATTTACGGGACACTAAACAACACCGACGTATGTTGTTTTACAATACTTTAACCATTAACCTGCTGTAAGGGACACTACACAACAACGACGTATTATGTTATACAATACTTTAACCGTTAACCTGCTGTACGGGACACTAAACAACATCGACGTATCATGTTATACAATACGTTAACCCTTATTCTGCTGTACAGGACACTAAACAACATCGACGTATCATGTTATACAATACTTTAACCGTTAACCTGCTGTACGGGACACTAAACAACATCGACGTATCATGTTATACAATACGTTAACCCTTATTCTGCTGTACAGGACACTAAACAACATCGACGTATCATGTTATACAATACTTTAACCCTTATTCTGCTGTACGGGATACTAAACAACATCTGCGTATCATGCTATACGATACTTTTACACTTACCATGCTGTACACAACTTTAAACATTATTTACGTATCATGCTGTAAACATTATTTACGTATCATGCTGTAAACATTATTTACGTTTTATGTCATTCAATACGTGAACCCTTATCCTGCTGTACGGGACACTAAACAACATCGGCGTTACATGTTTTACAATACTTTAACCCTTACCCGGCTGTACGGGTCACTAAACAACATCGACGTATCCTGTTTTACAATACTTTAACCCTTACTCTGCTGTACGGGACACTAAACAACATCGACGTATCATGTTATACAATACTTTAACCCTTATTCTGATTTACGGGACACTAAACAACATCGACGTATGTTGTTTTACAATACTTTAACCATTAACCTGCTGTAAGGGACACTACACAACATCGACGTATTATGTTATACAATACTTTAACCGTTAACCTGCTGTACGGGACACTAAACAACATCGACGTATCATGTTATACAATACTTTAACCCTTATTCTGATTTACGGGACACTAAACAACACCGACGTATGTTTTTTTACAATACTTTAACCCTTATCCGGCTGTACGGGTCACTAAACAACATCGACGTTACATGTTATACAATACTTTAACCGTTAACCTGCTGTACGGGACACTAAACAACATCGACGTATCATGTTATACAATACTTTAACCCTTATTCTGCTGTACGGGACACTACACAACATCGACGTATTATGTTATACAATACTTTAACCCTTATTCTGCTGTACGGGACACTAAACAACATCGACGTATCATGTTATACAATACGTTAACCCTTATTCTGCTGTACAGGACACTAAACAACATCGACGTATCATGTTATACAATACTTTAACCCTTATTCTGCTGTACGGGATACTAAACAACATCTGCGTATCATGCTATACAATACTTTTACACTTACCATGCTGTACACAACTTTAAACATTATTTACGTATCATGCTCTAAACATTATTTACGTATCATGTCATTCAATACGTGAACCCTTATCCTGCTGTACGGGACACTAAACAACATCGGCGTTACATGTTTTACAATACTTTAACCCTTATCCGGCTGTACGGGTCACTAAACAACATCGACGTACCATGTTTTACAATACTTTAACCCTTATTCTGCTGTACTGGACACTAAACAACATCGACGTATCATGTTATACAATACGTGAACCCTTATCCTGCTGTACGGGACACTAAACAACATCGACGTATCATGTTATACAATACTTTAACCCGTATTCTGACAATACTTTAACCCTTATTCTGATTTACGGGACACTAAACAACATCGACGTATGTTGTTTTACGATACTTTAACCATTATCCTGCTGTATTGGACACTAAACAACATCGACGTATCATGTTATACAATACTTTAACCCTTATTCTGCTGTACGGGACACTAAACAACATCGACGTATCATGTTATACAATACTTTAACCCTTATTCTGATTTACGGGACACTAAACAACATCGGCGTTACATGTTTTACAATACTTTAACCCTTATCCGGCTGTACGGGTCACTGAACAACACCGACGTATCATGTTTTACAATACTTTAACCCTTATTCTGCTGTACGGGACACTAAACAACATCGACGTATCATGTTATACAAAACTTTAACCCTTATTCTGATTTACGGGACACTAAACAACATCGACGTATGTTGTTTTACGATACTTTAACCATTAACCTGCTGTAAGGGACACTACACAACATCGACGTATTATGTTATACAATACTTTAACCGTTTACCTGCTGTACGGGACACTAAACAACATCGACGTATCATGTTATACAATACTTTAACCCTTATTCTGCTGTACGGGACACTAAACAACATCGACGTATCATGTTATACAATACTTTAACCCTTATTCTGCTGTACGGGACACTAAACAACATCGACGTATCATGTTATACAATACTTTAACCCTTATTCTGATTTACGGGACACTAAACAACATCGACGTATGTTGTTTTACAATACTTTAACCATTAACCTGCTGTAAGGGACACTACACAACATCGACGTATTATGTTATACAATACTTTAACCGTTAACCTGCTGTACGGGACACTAAACAACATCGACGTATCATGTTATACAATACCTTAACCCTTATTCTGCTGTACAGGACACTAAACAACATCGACGTATCATGTTATACAATACTTTAACCCTTATTCTGCTGTACGGGATACTAAACACCATCTGCGTATCATGCTATACAATACTTTTACACTTACCATGCTGTACATAACTTTAAACATTATTTACGTATCATGCTGTAAACATTATTTACGTATCATGTCATTCAATACGTGAACCCTTATCCTGCTGTACGGGACACTAAACAACATCGGCGTTACATGTTTTACAATACTTTAACCCTTATCCGGCTGTACGGGTCACTAAACAACATCGACGTATCATGTTTTACAATACTTTAACCCTTATTCTGCTGTACGGGACACTAAACAACATCGACGTATCATGTTATACAATACTTTAACCCTTATTCTGATTTACGGGACACTAAACAACATCGACGTATGTTGTTTTACGATACTTTAACCATTAACCTGCTGTAAGGGACACTACACAACATCGACGTATTATGTTATACAATACTTTAACCGTTAACCTGCTGTAGGGGACACTAAACAACATCGACGTATCATGTTATACAATACTTTAACCCTTATTCTGCTGTACGGGACACTAAACAACATCGACGTATCATGTTATACAATACTTTAACCCTTATTCTGATTTACGGGACACTAAACAACATCGATGTATCATGTTATACAATACTTTAACCCTTATCCTGCTGTATTGGACACTAAACAACATCTACGTATCATGTTATACAATACGTTAACCCTTATTCCGATTTACGGGACACTAAACAACATCGACGTTTCATGTTATACAATACTTTAACCCTTATTCTGCTGTACGGGACACTGAACAACATCGACGTATCATGTTATACAATACTTTAACCCTTATCCTGCTGTATTGGACACTAAACAACATCGCCGTTTCATATTATACAATACGTTAACCCTTATTCTGATTTACGGGACACTAAACAACATCGACGTTTCATGTTATACAATACTTTAACCCTTATTCTGCTGTACGGGACACTAAACAACATTTACCTTTCATGTTTTACAATACTTTAACCCTTATTCTGCTGTACGGGATACTAAACAACATCTGCGTATCATACTATACAATACTTTTACACTTACCATGCTGTACACAACTTTAAACATTATTTACGTATCATGCTGTAAACATTATTTACGTATCATGTCATTCAATACGTGAACCCTTATCCTGCTGTACGGGACACTAAACAACATCGGCGTTACATGTTTTACAATACTTTAACCCTTATCCGGCTGTACGGGTCACTGAACAACACCGACGTATCATGTTTTACAATACTTTAACCCTTATTCTGCTGTACGGGACACTAAACAACATCGACGTATCATGTTATACAAAACTTTAACCCTTATTCTGATTTACGGGACACTAAACAACATCGACGTATGTTGTTTTACGATACTTTAACCATTAACCTGCTGTAAGGGACACTACACAACATCGACGTATTATGTTATACAATACTTTAACCGTTTACCTGCTGTACGGGACACTAAACAACATCGACGTATCATGTTATACAATACTTTAACCCTTATTCTGCTGTACGGGACACTAAACAACATCGACGTATCATGTTATACAATACTTTAACCCATATTCTGCTGTAAGGGTCACTAAACAACATCGACGTGTAAGGGACACTAAACAACATATACGTTTCATGTTTTACAATGCTTTAACACTTATTCTGCTGTACGGGACACTAAACAACATCGACGTATCATGTTATACAATACTTTAACCCTTATTCTGATTTACGGGACACTAAACAACATCGACGTATCATGTTATACAATACTTTAAACCTTATCCTGCTGTATTGGACACTAAACAACATCGACGTATCATGCTATACAATACTTTAACCCTTATTCTGATTTACGGGACACTAAACAACATCAACGTATGTTGTTTTACAATACTTTAACCATTAACCTGCTGTAAGGGACACTACACAACATCGACGTATCATGTTATACAATACTTTAACCCTTATCCTGCTGTATTGGACACTAAACAACATTTACGTATCATGTTATACAATACTTTAACCCTTATTCTGCTGTAAGGGTCACTAAACAACATCGACGTGTAAGGGACACTAAACAACATATACGTTTCATGTTTTACAATGCTTTAACACTTATTTTGCTGTAAGGGTCACTAAACAACAACGACGTATCATGTTATACAATACTTTAACCCTTGTCCTGCTGTAAGGGACACTAAACAACATATAAGTTTCATGTTTTACAATGCTTTAACACTTATCCTGCTGTACGGGACACTAAACAACATCGACGTATCATGTTATACAATACTTTAACCCTTATTCTGCTGTACGGGACACTAAACAACATCGACGTATCATGTTATACAATACGTTAACCCTTATTCTGCTGTACAGGACACTAAACAACATCGACGTATCATGTTATACAATACTTTAACCCTTATTCTGATTTACGGGACACTAAACAACATCGACGTATGTTGTTTGACGATACTTTAACCATTAACCTGCTGTAAAGGACACTACACAACATCGACGTATTATGTTATACAATACTTTAACCGTTAACCTGCTGTAGGGGACACTAAACAACATCGACGTATCATGTTATACAATACTTTAACCCTTATTCTGCTGTACGGGACACTAAACAACATCGACGTATCATGTTATACAATACTTTAACCCTTATTCTGATTTACGGGACACTAAACAACATCGACGTATCATGTTACACAATACTTTAACCCTTATTCTGCTGTACGGGACACTGAACAACATCGATGTATCATGTTATACAATACTTTAACCCTTATCCTGCTGTATTGGACACTAAACAACATCTACGTATCATGTTATACAATACGTTAACCCTTATTCTGATTTACGGGACACTAAACAACATCGACGTTTCATGTTATACAATACTTTAACCCTTATTCTGCTGTACGGGACACTGAACAACATCGACGTATCATGTTATACAATACTTTAACCCTTATCCTGCTGTATTGGACACTAAACAACATCGACGTATCATGCTATACAATACTTTAACCCTTATTCTGATTTACGGGACACTAAACAACATCGACGTATCATGTTATACAATACTTTAACCCTTATTCTGCTGTACGGGACACTAAACAACATTTACGTTTCATGTTATACAATACTTTAACCCTTATTCTGCTGTACGGGATACTAAACAACATCTGCGTATCATGCTATACAATACTTTTACACTTACCATGCTGTACACAACTTTAAACATTATTTACGTATCATGCTGTAAACATTATTTACGTATCATGTCATTCAATACGTGAACCCTTATCCTGCTGTACGGGACACTAAACAACATCGGCGTTACATGTTTTACGATACTTTAACCCTTATCCGGCTGTACGGGTCACTGAACAACATCGACGTATCATGTTTTACAATACTTTAACCCTTATTCTGCTGTATGGGACACTAAACAACATCGACGTATCATGTTATACAAAACTTTAACCCTTATTCTGATTTACGGGACACTAAACAACATCGACGTATGTTGTTTTACGATACTTTAACCATTAACCTGCTGTAAGGGACACTACACAACATCGACGTATTATGTTATACAATACTTTAACCGTTTACCTGCTGTACGGGACACTAAACAACATCGACGTATCATGTTATACAATACTTTAACCCTTATTCTGCTGTACGGGACACTAAACAACATCGACGTATCATGTTATACAATACTTTAACCCTTATTCTGCTGTAAGGGTCACTAAACAACATCGACGTGTAAGGGACACTAAACAACATATACGTTTCATGTTTTACAATGCTTTAACACTTATGCTGCTGTACGGGACACTAAACAACATCGACGTATCATGTTATACAATACTTTAACCCTTATTCTGATTTACGGGACACTAAACAACATCGACGTATCATGTTATACAATACTTTATTCCTTATCCTGCTGTATTGGACACTAAACAACATCGACGTATCATGCTATACAATACTTTAACCCTTATTCTGATTTACGGGACACTAAACAACATCAGCGTATGTTGTTTTACAATACTTTAACCATTAACCTGCTGTAAGGGACACTACACAACATCGACGTATCATGTTATACAATACTTTAACCCTTATCCTGCTGTATTGGACACTAAACAACATTTACGTATCATGTTATACAATACTTTAACCCTTATTCTGCTGTAAGGGTCACTAAACAACATCGACGTGTAAGGGACACTAAACAACATATACGTTTCATGTTTTACAATGCTTTAACACTTATTTTGCTGTAAGGGTCACTAAACAACAACGACGTATCATGTTATACAATACTTTAACCCTTGTTCTGCTGTAAGGGACACTAAACAACATATAAGTTTCATGTTTTACAATGCTTTAACACTTATCCTGCTGTACGGGACACTAAACAACATCGACGTATCATGTAATACAATACTTTAACCCTTATTCTGCTGTACGGGACACTAAACAACATCGACGTATCATGTTATACAATACGTTAACCCTTATTCTGCTGTACAGGACACTAAACAACATCGACGTATCATGTTATACAATACTTTAACCCTTATTCTGATTTACGGTACACTAAACAACATCGACGTATGTTGTTTTACGATACTTTAACCATTAACCTGCTGTAAAGGACACTACACAACATCGACGTATTATGTTATACAATACTTTAACCGTTAACCTGCTGTAGGGGACACTAAACAACATCGACGTATCATGTTATACAATACTTTAACCCTTATTCTGCTGTACGGGACACTAAACAACATCGACGTATCATGTTATACAATACTTTAACCCTTATTCTGATTTACGGGACACTAAACAACATCGACGTATCATGTTACACAATACGTTAACCCTTATTCTGCTGTACGGGACACTGAACAACATCGATGTATCATGTTATACAATACTTTAACCCTTATCCTGCTGTATTGGACACTAAACAACATCTACGTATCATGTTATACAATACGTTAACCCTTATTCTGATTTACGGGACACTAAACAACATCGACGTTTCATGTTATACAATACTTTAACCCTTATTCTGCTGTACGGGACACTGAACAACATCGACGTATCATGTTATACAATACTTTAACCCTTATCCTGCTGTATTGGACACTAAACAACATCGACGTTTCATGTTATACAATACGTTAACCCTTATTCTGATTTACGGGACACTAAACAACATCGACGTTTCATGTTATACAATACTTTAATTCTTATCCTGCTGTATTGGACACTAAACAACATCGACGTATCATGCTATACAATACTTTAACCCTTATTCTGATTTACGAGACACTAAACAACATCGACGTATCATGTTATACAATACTTTAACCCTTATTCTGATTTACGGGACACTAAACAACATCGACGTATGTTGTTTTACGATACTTTAACCATTAACCTGCTGTAAAGGACACTACACAACATCGACGTATTATGATATACAATACTTTAACCGTTAACCTGCTGTAGGGGACACTAAACAACATCGACGTATCATGTTATACAATACTTTAACCCTTATTCTGCTGTACGGGACACTAAACAACATCGACGTATCATGTTATACAATACTTTAACCCTTATTCTGATTTACGGGACACTAAACAACATCGACGTATCATGTTACACAATACTTTAACCCTTATTCTGCTGTACGGGACACTGAACAACATCGATGTATCATGTTATACAATACTTTAACCCTTATCCTGCTGTATTGGACACTAAACAACATCTACGTATCATGTTATACAATACGTTAACCCTTATTCTGATTTACGGGACACTAAACAACATCGACGTTTCATGTTATACAATACTTTAACCCTTATTCTGCTGTACGGGACACTGAACAACATCGACGTATCATGTTATACAATACTTTAACCCTTATCCTGCTGTATTGGACACTAAACAACATCGACGTTTCATGTTATACAATACTTTAACCCTTATTCTGATTTACGGGACACTAAACAACATCGACGTTTCATGTTATACAATACTTTAATTCTTATCCTGCTGTATTGGACACTAAACAACATCGACGTATCATGCTATACAATACTTTAACCCTTATTCTGATTTACGGGACACTAAACAACATCGACGTATCATGTTATACAATACTTTAACCCTTATTCTGCTGTACGGGACACTAAACAACATTTACGTTTCATGTTATACAATACTTTAACCCTTATCCTGCTGTACGGGACACTAAACAACATCGGCGTTACATGTTTTAAAATACTTTAACCCTTATCCGGCTGTACGGGTCACTAAACAACATCGACGTATCATGTTTTACAATACTTTAACCCTTATTCTGCGGTACGGGACACTAAACAACATCGACGTATCATGTTATACAATACTTTAACCCTTATTCTGATTTACGGGACACTAAACAACATCGACGTATGTTGTTTTACGATACTTTAACCATTAACCTGCTGTAAGGGACACTACACAACATCGACGTATCATGTTATACAATACTTTAACCCGTATTCTGATTTACGGGACACTAAACAACATCGACGTATCATGTTATACAATACTTTAACCATTAACCTGCTGTAAGGGACACTACACAACATCGACGTATTATGTTATACAATACTTTAACCGCTAACCTGCTGTACGGGACACTAAACAACATCGACGTATCATGTTATACAATACTTTAACCCTTATTCTGCTGTACGGGACACTAAACAACATCGACGTATCATGTTATACAATACTTTAACCATTAACCTGCTGTAAGGGACACTAAACAACATCGACGTGTAAGGGACACTAAACAACATATACGTTTCATGTTTTACAATGCTTTAACACTTATTTTGCTGTAAGGGTCACTAAACAACATCGACGTATCATGTTATACAATACTTGAACCCTTATCCTGCTGTACGGGACACTAAACAACATCGACGTATCATGTTATACAATACTTTAACCCTTATCCTGCTGTACGGGACACTAAACAACATCGACGTATCATGTTATACAATACTTTAACCCTAATTCTGCTGTACGGGACACTAAACAACATCGACGTATCATGTTATACAATACTTTAACCCTAATTCTGCTGTACGGGACACTAAACAACATCGACGTATCATGTTATACAATACTTTAACCCTTATCCTGCTGTACGGGACACTAAACAACATCTACGTATCATGTTATACAATACTTTAACCCTTAACCTGCTGTACGGGACACAGAAAAACATCGACCTATCGTGTTATAGTTATTTAATCCTTATCATGCTGTACTGGACACAAAACTACATGTACCTATCCTGTTATACAGTAACTGTTATTGAACCCTTATCATGCTTTACTGGACACAAAACAACATGTACCTATCCTGTTATACAGTTATTGAACCCTTATCATGCTGTACTGGACACAAAACAACATCTACCTATCGTTGTATACAATTATTTAACGCTTATCATGCTGTACTGGACACAAAGCAACATCTACCTATCGTGTTATACAGTTATTTAACCCTTATCATGCTGTACTGGACACAAAGCAACATCTACCTATCGTGTTATACAGTTATTTAACCCTTATCATTCTGTACTGGACACAAAACAACATCTGTCTATTGTGTTATACAGTTATTTAACCCTTATCATGCTGTACGAGACATTAAACAACATCTATATATCGTGTTATACAATAATTTAACCCCTATCATGCTGTACTGAACACAAAACAACATCTACCTACCTTGTTATACAATTATTTAACTCTTATCATGCTGTACGGGACACAAAACAACATCTACTTACCGTGTTGTACAATTATTTAACCCCTATCATGCTGTACTGGACACAAAACAACATCTTCTTACTGTGTTATACAATTATTTAACTCTTATCATGCTGTACGGGACACAAAACAACATCTACCTATCGTGTTATACAGTTATTAAATAATATTAAAGGCTTATCACGCTGTACGAGACACTTAACAACAGCTACATGTCGTGTTATACAACTATTTAACCCTTATCATGCTGTACGGGCCACTAAACAACATCTACTTACCATGTTGTACAATTATTGAACCCTTATCCTTCTGTACTGGACACTAAACAGCATTTACTCATCGTGTTGTACAGTTATTTAAACCTCATCCTGCTGTACGGGACATTAAACAACATCTACCTATCGTGTTATACATTTATATAACCCTTATCCTGTTGTACGGGCCACTAAACAACATGTACCTATCGTGTTATACAGTTATTTAACCCTTATCCTGCTGTACGGGACACTAAACAACATCTACCTATCGTGTTATACAGTTATTTAACCCTTATCCGGCTGTACTGAACACAAAACAACATCTACTTATTATGTTATACAGTTATGTAACCCTCATCATGCAGTACTGGACCCAAAACAACATCTACTTATCGTGTTATACAGTTATGTAACCCTCATCATGATGTACTGGACACAAAACAACATCTACTTATCGTGTTATACAATTATTGCACCCTTATCCTGCTGTACTGGACACAAAACAACATCTACTTACCGTGTTATACAGTTATTTAACCCTCATCATGCTGTACTGGACACAAAACAACATCTACATATCGTGTTATACAGTTATTGAACCCTTATCCAGCTGTACTGGACACTAAACAACATCTACCTATCGTGTTATACAGTTATTTAACCATTATACAGCTGTACTGAACACAAAACAACATCTACTTACCGTGTTATACAGTTATTTAACCCTCATCATGCTGTACTGGACACTAAACAACATCTACCTATCAGTTATTAAACCCTTATCCAGCTGTACTGAACACAAAACAACATCTACTTACCATGGTATACAGTTATTTAACCCTTATCCAGCTGTACTGAACACAAAACAACATCTACTTACCATGGTATACAGTTATCTAACCCTTATCCAGTTGTACTGAACACAAAACTACATCTACTTACCATGCTGTACAGTTATTTAACCCTTATCCTGCTGTACTGGACACAAAACAACATATATGTACTTACCGTGTTATACAATTATGTAACTCTCACCATGCTGTACTGGACCCTAAACAACATCTACTTACCATGTTAAATAGTTAATTAACCCTTATCCAGCTGACTGAACACAAAACAACATCTACTTATCGTGTTATACAGTTTTTTAACCCTAATCATGCTGTACTGGACACAAAACAACATCTACCTATCGTGTTATACAGTTATTTAACCCTTATCCAGCTGTACTTAACACAAAACAACATCTACTTACCATGTTATACAGTTATTTAACCCTTATCCTGCTGTACGGGACAGTAAAGATCATCTATTTACCGTGTTGTACAATTATTTAACCCTTCTCATGCGGTACTGGAGATAAAACAACATCTACTTACCGTGTTATACAATTATTGAACACTTATCCTGCTGTACGGGACAGTAAACATCATCTATTTACCGTGTTGTACAATTATTTAACCCTTCTCATGCGGTACTGGAGACAAAACAACATCTACTTACCGTGTTATACAATTATTGAACACTTATCCTGCTGTACTGGAAACAAAACAACTTCTACTTACCGTGTTAAACAGTTAGTTAACCCTCATCATGCTGTACGGGACACAAAACAACATCTACTTACCGTGTTATACAGTTATTTAACCCTTATCATGCTGTACGGGACACAAAACAACACCTACTTATCGTGTTACACAGTTATTTAACCCTTATCCTGCTGTACGGGACACTAAACAACATTTACTTACCGTGTTATACAATTAGTTTACCCATATCATGCTGTAC
Organism: Serripes groenlandicus; assembly: GCA_031761405.1. Taxonomy (NCBI): domain Eukaryota; kingdom Metazoa; phylum Mollusca; class Bivalvia; order Cardiida; family Cardiidae; genus Serripes; species Serripes groenlandicus. Next base: position 5,274,757 of record JASEVX010000001.1, on the reverse strand, counting down.
TGGACACTAAACATCATCTACCTATCGTGTTATACAGTTAGTTAACCCTTATCCTGCTGTTGGTGACGTCAGACAACATCTACGTATCATGTTATACAGTAGTTTAACCCTAATACGGATGGATGCGCTGTAACACAACATTCACTATTTAAACCCTTATCCTGCTGTTCTCGACGGTAAACATATATCTATCATGTTAGACAATGCTTTAACCATTTTCCTGATATACACAAAACTAAACATCATATGTTTTTCGTGAAATACAACTTATAAAATATGAAACATGAATACTTTACACCAGGATCCGCTTGTTCATTCATGCAGTTTGAGGTCGTTTTACATTGTTTGCTATATATATTTATCAATGTTTTTCAGTGGCTAGTCGATAGAGAATAGTATGTTGCAGTAGCGATAACTAGCTTTTTATTGTACTACGAGACGCGTGGACAAATTGATTCCACGAGACCGAAGTTCGAGAAAGATGTAAGATTTTCCAGTAGACAAAAACCAGGTATCGCCTGTGCAACATAATTGCCATTTGATTATATACCTAGTAAGTCTTTTAGACAGAATGAAAAATAATAAACTAATTTCTATATTTTCATTAACACAAAACACAGCGCTGAATTCGTTGTATACATTCGTTAGAAAGCATGAAGACCGTTCAGCGGGCGGTGACGATCCCGATCAGTGCGTGTAGTTAAACCGATTTGTAGAATATTCACAAGTTCAAATATATAGCTTTCATTAAACTCGCAGCCCTTACAATATGCGATCAGGGAGAATAATATATATCCTATTGAACTTGATTCTCAAATTGATTTTTGTTTGCTTGAACGGGGTTTAGTATATAGATTTTTTTCTTAATATCGAATAATCTGTCAAATACTTTGAAAGTGACATTTTATTTTTACAGTTTCAGATTCTCTTAAGGATTTTAACCATGGCATGCAGTTCATCCTTATATAGAGGGTCCGATGAGACGTCTTTCCAAGACTGTGACGTTTGTAAATACCAGAATACGACATCTGAGGCGGTGGCATACTGTACCAGCTGTGATGAATATCTATGTGCGGCGTGTGAGAAGGTTCACAGAGGTTCGAAACTCACCAGGAACCACAAGCTACTGACGGGAAGCAATCTGCCTTCAATATCAACTACATCTAAATCAACATCGCCCATCATGTTTTGTGAAGATCATAGAACAATGATTGTAACTATGTATTGCCAGAGTCATGATGACGTCATCTGCAATACATGTAAATTAATCAGCCATAGACGTTGTAATACGACTGATATTGACCAACAGGCAAAGCAGATGAAGAAAGATGGATCTTTTAAAGATACTAGAACACGTCTGGAAAAGTTAAAATCTAAATGTGATAAGTTGAAAGTAATGAGGAACGCAGACAAGGGGGTTGTTAAGTCAAAGTTAGATAAATGCCTTCAAGACATGCGCCAGATCCGTAAGAATATAAACGAAGCGTTAGATCATATTGAAAACACTCTATCGAAGGAAATCCATCAAGTAAATGAAAGCTCCACCAAAGATATCGAAAATCACATTGCGATTTTGGATGACGCTCTGGCTCAGATATCGGATCACGTAAAATCACTAAAAGAATGTGAAAAAGCACGAGATGATGACGTCATGTACATTGGGATGAAGAAAGCCAGTAATATTACGAGTAGATATGAGGATATTATTCCGAAAATGGAAGATGAACTTAACCGAACCGAAATGACATTTCAGATTAATGGAGACCTTTATGACATGGTTAAACATCTGCGGTCTATAGATACAGTCCTGATTGACAACAGTCGGTTTTCTCTCCAGACGAACAAGAGTCTGACTGATGGACAGGGAACTAGCGGTGGTATTTCACACAGTAGTCAGACTCAGAAGTCTCTGATAAACATGTCCGTATCCGGTAAACGTTACATCGATGTTGGATCTACAAAGGTATTAGGGTGTACCTTCATGCCTGACGGACATCTTGTCGTGTGTTGTGGAACTAAAGGACTCATACTACTTGATAAAGACTTCACGGTCAAGTCCCGGTTAAATGTAAGTGCATATCGTGTAGCAGTCGTTAATCATAATGAGATCATTATAGCAAATAATGGTGAGAATCAGATCCAAAAACTGACGTTATTTCCATCGATGGAAGTGGCCAAAACGATGAGGATGGATAGAAGATGTGTTGGTGTTGATGTGTCTGCTGATGAGATATACGTGACATGTTATAACAGTACTGGTAATGGTGAGGTATTGGTACTCAACATGAATGGTAACCTACAGCGTAGACTGGGTGTGAATAATGGTGAATATTATATGTTTAAAGGACCTAACAATGTGACCGTTAATAATGATGGAAGTAAAGTGTTTGTATCAGACTGGACCACTAGCATTGTCACGTGTCTTGATAAACAAGGTCATGTGATCTACAAGTACTCAGACACAGCCTTGAATTCTCCAGGAGGAATGTACGTGGATCGTGAAGGTAACCTGTTAGTCTGTGGTTATGATAGTAACAATGTACATGTAATCGGACAAGATGGTAGAAAGGAGAAGATTCTGTTGTCAGAGACAGACGGTATAATTTACCCATGGTGTACAGCATTCAGACAGAGTGATGGTTGTCTGGTGGTGGGAATGAACGCTGGTACTACTAAATCACTGATTAGCTTTACCGCTAAATAATTAGAAATTTCAAAATTGGATCTACACAATAGTCATACTATTTGCTTTATTCAGACAAAGTGTTAAACATTTTTAATAACCACTGAAGTAACCTATCTTCGTGACAAAGGCTAGACCCAGATCAGCATGTTTATCCTCGCGCTCTAATCTTGGTCTGTTATGATCGTATTTAGGTTATGCAAACGTTAAACCAGTAAAACTAACTTTTGATGAATAGCTAGGATCGTTGTAATACTGTGGATGTAATAAGCTATCCGTAATCTGATCGGAATCTGTGATTTTTGCTCATTGTGAAGTCCTATACCTACAATGTGTTTACATGCCATCCGAACGTGTTAGAAATCGTCTATAACTAGCAAAGGGTAATAATCTCTGTTCACGTTGATACCAGATTGAAAGTCCATATAATTATTTTTCATTATTTCTCCACACTGTTTTAAAAAGTTGTCTCTGGTCTGGTTCAGTGCAGGTGGTAAGTAAGTGAAGTGTATTTAGATCCGACCCACAATCGGGCTTAATTCCGTTAAGGTCGGGTTTAGTGTGGCTCGTTTGCTATATTTTCCCAAAATAGTTTCAAAGATCGTTGTAAAAAAATGTATATAAAGAAAAGATGTGAGACTAGATGGACGTCGAAGTCAATACGATACAATTAAAACATGAATCGTAATTGGATTGATAATCCCTTAATCTCGGTTTAGTATCACTGATACACCGATTCCCGAATATTGTAATGATATTTAATGTCACCTGCCCTAACCCTCAATATATCATGATGTGAAACAAGATAATCATGAATATGCCTGCAGTCGAATCTAGGGCTCCAATGTTCACCTATCCGTCGTTGACAAAACAATGCCATGAAAGAGTAAGCCCTTAGACATTGATACCAATGGTGTGAATTAAGCAGCAGGATAAGACGTTTTAAAATGCTATACATGTAATTAGAAATATCTGTTTGTATCAATCTTTTGTTCTCATGTTGTAGTTGGATTGCTTTTAAATAACAATTATTGAAAACGGATATCATTGCTTTGGTTTTCTTATTCGTGTTTGTTTCATATATTATTTACATCTGTCTTATCTAAACTTATAACAAACAGAGGGGTTTTTGGATTGTAAAGTTATAAAACAAATTGATTGTATAACCTTATAACAAACAGAGGGGGTTCGAATTGTGAGATTGTAAAACAAATTGATTGTATAACCTTATCTAAACATATAACAAACAGAGGGGGGGGGGGGTTGGTTCGAATTGTAAGATTGTAAAACAAATTGATTACATAACCTTATCTAAACTTACAACACACAGAGGGGGTTTCTGATTGTAAGATTGTAAAAAACAAATTAATTGCATAACCTTATCTAAACTTATAACAAACAGAGGGGGGTTTCGGATTGTAAGATTGTAAAACAAATTGATTGCATAACCTTATCTAAACTTACAACACACAGAGAGGGGTTTCGGATTGTAAGATTGTAAAACAAATTGATTGCATAACCTTATCTAAACTTATAACAAACAGAGAAGGGTTTCTGATTGTAAGATTGTAAAACAAATTGATTGTATAACCTTATCTAAACTTATAACACACAGAGAGGGGGGTTCGGATTGTAAGATTGTAAAACAAATTGATTGTATAACCTTATCGTTATTAAAAGCAATTGCTTCGATTAAAGTTTGGGATTGATTAATAATCCTTATCCCACACACAACACTTTTTTCAAAGGACAATATTTTTATAAAAGTAAAGTAAAAAATGGAAGTATAATACTTGAATAGAGCTGAAAACACTAAGTCAAAGGGAGAAATTGCTACCCATTTAGCATATTTTCCTTTTGTAACAAGTAATAAATGGTAAAGATACAGGAAAGTATGATAAATAAATAGAGTTGGAAACATTGCGTCGAGAGAAGAAACTGTTCATCATGAAAATGTTCCCAAAAAATGTTTGTGACAAGTTTACAAAACCGTCTGCTGCAGATGTGTCAATATGCGGTCCCATGTTTGAAAACATAATTTACATTCGTGGTATGCGCTGATTTAATCTGGGTATCTATACATCTGAGGGTGTAGCGTTACTTCCTGTTTCGCATATTGAATTACATCATAACCTAAATCCGATTAAAACAGTATTTCAGTTATATTACAATGTTTATGATAGATTAACAAAACTGTAAACTGTAAATCTTTACGGACGTCAGCGCATCAGTTATCCCTCAAACCTTGAGTGAAAAGGAGGTAATCCACAACTCACATGCAGTGTATATAGCACGATATAAACATACATATACCATATACATCATAACTGTAGAGATTAAACTGGTATTGAAAGCTAACGTTATATGTGTTGAAGAGAACAATAAGTCCAGAAGTTCTGTAATACAATATGTGCGGTTAAAGCGGCGAGTCATGCCAACTATATGAGTATCTATCTAGTTGTAAATTCGTGTGTTTTCTTTGTTTCCCTGTTTACTGTCTATTAACATTACGAAGTATGCGTTGTGTTTATGAATTGCATTGGAGAAGTTATAAGATTGTGGCACGACACGATAGTCCAATAAATTAAACGTGAATGTACTTCAATAAGACCATGTCAACATATCAACGATTGGCTCATGTTTCGTAAACATTCTTAATAACGAGCACAGCGAGTTATTAGATAACATCTTTAGTCAAGATCAAGATATATATCAGAATTCAATGGTAAATTAAAATCAGTATGGCCTTTTTTCCGGATGTCATTTCATGAGCGACTTTCAGGTTCGCAGCCCACGCTCTGATTGGATATAATTCGAAAATTGAAATATTTTTGTTGATGCATTCGTAAAAGTGTTATGGTTATTCATCATCTCATATTTTTAAGACATTTCTTATAAATGATTGGCGTAGATAAATTAAACAAGAACATTTATTGTTTATCTAAGTAGTCCGCAGCGACGAAGGCTTTGTTGTCAAGGAACTGTCTTCAGCGCAACTCGAAATGTTGTGAATGTCATTGTATAACAATATAAAGCCACAAAGGCTTTAAATTATAGTCCAATAATCCAACAGTCTGAATAAAACGTAATTCCACTTGAAATGCAAAATTTTGACAACAGAATCAAGTGCAATCAGGTTTATTTTATGAAACAAGTGACCGGTAAAATAAGAATGTTCCTTTGTTGCTATGAGAGCCTTTCAGTACAGGTGCGCGATAATCTAACCCGGAAAAGTCATCATTAACTCCTAGATTATTTAGTTTGTTCCTTGGTTTGTCTAATATGTATCTCAAATAATAAATTATTTACACATTTAGGGATAACAACAATTTAAAACATGCAAGATTATGCCCAGAATACATAATCAAGCACAGTCACTGGCTGGTTTCCAGCATTTTCGATACATTGAAAGCGAATCGGTTACTAGATTTCGCCCGCCGGATCTACACGTTTATCAAGTAAGTGTCAAATATAGCGTTTTTCTTTAATATCGAGTGCATTTTTGCAAACAAACATCACATTTGTTCATTTACAAACATTATAATATATAAGAATTCTAGATGTTTTGTATTCAGTCGCGGATGTTCCCAGTGGAGGAAATTGCATTTTTCATTGCCTAGCCTGAGTTTAGCACTGCATAAACATTTGATGGCAACAGCGATTTTACGAAAAGTCATGATGCATGCGAAAAGTGGCTTGCGCAAACCTGTCAGCAAACCTGTCACGGCCCACATTTCACAAACTATTTGTATGCAAATGGCATAATAAAGGAAGCAGGTGGGTGGCTGCTAAATGATTTCAATGGCCTTTATGAAACAAGTGACAGGAATAATTGAGAATTGTTTTTTTTTCGTTCTAGGAGATAAGTTTGTCACAGGTCTTTTATATTACTTTCACATATGTCTACTTGTCACAAAACCATATTGGGGTGAAACGTTAGATCTTGTTAACATTTTACAAGGTTCTGGTTAGAGTGACTATTTGTTTGAAACCAAACCAAACCACCCGGCTGTCGCTTTTCCGGGGAGACTTACCAAATTCCATGGAAAATCCCTGGAGTATTCGGACAACTTTCCAGGGATAATCTGACACTTTCCATGGAAATTCCAGGACATTTATGTGGAAAACCCGGAAATTCCATGGACAACCCTGAAAAGTTTCATGGAAACCCCGGAAAAGTTCCATGGACACCCTGGAACGGTTCCATGGACACCCTGGAACGGTTCCATGAACATGCTGGAATGGTTCCGGGACCCCGGAGTATTCGGACACATTTCCAGCATTTCCGCATTTTATCATTAAATTCCTTGTTTTTTTCCATGGTTTTTCCATGGTTTCTGTGTATCTTCCGTGTATTTTTGTATTTTCTGTTATGAGTCCCAGGAAAAGCTACAGCCGGGCAATTTGTGCAGATTAGGAGTGTTTTGCTGGGCCATAAGGCAAATTTGGGCTGCAACCTCACAATCGCAATAATTATACATATAGTATAGTACTATAGTATATAGTAAGCACCTTGCAACATTCTTATTATGTCAGACATGTTCATTGCTTTTTGTTGCCTAAAATGAAACTGGGATTGCGTTCCAAATGTGTATCGCACTCATAGTCATGTGTGAAGTTGTCCACAGTGTATGTCGTCTTTTGTATATCTGCTTTTCTGATAAGTAAATTTAACTAAAACCTCTGATGATATTCTCTGTTCATATATGATTCAATTTTGCATCACATTGATTGTGTAATTGTTATTTAATTATGTATAAAGATTAGATTTCTGTATATTTTGTACATACCAATTTATAATTATATTCATTTAGTCAATTATGGATCAGCTGATTAATTATTAGTGATTAATTGTTGGGTCCATCGATGGAAATGCATTGGCAGATCTGTGTCGGAGTCAATTCACTATCCAATCCAAGTTGCACAGGTTTGAACCAATGACAAGTCAATCCAACAAGTAGTGAATTTTATGTTTTTTTTTAATTCAGCTGTTTATGATAATAAAAAGACATCCTGTCATTAGGTCTTGTTAGTTTTTCGCCCTGACCTTCTACTCAAACGTCACAGCTGGCTGGTTTATCTGCTTTCTCCATACATTGAAAATGAAATAGTGACTAGAACTTTGACATTTGGCCTGCCTCATCTACAATCTTACCGATTAAGTGTCAGTTTTTGCGTTTCTTTGTATTATGTTTGTTCACTTACATTACACTAATTAGTTCCAAACATGCCTCACCATATCCAAATTCAATGGCTTTTTTTATAACTCCACAATGTATTGACTTTTAATTAGGGATGGGACCGAGTACGCGAGTACCGGTTATCAAAATAGGTATTCGAGTACTCGATTATTTATTTTTCATCTGATAAAAGTATGTTAAAGTAAATAAAAACTTAAAATGTATTGAATCTAGTTTTCTTATTGAGTTACTAAAGAAGTCAGCGGTGAAGGTAAATTAAACAAACAGCTAACACCTTTTTCTGAAGATGGTACTTAATCCATTTTAATTGGCGATTTGATTGCAATCGCGAGTCCTTTACGAACAACGTCACAAACAGGTAGTCAGCGATATCAATATAATCTCCAGTCAATTAGCAACCATATGTCAAACAACATGTCAAACAGGATGGGCCGTCGGTTTTTCACACCTTCGTCGTAATAGTGCTTTCAATCGTTGACACGTTTTAATTGGATAGTTGTAAGAAATACACATCAATATGATTCGATAAGAACTGTTGCAATTGTTTGAGTAATTGTTCGTCAACTCATTAGAACCATCTTCTATCATTCTTATCTATTCGGACGAAAGGAAAACAACAAAATTACAACCATGCCTCCTGCTAAATCCGCCGCCTGGAAACATTTCAAGGGCACAGCAGATGAAAAGTCAGTTAAATGCATGTAGTGCACATATTACATTGTAAAACTTAAAATATGGGTACTTAAACGATATAATTACAACATTTACGATTTGAATATTAAAGACAAACATCTTTAAGAAAAAAAACCCACTTAATATTCAGTTGATAACACTACTGCATGTTGTCTACGAAAACGTTAGTTTGTTGGATAGGAATAATACGATATAAATTAAAACTGTGGAGTACTCTTTTGTCTCCGTAAAAGTGTCTAAGATCAAAGGAAAACAAAATTGTATGATTATTTATGCGTTTTCATTTCGAAAACACTTACTACATGTATATGTTCAAGATAAACTTCTTCTTCGTCGTCGTTACGTCCAAAATGGAATACCTAGAACTACCGATAGGTCGAACTATTGGACACTTCGACTTCGAGTCATCGAGGTTTCACTTTTGTTGAAGTGACAGTCAATATTAGAAAAAATAAATTCCGAATGCTGCAAACGTTTTAAGGGTATTTTGTGTATATATGCCGCATATTATGGTATTAAGTAGGGTCTATTAGATATTGTGAAATATACGCCAAAATCCATCTCAGACGATACAGACGGGAAAAAGAATTCCGGGGGGGGGGGGGGGTCATGCCCCCGGACCTCCCTAGATTTGTGCGTAGTCTACATTTCGGCCCAGCTACGCGCCTGAGGTAGCAGTATGCTTCGTATCGATTTACAGGATAAATTGTTTACTAAATGAGACACATCACATGGATATCGATCTGAACCCTTTCCCACATACAACACATCTGCAGCAGACGTCTTTAAAAACATCTAGGAAAAAACATGCACAACCTCTATAAAACAAAGTTGAAATTAAACATTGTTGCAAAATGAGAAAATGCTCGTTTTGACCAATTTCTCATTTTGCCACAATGTTTTCAAAAGCCGTCTGCTGCAGATGTGTCAAAATGTGTATACAGGTAGGAAAGGGTTGAGACGTTTTGATATATTGGCAATAGCGATCAAAGTATTTTAGTCAAAACCGACCTTTAAAGGTGTCTATGCGAAGTGTAGGACTAGATAACGAACAAAGCGGATTCTGATCTAACAGGGCGGAGTAACAGGCTGATCTGGAAAGATGCTGGTCGTCATGTCCCGAAGTAGCTGTTCTTGTGAGTATGTTGGTGACCAGTATGTACTGTATATTGTTTGATTTGGGTATATTGACACTTTCATTCAATATGTTAGTCATATAACGGCGACCAGTTTCCTTATCCATGTAAGTCCTGACTTTTTTCACACCAGTACTCGATACAACAGTCTTTCAAGGCAACTGTCTGCTTTTCCACATAGACTGTTAGCCCATTTAAAGGAAGGCGAATGCCGCTTGTAAGAATGCTGGCCGAGCTAAGGTTCAAACTAACAACCCCTGAATTGACAGCCCGACTGAGCTACTGAGGCTTTGGTCGACATTGTTGCTATTGATCGTAATAAAGACAACTCTCTATATAAGTGTAATGTATTTTGGTCATCACCTTCCCTTAAAGGTTTCCTCGAGAAGTTAACGACTAGATTGCGAAAAGTTAAAATCATGATCTGTCCTATATTAAACAAATATACAGCAGACGACTTTGACAACACATGTGCAATAAATACACATACTGTAAGCGAATGTATACATATTGGATAGGGTTTAAACCATTGTGAAAAAGGGAGTAATTGACGAAAACGAGCATATATATATATACCTTTTATCGACAACTACATTCCTTGATCAAAAGAAGCAGACGTGGAGAGGAACTGTAAAGCGTTCCAAGAACCAACACATATGCAGTGTTCCACTGCTATAAAGGCGTTTCCTGTGAATCTCACTTATACAATCGGTATTTCGTAGCCTGGCACCGATTCATCATTCGAAACTTTGATCGTCAAGGAAGCGATGAATATAGAGTCAAGCTTATGGACACTATATACACTTAAAAGCTTGTGTATTGGATATATAGTTGAAAATATTGTCGCTAATGAAGAAGTTGGTCATTACTAGCTTTCTCTCTTTATTGTGTCAGATGTTTACAAAAGTCGCCTGCTTCAAATGAAATGCGTATGAATACATTTATATTTTGGAAAATTAGTACAGACAGGTGTTATGACACATCTAAAATGAAATAAATATTCCGATCATTTAAGTATTTGCAGTTTCTTTATCTTGACTCGCATTTATGTTTTTTTGTTTTATTTACGAAGACAAAACAGTCCCTATTAGACTTGGAGCAGACTGTTATGTGTCGATATACAGATAAAAATCACGTCGAATTCTCCTTTTAGTAGCAATTTTAACTTACTGAATGTTATTTTCATGTTCAAAGAGATGTCTTCATTTGTGAAGAATGCATCTAATAATGTTTATCCATGTATATCTAAAATGTGAACTGTTTCTAAACTAAATATGTTGATCAAGTGACTACCGAATACCGACTGCGTGGATAAATCTCCCTTGCAAAGAGCCGTTCTTTACACTCACTTACAAATAGTTAATTATAGGTAATTTAAATGTTTATTTGGTTCGAAACAAATGAAGAAAAGAACAAACTGAGATAAAACTGGTTTTAATATAAAAACACTCTCTGCCTATAAAGAGAGTGTAAAGAACGACACTTATGCGAAGAAGAAAAGAATCGGGTCTTTCGTACACAGTTATTTCGTCCTTGACAATTTTAAATGTGTCATTAGATTCTCTACAGGCATTTTGCTTGCGATCTGCATATTGTTATGCATCATTGACACAAAGGCGCTCATCAGTATATACTTTTAAAACACATCCTCTGCCTATAAAGGGAGTGTAAAGAACGACAACTATGCGAAGAAGAAATGAATCGGGTCTTTCGTACACAATTATTTCGTCCTTGACAATTTTAAATGTGCATTAGATTCCCTACACGCATTTTGCTTGCGATCTGCATATTGTTATGCATCATTGACACAAGGGTGCTTATCGTTATATTATTTTAAAACATGGGTAGACTAATGATTGGCAAGATTATCTATTTCCTGTTTATGATCAATAATTAGTTGGCTGTGTGTATGGTCAACCTACCTTAGAATGGGGATTGATCGTACACAATGAAAGGCTTCAATTATATTTCAATGAAGGACATTCACTTCGTTGACACAAAAATGCATAACTCCAGTATGGATTTCCGGCGACATTGATGAGTTGCATCAACTTTCTCTTGAATACCTTTTAGATAAAGACAATCCAAGCAGGTGGAGCTTAGTAATTGTTTACTTTTATACATGACGAGTGTTTGCTTGCTTGGCAACAGCCATCTTGGTTGTTACTATCTATGTATATGTCTGCATCATTGAAACGCAGCGATTTGGTTCAGAGTGTTAATGTTTAACAACAATTTGAAATGATTAAATGCCCATTATCACGAGACGTGTTTGTTTGCTTGTCAACAGCCTTCTTGGTTTCTACTATCTATTTATATGTCTGTATCATTGAAACGCAGCGATTTGGTTCAGAGTGTCAATGTTTAACAACCATATGAAATGACTAATTTTCATCAGAAGTTTAAGCTCCGATCTTATCAATACTGGAAGGACTGTATACACCTGTCAGATAAAGGTACGGCTACTCTACTTAAGATCTACAACAACTGTGTAGCCATCATCAAACATCCTGTTGGCAACACAAATGTGAGAAAACCATGTTTCTTCTGTGGCGAAGAAGGACACTTATCAACAACATGCCGCCATGGTGCTAAGATAGCATGTTTCAAATGTGGGAAACTTGGACACAAAGTAAAGAACTGTAAACAATAGGACATCGGCAATGTATGTAAAGCCGAAACAGCTGTCCTACCACGAAACTCATATTCTGTATTAAACATAATTTGTAGTGAATGTAACAAACTTGTATGTGACTGCTCAAAAGTAAGCAGGTCGACGTTCGATTTATATCACAATCAACAATTTCAAGATACGGCAGGTAAATTAGAAACACGCTGTTGTCAATCAAATCAACATCTCTCACTTACATCTTTAAATGACAATACACTCGATTATCCTTCTGAACTTCAATCTGCAAAAGGGAGCTTAAATAAAACTCTTCAAAACATCCACAACAACCAATTTGGTCATAACTTGAAAGGTAGCAATACTTTAGGTTTAAATAAAAAAGGCATTCGAATTAGTAACCTCAATATTTGTCACTTATTACCCAAACTAGATGAAATAAAATTGATTTTGCACGACGAAAAATCGGTCGATATTTTAGGTTTGTGTGAAACTTTTTTGAGTGATAATGTTTCGGATGCGTTTCTCGAGATAAATGGTTATAGGACAGAAAGGAAGGATCGCAAAGGCAAGTCAGGCGGAGGCTTATTGCTATATATTTCTAATAAGCTAACGTATAGCCGTAGATATGATTTAGAGGTTGGTAATATCGAAACTATCTGGGTTGACATTTCATTGCAACATTCTAAATCCATACTTTTATGTTCATCATACCGCACACCATCTTCCGATATTCGGTGGGTAGATTGTCTTCAAAAAGAACTAAATAAAGCTTCGCAATGTGATGACATTGAAATTATATTGTGTGGTGATTTTAATATTGATCTTAACAAGGATCCACCCTCTTATTGGTCAAACTCCCTTGAAGAATTTAATATGACGCAAATGATATCGACACCTACTCGAGTTACGGACAGGAGTTCCACTTTAATCGACCATCTATACACAAATAAGCCTGAACGTATTATTGAAATAGCTGTTCCTTCCCTAGCACTTTCTGATCACTATCCAATCTGTTTTACGCGGAAAATTCATATTAGTGATAAAAAGATAGTACATACTGAAATCCAATATCGCGATTTTCGAAATTTTGATGAAAATGTATTTTTAACTGACTTGAATTCAGTGAATTTTGATTCTCTTATAAACACAGATACATTAAATGAGGCTCTTCAATTGTTCTATGATTTGTTTTTTGGAATTCTTAACCAGCATTCAAAAGTTAAGTCAAAAAGGGTCAAGCTACAGCATAAGCCGAAATGGATTTCACCGGAAATAAATGAGGCAAGATATAAAAGGGATAGTTTTCACAAATTAAAAGATATGGATAGTTTTAAAGTTTGGCGTAACAAGGTCCGATCGTTAATCAGAAATGCAAAACGAAAATACTATTCCGATGCTATTGCTCAAATTAAAAACACTACTGATATATGGACATATATGAAAGAGCTAAATCCGAAGACAGGGACAAATATGCCAAATGTGTTAATGTCTGAAAATGAAAAGGTTGAAACTCCCGAGGATATAGCTAATATGTTTAATTCTTATTTTACAAGCGTGTCATTCAAAAATGAATCATTCCAAAGAACTAGCAAAATAACATTGAACAATCTTCAAACATTCATGAACACAAAACTTCCAATTGATACTTACTTCCAATTAAAATGCATACATGAACATGAAGTATACAGATTACTTTCTAAATTGGATATTAATAAATCCGCTGGGGTTGACACTCTTGGGCCAAACTTATTGAAAATTGCCGCCCATGTAATATGCAAACCTGTTGCTTATTTAATAAATCGAAACATAATTGAAGGCACTTTTCCAGACAAATTAAAAATTGCAAAAGTAACGCCCATTTTTAAAAAAGGGAAAAAGTCTGACCCTGGAAATTATAGACCTATTTCTATTCTTCCTACACTATCTAAAATATACGAAAAGCATGTTGCATCACAAATCTATGAATTCCTTGTCAACTTTGAGTTGCTTCATATAGGACAGTCAGGATTTAGAAAACAACATTCTTGCCAAACAGCTCTGACAAAGATGACAGAATTATGGCTCAAAGAAATGGACAAAGGGAACCTTACAGGAATTTTATTTTTAGATTTTAGTAAAGCGTTTGATCTAGTCAACCATAATACACTTCTGGAAAAACTTAAATTATACAAATTTGACAATAGATCAATACTTTGGATTAAATCTTATCTTGAAAAAAGGATACAACGTGTTCAAATTGGGAGCATTAGTTCAAAATGTCTCCCTATATTGTCTGGCGTTCCTCAAGGCTCTGTGCTAGGTCCTCTACTTTTCTTAATGTATGTGAATGACCTATCTCTGCATGTCACACTATCTTCTTTAGATTTATTTGCTGATGATGCAACCCTTCAAAAGTCTTCCCCATATTTGTATACAATTGAAAGGGATATTTCTACAGACGTTAAAAACATCCAACGCTGGTGTAATGAAAACAGTATGGTGATCAATGTTTCAAAAACTAAAAGTATGCTCTTAGCAACAAATCAAAAATTGACAAAACTTCCCGCAAAATCATTGAATATATCAATGAATAGTATTCCTGTAGATTGTGTAAAGAATCATAAACTTTTAGGCATAAATATAGATAACAATCTTTCCTATGTCAAACACGTAGACAGTGTATGTCACTCAATTACTTCAAAACCGCTCTTCTTAGACGGATTAAACCTTACCTTTCAATACAATATCGGAAAATGTATTATAATGCATATATTCTGCCTGTCATTGATTATTGTTTAACTATTTGGGGTAATGCACCAAAAGTACAACTTAATAGAATCCTCAAACTTCAAAAGTCTGCTGCACGAATAATTCTAGATAAACCCTATGACTCGCCATCCAAACCATTATTTGAGGAATTGGAATGGTTGGATGTTTATGAAAGACTAGAATACAATAAATCAATATTGATATACAAAGCTATGAATGGACAAACACCTGGATATATAACAGATATGTTTTCTTCACAGTCAACCAATACTTACCATTTACGCTCGGTTTCAAATAATAACCTTTCTTGTCCGAAACCATCTACAGAACTATTAAAAAAAAGCCTACACTTTTCTGGTGTACATATATGGAATGCCATACCTTCAAACATTAGGTTCCTTTCAAATCTTACAAAATTTAAGTGTGCAATTTTAAAGCACATTGTTTCAAAACGTCATCTTCTGTAAATCACGAGTCTTTCTTTCATTATTATAGTTATCACAAGTTAAAAAAAAAGCAATTTAACATCATTTTGTTTTATCAAAAGCATTAAGATAGATCCTGTGTAATATGCATTACTTCTAAAAAGTTAGTCACAGTACATGTGGGTAACTTGTTTTTCAGCAAACACTTTAATTTCATGTATCACATACAAGGTTGATAGATTATTTACTCTTCTTGTTCACTTGTGACGCTTCTGTATCACAATTGACGTTTTCTTCATTTTTGATGTTATTGGGGGGGGGGGGGGGGGGGGGGGGGGGGGCAATTAATTGTTTCATCATTGTATGTTTCTTTATGATAGCTATTAAGATGGCCTCATTGTAAAATAGCCAATGGCTAAATGAGTCACCATCTATAAATAAAGTATTATTATTATTATTATTATTATTAAATGCCCATTATCACGAGACGTGTTTGTTTGCTTGTCAACAGCCTTCTTGGTTTTTACTATCTATTTATATGTCTGCATCTTTGAAACGCAGCGATTTGGTTCAGAGTGTCAATGTTTAACAACAATTTGAAATGATTAAATGCCCATTATCACGAGACGATAACGGCTCAAACATACTGCACCCTGACGATTAAGGATTCCAAACAGACGTATCTACACCCTGACGATTAAGGATTCCAAACAGACGTATCTGCACCCTGACGATTAAGGATTCCAAACAGACGTATCTACACCCTGACGATTAAGGATTCCAAACAGACGTATCTGCACCCTGCAGTTACAGCCTCGGTGCGGTAGGTCGCGGGTTCGATTCCAGGTCGAATCATACAAACGACTTTTCCCCAAATGCGCTCAGTTAAGCACACCTGAATCGTTTGTTTCAGGATAAATGGATCAGTAGCACTATTACAACACAGGAACATTCGTGATACAACAGAAAATATGTTGAGAACGGCGTTAAGAATCATGCCAAGAAACAAAACAAACATTATACTGTCTAGTGTGACTAAAACATTATTGTACATCAAGTCTATATAAACATGTTCCAGGAAAACCAACGTACATGTAAGTGTGTTTAATGCAAGTGTGCATTACCGTATACCTACATGCATCTTTTCTATCCCATTTATGTTTTGTATTATGGTAGAAGTTTCTTATAGGTCTTTGTTATAAGGAATTGTGCATATTCAAAGCAGACTACGAGAACGTCTTTTCTTTTTAGTACAATTATTAGATAACCGTCGGCACACCAAACAATATCACAATCCATGGCTGCGCGCTCTTTTATCGGTGTAATCAGCCCATGTGTGTATTGTTGTATTGAATCATAAATCATAATAAAGTATTGTGTTCAAGGACGAATATAGGTATTGTCTGGCCTATAAATAAAGTGTCTAGTACATGTCATTGTTGTGTTAAGCCTTCAATGTAAACGTGGTATTGTCATTGTTATAATGGAACTTGACATTTATTCAGTGCTGATAACAGATACGGTAAGCCACGTCATGGCCCGTAATACCAACCCTGCGTGCCAAGATGGTAGTCACTGGTAGCCTTAGTTCTGTTCAAAGTCCGATCATGGTCCGGTCTTGCCCTAGCTGCATTGTCAATTTGTGTAACAATGAAATAGCTCTCGCAACTTAAAACAATTGAACTTTATAAACAAAGTAGGGTGTGTTTCTCATTTATGTTATGATGATGGCGGTGATTTCAAGAGGCAAAAATGTTTTACGAGTTCAATTTCCACAGATTACATTGATCGTACGGTATACAGTCAGACACAAGATTAGCATATCTTACATATTTCTTAGGCTACTGCCATGTTTACGTTATAACCTCTAATCGAACACAAGTCCCTCGTAATCGAGATGAAAGATCTTGGAACAACATTGAGGTGTTGGTTAATAACGGTTGATGACACTATCTTGAGCAACAATGTTACATTATTAAAGTACGGTATTTCAAAAACTATACAATAGTAAATACATAAAGCTATTACAGTTAATGTATTGATATCATCAGCTATATATTTACTACACAATGGTCTGGATAATCAGGTGTTTGTATCGGTTAGTCTG
Source organism: Serripes groenlandicus (assembly GCA_031761405.1). Classification (NCBI taxonomy): domain Eukaryota; kingdom Metazoa; phylum Mollusca; class Bivalvia; order Cardiida; family Cardiidae; genus Serripes; species Serripes groenlandicus. Next base: position 5,257,135 of record JASEVX010000001.1, on the reverse strand, counting down.
GGGAGGGGGGGGGGGGGGGTGAAACAGTTACCTATAGTGTGGGTACCCGATTCGGTTTATCCGTGAATAGCGTAGGGTATTATGGCCCGGAAGTCTAAGTTCTGTTTCCGCTCACGGCGGCCATGCTGGATGTACATGTCCTAGGTCCTAGTGTAATACTGGTTTGGCAACCAGGGATCATGAATAAGACTTTAAGTTGCCGTGCTATAACGGATAAACGCCATAAACCCAATTTAAACAACTACCTACCGATGAACGTGTGTGAACTTTGAACAATATAAAGACTGTCTACACTTTAACACGCATTTATAATTGACAGTTCTGAAATCTGATATTGAACACGGCAATCTATTAACTAATCGACGTATAGAAATGCATGCAGCAATGTAATATTAGAAGGCTTAACAATTCAATATATTATTTTTGTGCGACATGAATTGTTTTTCAGGTAGAACGTTTAGTAAAACAATTGTAGGCAAGTCGTTCAACAATCGATTAGTTTACAATTCTATTATTCAATAAACACTTAAAACACAGTACGTTTCAGTAATTATCCTTTAAACGTTTTTTGGGGGTCGGAAACATTTGCGGAAACATTTGCGCAAAACCTTATGTCCCATGCTATACTTAGCTATACTTAGCAAGACACTTAGTTACTTTTAAACATCGAGATATACCATCATCGTGGTTATGTCAAGGCTGGTCAAGTTTTTCAGAGTAAATGAGTAATTCAACATTGTGGCTGTAGCTGTCAGCATGGCATCAACGTTCGTTCTAAACCCGTTCTTATGCTGTAATGTCTGGGTGTGGCTTCTGTTCTCACATAGTTAATGATATCAGTGTCTATCTATATAGGTCTCTGTCAACGCAAATTTGTGTGGGGGAAAAGGGAGAATTGTTCAACAATATGTGTCTTTTCCACAAAGATTCTAACTTTTATTCAGCTACTATGCTTTAATTCATGAAGCTTTTCCATATTTACTTCTTGATATTTTAGCCGAATGCTGACGATTTTGTTTAGTAAAGGATTGAATAGTAGTCAGGCTTGATCTATTGTAATGGCGTCCTAATACAAGAACCAGTCCAGCTTGACATTTGAAACATCTGAGCGAATCATAATAACAACCCACCTGGCTCGCTGGAATCACTAGGATTCGAGCAATCGGCCTCGTTCTAAAACAGACGTATACATTAACGATTTTGCACACGCCGCAATTGTGACATAACGTATGTTTTGTATTATTGCATTCACAAACAATCAGTTCTATTTATATCGCATACAATCGAAACCCGTCAGGCGAAATGGGGTATGGCAGTTTTTGGAGTGCAACTACGACTGTATTGACTAACAAGAGCTAGCTTTTGTTTGTTTGTTGGGTAACACTATTCCTTTAAATATAACCCGCTTAAATGGTTTTAGTAAAAAACAAACCTCAAAGTTTAATCTGATAAAACAGATATTCATAATCACCCAAGGTCATCAACTGAGTATTAATTGTGTTTTCCATTGTGACAATCCTAAACTTCATCTTTGCCCCTATATATATTAGTTACCCGTACTTTTGGATAAACGACAGAAATCCTTTCCCAAATATTACAACTCTGAAGTAGACGACTTTAACTCTTTCAGCCCCAAAATGTTTAAAGTATACTCATCCATGTTCAAAATCAGGCGTCTCTTTTTAACCTTTTATCATATAAGTAGATTTTTGGAATATTTTGATAACCTTAAGGCCAAAAAGTGCTGATTTCAGGTGAAACAGTTCGTTTCGAGCTGACTCACCTGAATCTGTATTGTTTGCAAAAACCTCAATATTGCCAAATGGCGCTGAAAGAGTTAAAAACCTAGCCGCAAAGCTATTGAAATTCTCTTTAAGTGAAAGAACAATTATTGAACACATTTGAAAATGTTGAGGCAAAAGGGGAAATAGCTCATAATTAGCAAATCGTTTTTTGTGACAATGTTTAAAAAAAAAATCGTCCGCTGCAGAGGCTCATGAAAGCATCTACATGTGACAAAGGGTAAGCAAGAAGTAAAACAATAAGACCATACGGCGAGCCTCTCCCGTTGTAACCGGATCACTGATTGATTGGGGTTTAACGCCGTTTTTTAAAAAATTCTCAGTTATATCACGGCGGCCAGTTCATCTACTCACGTTTCCTGGTTTTCACATACCAGTACTCCACACAACAATCTTCTCAAGCAACTGGCTGCTTTTCCACATAGACTTAGCCCATTGGTGGAAGACGAATGACGCATGTCGCATTCTCGGAAAGAAAGTTGGCAGAGCCGGGATTCGAACTTCCAACCCCTGGATTGACAGCCCGCGTCGCTACCGACTAAGCTCCCGGGGCTCGGCTGTATACGGATCACATTGACTAAACTAATTTACTGATTTAAAAAAACTTTTTTTCCGTAAAATACCGCCGGTGCTCGTCTGTTTCTAATGGTATGTGCCCTACATACATGTACAGGTACTATATTATATCGACGACATAAGTAGGTCATAGTGGTGTTATTGTTGTTTACTCTTCTCAACTACATTTTCAAACGGGATCAAGCAGATACAAGACTCAGAATAATAAACGTACGGATGTTGAACGTTTCTGTTTTATAATTTAATTTATAAGAACAAAATGTCAAATCGTAGTCAAGAAAACGAAAACCAACATTGTTGACTCTGCGTAAAGTATCGATCCGGATCAGCCTAAGCATGCGCAAGCTAACCCGGACAGACAATGTTCGCTTCCTGTTGATTTTCTGTTTCAGGAATCATTACTCTATACCTATATCCCCCTGAGTACGCATGCTGATCTGGGTCGATACATTACGCAGAGGCCATTATGCTGGTTTTCTCACGGAACGGCTCAAATATTGTTTGTTTTTATTAAGGTTTACGCCCCTATCTATAAATAATAGTTATATCACATCGTGTCCTGGGTAGGTTACCAATACTACTTGTCCGTTTAACCTGACGGCAGTGAGACAGTCGTCAGTTCGTAACCCGATAACCCTGAGCGCCAATGCGTGAAAGACATTTCTACCAGTAAAACTTTGACCCGTACGAGGATTGAACCCATAACCTCTTGCAACCGCGGCGGACGTTCTTCCACTACACAATGGAGGCGGTGAGCATATTATAAGCGGTATCAAAAGTCATGCAATTTAAGGACGATAAACATCTTTGAAGAAAACATGATGCAATGCAAAACCACTGGCGGTAAACCTTGTAGACTTATCGACCGTTTCGTGTTAGAACATCTACCGGCTACTTAGATTGAATGAGAAATATGTGGGGAATCCCCCTGTTAAGTATGTTTACTTGGCGCACGTTAGAGCGGCGTGTCGAAAATGTAAATTCCCCGACTTGGGGTTTGACTACAACACAATTTGATAAAACCCATACTTATTAAAATTATTAATTTCTTGATGAACTTTTGTTGATTTACATAAATGACAATTTGAGCGTTTAACAAACTTTAATTTAATGTGATATATATCTCAAGTTTTGTATTTACATCTAGAATAATAAAAGTATTGCCAAAATAGCAAAAAGCAATGGTGTGGTACAGTCATTTTATTTGGCAAGTTAGCTTTACTTCTTTATTTAAACCGACCCAGCATTTAAAAAGAGTGAACATTTCAAAAGTTATCGCTGGTTTTACTGAACATCTCCGTCATCCTTTAGAATCCATTGGCTAAAGATAATGATGGGATTTCATTGTTCTATCAAACAAATGAAAATATAAATTACTTCAAAAGAACGCATGTTTTACAATGTTTGTTTTTTAAGTAGGTCAACTGAACCAATCTTCAAAATGTGTAAATAAACTGTGTAAACATACCGTGGACATCATTAAGTTGATGACATATGATGCTTATAGATGCTTTCTGCTATGTCGCCAGAACATAATAAACTTCAGGGCATGTTTAAGAAGGTAACTGAGATTATATGAAAAAAGGGTAGGTATAAGGCCTCAATGATGATCACTATGAGTAATACGAAACTTTTCGCTTTTATTTACGAAGTAGTCTCTAAAGATAAATACATTGCCAAACTGTCTCCAAATCCGTATTACCTAACTAATGACTGGATAATCCTGGGTATAGATTATTAGTCCCCTACTGGTCAGAGACCGGTTTGGGGACTATAGGTTTGGTCGATTCTGTCTGTCTGTTAGTAAGTCAGTCTGTCAGTCCGTCAGTCCCACCTAACCTTGTCCGCCCGCATCTGGACCATCCATCATACGATTTCCAAGAAACTTGGCACAAACTTTCATCGTGAAGAGGCGGCATGTCGCGCACAAAACACAGGCCTGTACCTGAAATGTCAAGGTCAAGGTCAGACTTAGAGGTCAAAGGTCAAAGGTCAAAATGAGTACTGTTTGATAGGACTGTACCTTGTCCGGTGCGCATCTTAACCATCCACCAAGATACTTGGCACACACGTTTACCATGATGAGTCGGCGTGTCACGCTCAATACCCAGGCATGTACCTCAAATGTCAAGGTCACACTGTGACAGTGACACTTATAGGTCAAATGTCAAAATGAGTACTGTTTGATAGGACTGTACCTTGTCCGGCCTGCATCTCAACCATACAACATAGTATTCCCAAGTTACCAGGTACACATGTTCACCATGATGAGGTGGCGCATGTCGCGCACAAGACCCAGGCATGTACCTTAAAGGTCAAAGTCAATGTCAAACTCAGAGGTCAAAGGTCAAAATGAGTACTGTTTGACAGGACTGTACCTTGTCCGGCTCACATCTCAACCATGCATCATAGGATATCCAAGTGACTGAGCACACATGTTCACCAATAATGATGTGATATGTGGCACACAAAACACCACAGGCCTTACCTCACAGGTCAAAGTCACACTTAGAGGTCAAAGGTCGAAATGAGAAACGATGCATCATATAATTCCCAAGTTAGTGGGCACATTTGTTCACCATGATGATGTGACATCTGTACCTCAAAGGTTAAGGTCACACGTATAGGTCAAAGATTAAAATGAGTACTGTTTGATAGGACTGTACCTTGTCCGGCTCACATCTCCACCATGCCAGGGGCGTAACTAGCCCTCTATTCATGTGGATTCATAATTCATAATTGTGCTAGGGGGGTCGGGGCCAGCCCCCCCCCCCCCCCCCGGAACATTTTGAAAACAATGGGGCAATCTGGTGCATTCTAGGCGTTCTGATGTGCTTTATTTAGTACTGGAAAATGGACAGTTTTAGGATCATAAATCAACAAATAAACCCTTTACTCGGCAGATTTTTTCTCTAAAATAGAGCTAAAAATGCAAACAATTACAAGCCCCGATTATGTATCATATGATTCCCAAGTTACAGGGCACACATGTTCACCATGATGAGGTATTTTTATTAAACCCCAAATATGTAAAATATATGGTGCCCAGATTCGCGCCAAGGCATTTGCGATAGTAGATTGTTGATATGAGCTAAAAGCAAAATACCAGTTAAAGGGAGGCAATCCGATAAATAGTGTTTTCTTCGGACGAATCTCTCCCATCTAAGGGTTGAGTAGTGGTCTACCTTATATATCATCATATCACACCAAATTAAATATAATCATAACTTTTCAGGATCAGTACTTTATAAATGCATTTGAAAATGTATAAGTACGCTATGACTGTATCGCATGTACATGTAGTTCATATTTGTGTCAGAAATTATATGCATATCTATATAAAATTTGCAAGGAAGTAATATGTTTGTAACTGTGCACTTGTCCGACAGAAGCGAACATACAGAATTGGACAGAAAATAGGAACGTTTGATACCTTTAAATGTTGATAAATACTGGTGACACACTATGATAAAAGAACTAGCTTATGTCGTATGCCAGTACATATTTCACCATAATTGCAGCTTGTGTACATTTACTGTGCTGTACCATACATGGCCAGCACCATGATTAGACACTCGGTCAGTTTTATCGATTGTAACATATCTAAATTCCTAATATGTTGTGATAAAAAAACGTTATGAACACTTTTTGTAACAACACGCTAACAACATTGGCGCAACAGCTGCATTTAAATACCCATCGAGTTGATGCGTAGTATAGGGCGGGCAATCTTAAATTGAATATCATTCGGAAATTATCGTATGGTTAAATTAAACATGGGACTGATAGTCAAGTTCTGTATAGGCTATTTAAAATAAAGACATCGTGTTGGCGAATTAAGCCGAGTAGTTACGACTGATGGAACTGAATAATATACTGGTGTCCCAATGTCACGGACTTTGAATCAGTAATATACTGGTGTCCCAATGTCACGGACTTTGAATCAGTAATATACTGGTGTCCCAATGTCACGGACTTTGAATAAGTAATATACTGCCTAACCCATCGGGACTTTTGCAGTAGCTTAGGACTAGGAGAAACAGATACTACGATAGTGTATGATAACACGATTTATCTGATTTATAATGTTAAGCGTATCCTGCTTTAACACTAATGGCTAAGCAGTTATGTCCGCACATACATATCCGTGTAGTATTGTTGGTGGTTAATTATTATACATGGACTATCATTGTTTCTACTCAAATAAAGAGAGCGAAACATGATATTACTCTGACATGATTTTGATATTGTCCTTGTGTCGGCCTGACAGGCTGAGAGTGTTATGTATGTTTTGCATTTAGGTCTACATATTAATACAAACTTAGTATGTGGAAATTCAATCTTCGGGAAATAAGACCAAACTATTTTGCTATGTAAACCCTATACATTCAAATGTATTTACATTCATCAAGTGTCTATACAATCAGAATCCTTGGCTATGGCCGCTTTTGTATCTCGTTTATTGCTATGGGTTCCTGTAGATACTTAACGATTTTGTAGGTGTAACTTGCTATGTGATTTAATAAAAGATGAAATAAACACTAAACACCCAAACAATCTACATTTTGTTACTTAACGTTGGTTCTAACAAAATATTTGGCTCTTATATTGAAAACAAGTCATCACCTAACTATCGTGTCTATTCTATACCAATTGATAGCTCATTTATATTTTTAATATTAAACATCTGAAATATTTTGAACTTTCTAACTTATATACCTACAGTATGAATATGTCAACATATGTATATAACTGACCAGAGCTCCACTAATTCTAGTTACTGTATGTGGCTGCAATAATCCTATACTATGCAACAGTCTGTTTATAAGTATGATGTTATGCCATTTCGTGGTTCGTTTCTAGGAATACAAATACTGAGTGGTATGTCAGCCTATTCACTTTACATAAGTACGAATTGCTGCTTAACCGGACGATGGTAGTTGATACATTGCACATCGGATAACCACTATTGTACTAGATTAAAAGTCCATATGTTAAATTCACCATTCTTCTTTCATCAACTTCATGGAAAACAATGAATAAACCAGATAATTATATATATTTAGCAACAAATCGTAGAAATAGTAATTTATAACCATTATTCTATAAATGATCACCATGCATATAATCATAGTTATATACGAAATTATAGCATGAAATAACGTCATTCTATATTCGTCGGTATATAACTAGTGTAATAACAATGCTATATATACGTAACGTCATAATGAAAAGCATTGAAAATGACCGCGCTATATAGCGACGTTATATATATTTTGCGCTAATAATCGTCGAATTGGAATTTATGATATAAATAGAATATAACATTCGTGGCCATTCAATACAAAATTTTAGAAAACTCGTTTAATAAAATTTTGTATTGAATGACCACTCATGTAATATCCTCTATACCCTAACTCGGCCAACATTCGTTTCGACGTTTGACAAAAGTCACAGTAACAGGCGTCATTCCTCTTCCACCAACAGGCTAACAACAACAATAACTATGTGGAACAGCAGCCAGTGGCTATGACATTATGTTGTGTGGAGTACTGGTGTGCGAAAACCAGGAAATAAATGAGTAGGTGAACAAGACGCCGTGATTTGGACGAACATTAATTGAAAACAGCGTTAGACCCCACATCAACCATTTATAGTGTAGGATACGTTACCCCATGAGAAGGACAATGTATGTCAACATGTTCAAAGATGCGATGTGTGTAAGATGTATTTCAAGGAGAATCCAATGTACCAATATATTATTACAATAATCAAAAGAACTTCGTTTCATATCATAAACCGTACATGTTCAGATAAATAAATAAGAATTCTGGAACTGGGAGTATATGAAAAGTAAATGTCACAAATAAGGTTCATGGCCTCAAAACTTCTGACTAAATAATACTTTATACAACAATATGTGTTAATACATGTGGGGATATCAACAATTTAAGAGGTCTGCAAATCATAAATACGTTTGCAATCTTTGAAGTCTTCTAGGCTAAGTCATTGTTTTGTACATAATCACAGTGAGACCTCACGAATTACGTCACTACAGTGTTTTGGCTTTTTTTTCTTTGGACACAAAGCAGTCCATTGACACTCCTGTCATAGTATTTATTGCATGTTAACATTTCACATAATGTAATTCAAATGTACACATGCCTCACAATACCGATCTATATCATAACCTTTTACGGTACATGTGTTACTAATGACACTGGTTAGTTTGTTTTCATTGCCTTTAGTCATAAACGTAGTTCATCTAGTTCGACCTGATTATCTCGTGAGGAAAGTAAGTAAACTAAACTTAACCAGAGCAATACACTATGTATTCAGAAGTACTGAGCACAACAGCCATACAGTAATTTTATTGTGATCTTTTACAATGTAAAAGGTTATTATAGATGCCTAATCTCTTGACATTGAAAAGAAAGATTTCCGAACAAACCAAAGAAAGAACAACTCACAAGTTTATCCGTATTACGGTTCTGACAGCCACGGTGGTGTATTAGAAGAGAGTCAACCTCGTGTGCGGGAGGTCGCTGATTGGATCCCCGGTGGTCGGGTCATACCAACTACTTTAAATACGGTAGTAATGACTAGTAATCATTACGACTGACTTGCTGGTGTCAGGATAAAAGTACTGGTTAGTTACCAAGGAAAGGCCATTCAATTATAATGATTGGAAAGAAGACTAATAACGGAATGAAGAAGTAATCTAATTAAATTTTAAATAGAATATTATCTTAATGAAACAAAACGCATCTCGCACTTTTATTTGTTTATAGTTTGATTTGTCTTTGTCAAATGACCAGGTATTATTTAGTGTATGTATATTGGTTTACTCTAGTATGAATTGTTTAGTGTATGTATATTGGTTTACTCTAGTATGAATTATTTAGTGTAAGTATATTGGTTTACTCTAGTATGAATTGTTTAGTGTATGTATATTGGTTTGCTCTAGTATGAATTGTTTAGTGTATGTATGTTGGTTTACTCTAGTATGAATTGTTTAGTGTATGTATATTGGTTTGCTCTAGTATGAATTGTTTAGTGTATGTAGATTGGTTTGCTCTAGTATGAATTGTTTAGTGTATGTATGTTGGTTTACTCTAGTATGAATTGTTTAGTGTATTTAGATTGGTTTACTCTAGTATGAATTGTATAGTGTATGTATGTTGGTTTACTCTAGTATGAATTGTTTAGTGTATGTAGATTAGTTTGCTCTAGTATGAATTGTTTAGTGTATGTAGATTGGTTTACTCTAGTTTGACTTGTCTTTGTCAAATGACCAGGTATTTGTTTAGTGTATGTATATTGGTTTGCTCTAGTATGAATTGTTTAGTGTATGTTTATTGGTTTGCTCTAGCATGAATTGTTTAGTGTATGTAGATTGGTTTGCTCTAGTATGAATTGTTTAGTGTATGTAGATTGGTTTGCTCTAGTATGAATTGTTTAGTGTATGTATATTGGTTTACAATAGTATGAATTGTTTAGTGTATGTAGCTTGGTTTACTCTAGTATGAATGGTTTAATGTATGTATATTGGTTTACTCTAGTATGAATTGTTTAGTGTATGTATATTGGTTTGCTCTAGTATGAATTGTTTAGTGTATGTATATTGGTTTGCTCTAGTATGAATTGTTATTTATTAGAGAGCGACGCGAGACATGTGCTTTTCTGTTTACATCATAGTATAGCCTACACACAATCAGGATATACTTTGATACTGAAATGTAACCGCCTTTGGGAACAGCTACCACTTCTACAGCATCGCTGCTCTATACTGCGTCTTTTATTGCAGTGTTGATGGATACGTGGCTTTGTCAACATACATCGCGGTAAGTGTCTGGATGGGGGACCCGGTACACGTAACACATGTTGGCAACCATTATCCCCGGACCCCGGTGGTTTCCAGTGATGTTACATAGGCTCCGCTCTGGTGTATTGCTAGGGTGCATTTGTGTGCCTTCGGTTGAAGTCAAGAGAAAAGAGGGAGAACTATTACGGGATTCCGGTATAGGTACACATACAACTTCTACAGCCTTGCTGTAGAAGCCGGCTTTTATAGCGACGTTGGTAGAGTGGTTGGCTTTTTCACAGAGTTAAGCAACGTTCATTGAGGTTAGTGCCTGAATGGGTGACCCGCGTCAGCTTATCTCAGTGAGGGACCCGGAACACGTTACAGAACTATGACAGATTTACCTTTACCGGCATGAACACATACTTAACGCACACTTATGCATGCACTTACCACATGTAGTATACTGCAAACTAATTAAAAAAGAACATGATCTAATATGTGTTTACATCAGATTATACCTTGGAAGATAGACAATATAACATGATTAACGGTTCACTTGTAGCCGATGATTTGTACATTTCTGATATCATAGATATTTTTTCATAGTAGCATTTTTCTTGCAAAGGAATGGATGTCATAATCAAAGCACCATTACTCCAAAATGTGTTGGACGAAAGGAATTATGGTATCAGGACATACAGAAAGCAAAAGACAATATTACATTGTTTAACATTTTCTAATAACACGTGATTTTTAGTTTGGTTTACATATGTTTTAGTGATACAGTGCTAGAAGATTGTATCTATTGCAACATGATGGTGTTAATTGTAATGACCTAAGTTGTCCCGTTCGATAGTATTTGATAGGGTTTATTGGTTTTGATATATTGTGATACCCCATTCATATATAAACACATGTTTAAAATCAATTTATTATAACCTACACTAACACAATGGAGCTGCATTTGCCGACAATACATTTTGGTGTATATGAATTTCATATTATGACTTGATATCCCGAATATGTCGCGGGACAGGGACAATCTGTATTTTCTTTAGCATACCCGTCGACCGAAACACTGAAAATCGAAACTCATCAGTGGAAAAATACTTGTTTCTGTCTTAATATCAAAATAAGCAAGGACATATTCAATTTCAATATATATGTTTTATCGTTTCACAAGATAGAACGTTAACATATCGTCATCTCTTTAAATTCTAGCGTAAAGAGGTCATGAATATTTCTTGATCGAGAAGTAAACGGATATCAAACAAGAAATTGAAAATATGTTCACGTTCTAATTTTGCTAGACAAACATACTTTTTACTGTATATGATTGAGATCAATACTAACATAAATGCGTATACAATTGAGGTTCCTTTGGAGATGACGTTGGGCGAAGACATCCAACTTTATTAGAAACTAGTGTTACGAGTGGCTAAAGACAGGACGTGTACATGGATGTCTGGTTGTTATATAAGTGTTATTAAATTAAACATAAAAAGGTATCTGACGTCTTTGTTAATTCAAAAGTGACTGATGAATACATAACAATGTAAGTTGACATAGAACTGGAACTCGTAACATCTAACGCATATTCCTACAATAATAAAGATGTTCCACAGTTGTTTTTTGGGAAATAACCGGTACCACTAACGTTTATTTTGCAACCATCCCACTAGTCAGGATGGTATCATCGACATCATCGGCGTGAATACTGGAGGCTGTTTGTTCCATTTTGAAAGTATTATGTGAAATCCAGTTTCAGTCGCACTCAGATTTTTTTTGTTTAAAGATGAACATATGCTTTTAAAGGCATACTACATTCGAGGTCTAAGTTGATTGGTGAAATGCTGAAAAGTTCGAATAATGCATTACCGCGGCTAACCAAAAATGAAACTAAAAAAAAAAAAAAATGGCAATACATGTATTATTGCATTGTTTTATAAACATATTAGAGGAAAATGGGGATAACGCTTTATGTCGATAAACTTGACATTTTTTGCCAATTTCCAACATGGACTTATATTTAAAGCCAAGTTTGATTATCGACAATTATTAGAACATATAATCATTCATATCTTACGCAACACGATTCAATGTTGGAACTAACTAATATTGGGATATTCCGCAGTTCCACAGACAAATTCCGGCTGTAAATTAGTCGAATTAGCCGTTAACCGTACATTGGTCATGTGCAATCGCCAAATACTGACATCGAGTTTCACTAGATGTCGTTCCACACAGATAGACAGCCAACCTATTATTCGAGTTAATCGAGGTCGACCAACCCAACAATGCATGACAGGTGCATGCGTTTCAAACTGAATTCATGTTGCATTAGATCGCCGATACTCGACAGTCTCGAGTCTCGACAGCCGGACTTGGAATTTCACAACAATGTCCCGACTTTGCACCCGTCTCCTTCAAGTTACGACTTAATCCTGCAACCTCGTATGTGTCCGGTGAAGGTTCATAAAACTTGATTCAAGTTGCAGACGCTGAAATGGAGATATCTTCCAACCAAAGCACCCACAACTGACTTCGTGCTGCAAAAGGTCCCGTTTCGCCAAGTTTCGGCAGCCGACTGTAAAACACAGCCGTAGTTGGATCGATTGACTTGCTACTACCCTCGGTTACATATGTATACTATTCAAGATAGAAGAAATGAGTGGAACATACATGCATCCACATACTATTCCAGATAGAAGAAGTAAGTGGCACATACATGTACATGCATCCACATACTATTCCAGATAGAAGAAATGAGTGGCACATACATGCATCCACATAATATTCCAGATAACAGAAGTAAGTGGCACATACATGCATCCACATACTATTCCAGATAGAAGAAATGAGTGGCACATACATACATCCACATACTATTCCAGATAGAAGAAATAAGTGGCACATATATGCATCCACATACTATTCCAGATAGAAGAAGAAGTAAGTGGCGCATACATGCATCCACATACTATTCCAGATAGAATAAGTAAATGGCACATACATGCATCCACATACTATTCCAGATAGAAGAAGTGAGTGGCACATACATGCATCCACATACTATTTCAGATAGAAGAAGTAAGTGGTACATACATGCATCCTTATACTATTCCAGATAGAAGAAGTGAGTGGCACATACATGCATCCACACATTATTCCAGATAGAAGAAGTAAGTGCGTATACATGCATCCACATACTATTCCAGATAGAAGAAGTAAGTGGCACATACATGCATCCACATACTATTCCAGATAGAAGAAGTGAGTGGCACATACATGCATCCACATACTATTTCAGATAGAGGAAGTAAGTGGCACATACATGCATCCTTATACTATTCCAGATAGAAGAAGTGAGTGGCACATACATGCATCCACATGTACTATTCGTTTTAGTAAACTTAAGTAAAATAACCCACAGATTGGTGTGTAGCACAGACCCGTATACAATTTCTTGATAGTCGTTTGCTCTGTAAAGTTGGCTTGGTGTGTAGCACAGACCCGTATATTATTTCTTGATAGTCGTTTACTCTGTACAGTTGGCTTGGTGTGTAGCACAGACCCGTATGCATCCACATGTACTATTCGCTTTAGTAAACTTAAGTAAAATAACCCACAGATTGGTGTGTAGCACAGACCCGTATATCATTTCTTGATAGTCGTTTGATCTGTAAAGTTGGCTTGGTGTGTAGCACAGACCCGTATATCATGTCTTGATAGTCGTTTGCTCTGTAAAGTTGGCTTGGTGTGTAGCACAGACCCGTATATCATTTCTTGATAGTCGTTTGCTCTGTAAAGTTGGCTTGGTATGTAGCACAGTCCCCTATATTATTTCTTGATAGTCGTTCGCTCTGTAAAGTTGGCTTGGTGTGTAGCACAGACCCGTATATCATGTCTTGATAGTCGTTTGCTCTGTAAAGTTGGCTTGGTGTGTAGCACAGACCCGTATATCATTTCTTGATAGTCGTTTGCTCTGTAAAGTTGGCTTGGTGTGTAGCACAGACCGTATATAATTTCTTGATAGTCGTTTAATCTGTAAAGTTGGCTTGGTGTGTAGCACAGACCCGTATGTCATTTCTTGATAGTCGTTTGCTCTGTAACGCCTATATATATATATATTTGTGTCGTCCATACCGTATTTCAACGCGTTTATAGATGTGTCGTCTATACAGTTAGTTGTATATCAACACGTTTATAGATGTGTCGTCTATACAGTTAGTTGTATATCAACGCGTTTATAGATGTGTCGTCTATACAGTTAGTTGTATATCAATGCGTGTATAGAAGTGTCGTCTATACAGTTAGTTGTATATCAACGCGTTTATAGATGTGTCGTCTATACAGTTAGTTGTATATCAACACGTGTATAGAAGTGTCGTCTATACAGTTAGTTGTATATCAACACGTTTATAGATGTGTCGTCTATACAGTTAGTTGTATATCAATGCGTGTATAGAAGAGAGACAGAGAGAGACAGAGAGAGAGAGAGAGAGAGAGAGAGAGAGAGAGAGAGAGAGAGAGAGAGAGAGAGAGAGAGAGAGAGAGAAAGAGAGAGAGAGAGAGAGAGAGAGAGAGAGAGAGAGAGAGAGAGAGAGAGAGAGAGAGAGAGAGAGAGAGAAAGACTGACATACACCCAGAGACAGATACATACATACGCACAGACATACATACATATATATAGAAAGAGAGTGTGTGAGAGAGTAATAAAAATGGGAAGAGATATGATAGATTCAAACAGAGGCGTTTAAAGCATACGTGTAAAACAAGATAAAGGGGGGCCGTGCAACATAAAGACAAGTAGGTAGGACACGATCATATTCAGTTTTTCGCGTCCGTGAGGATTTTCCCGACCGTATCTACAAAGTGCGTACTTTGTTATACCCCTTTTTCGGTAAAACCTGTATGTATATTGAGGGGGAAAAATGCCATACAGTTTAATAGGTCGAAGGTCGAGGCCAAATCAATTACATATACTTGACAAAGCCTATGTCATTGGCAGAATACAATCAGGTTATGGACATACAATACTTGGACATTGTATGTTGGAGTACTTAGAGTTTTACTAAGCGTTAAGCGTTGTTATTAACAAACATCTGTCTGACTTTGGAATAGTAAAGCGTTCATATAACGAATTCGACGATTGTATCATATTGTATTTTAATAATGGTCAGTTTATATGAATACTGATATCATTCTTGTGTTAGCATATGTCTTCCCTGAATAATCAACATTTGGTTATGATCGCATCGATAATGCTATTGAGCTATAAACGACCTCCTGCATCTCGGATTGCAATATTAAATTATTTCGCACAATATATGTGTTTGTTTAGACTAATGAAAGTCAAGAATGCATGTGTGTTAAAAATAAATTATTGCAGTCTTTTCCGGCGACATTGATGCCTTGCATCAACTTTCTCTTGTACTTTTATTTAAAGAGATGTTTCATAGTCTTGCCTACATGTTGTCAATGTCGTCTGATGCAGATTTATTGTAAGTGGTAACGGATTCTGTTTGTCATCATAATACAACAATCCAAGTCTATTCAGCACAATGGCTAAGTTACCGTTACACCATGATTTCTCGGATGTGTAAGCCCTGGTGGTTATATCAGCCTATAGAAATTCAATTGTCGGAGTTGAAATAAAGATGACGTTAGCGAATTAAAAGATGGAATATGGTAAAACCCCAATGCTCTGTATTAATACCATGACTGAACAATATGATTATCAATAGAGACACTAAATAATGGTTAGTTAACTCATGAAAATCGATATTTATGTTTCGGAGATATATCCTTTGTATGAGTAGGTCCCCCATGAATAAGTTTATTTAAAGACGTCATTTTGGACGTAAATGAATGTATGGTGTTTTTTTGGCGCATTCACAGCTAAAGTGTTTTAGCGCGCATATAACATAAGAAAAGAGAAGTAACAATATTCAAAAATTAAATATATTGGTTAAAATGATTATATGATGTGAAATGATTTGACTGAACTAAAATCTATGTAATGGGAATGAAATATATGGGTATGAGATGAAATTGAATGTAAATAGATAAAAAGTATCACAGCTTATTGTAAAGTGAAATCATAGCATGCATTCGCCAAATAGGGTGTTAATACTATCGACACTGTAGTATTAAGAACGAATTGGTGCAAAGTCAGTGCTAATTTGTATATCTTGTAGAGCAAGGTATACATTCAGGTGCATCGTCTTTTGTTAAGAGTCAACAATGTGTTGGGCCAGAGTGCCCAATTTGTTAATGAGCTATGATAACCTCTGCTCGACTAATGGACCTGTAAACGGCGTTCCATTCGCCCAGGCCGAGACCCGGTAGCTCAGTCGGTAGCGACGCGGGCTGTCATCCAAGGGGTTGTGAGTTCGAATCCCGGCTCGGCCAACTTTCTTTCCGACGATTGACAAAGGTCAATGCGACATGCGTCATTCGTCTTCCACCGATGGACTAAGTCTAACTGGAAAAGCAGCCAGTTTCTTGGGAAGATTGTTGTGTGGAGTACTTGTTTGAGAAAACCTGGAAATGCATGAGTAGGTGAATTGGCCGCCGTGATATAACTGATAAATTGTTAAAAACGGCGTTAACCCCAATCAATCAACCATGACATGCTTAATATTTATGACTATCTATTTGTTCTAGTTACTGTTCAAAGGGACACAACGCTCATGTATAATAATGTGGCAATTACAGTTATCTGTTGGTGTACATACAAGGAAGTTTAAAATATCATAAACAAGGGTCGGACATTTTTGTGAGTAACAATACGCGTATTATTAACAAAGCACCCGTTATGTACGATTTAAAGGACTGTTGTGTGATTCATCCAAAAAGGGGTAAACGAGTGATATGTTGATGTCGGTTTTAAATTATCTAGATCTACAGTACAGTACGCCTACGGGCAGGTGTTTTCTTTCTAAATTGTTTCTCTAGATAGAACCAGAATTAAAGAACAAGCCCGATACATTATTTTGAGATTCATTGTTGTAAGACGGTTACACTCTTAGTAATTGTAACAGACTTCTAGCTATCCTGCTTAGGACCTGGTTTTATTATATGGACTCGTCAACTAATATGGAAACAATTCCATTATTATTTGAAATATTGACACATTATCTGCCGATTTTAAATCAGTTAAACTATTGGAAAAAGTCACTACACATACAAGTTATCTTCGTTATTACCAAAGATGTTTTCAAATATCGTCTGCTGCAGATAAGTCAAAACACTGTCCTATTGCAGAAAAGTACTTTATGTCTTAAATAATTTTATCTCCGTCAATATTTAAAGTATCTGAATAACAGATAAGGAACTGTGTAACTGAAATAGAATTAGCTGACAAACAGAAGTCATGATTAGATTAATTGACTGAGTTTAACGGCGTTTTCAGCAGCCAAAAAGGAATCACGTTTTTTATTAACTGTATTTGAATTATTAACCTCATTCATCTTGTGAGGCTTTTCTTTAATTACTATCGCTCTGAATTAGTAAGGAGTCATGGTTGAAATGGTAATTTATTATGTAATTATTTATGAGAACAGCTTTAAACAGAAACAAATATTGTTTTGTGGAAATAAATAGAATACATAATAAACCAATATACGCGAAAATGGCTGTTTGATATTTATAAACAACATCTGCGTATCATTTTAGACAATTTTAACCCTTATCACGTAAAACAACATCTACGTATCATGTTATACAATACTTTTACCCTTATCACAACTTTAAACATTATTTACGTATCATGCTGTAAACATTATTTACGTATCATGTCATTCAATACATGCACCCTTATCCTGCTGTACGGAACACTAAACAACATCGACGTATCATGTTATACAATACTTTTACCCTTATCACAACTTTAAACATTATTTACGTATCATGCTGTAAACATTATTTACGTATCATGTCATTCAATACATACACCCTTATCCTGCTGTACGGAACACTAAACAACATCGACGTATCATGTTATACAATACTGTAACCCTTATCCTGCTGTACGGGACACTAAACAACATCGACGTATCATGTTATACACTACTTTAATCCTTATCCTGCTGTACGGGACACTAAACAACATCGACGTATCATGTTATACACTACTTTAATCCTTATCCTGCTGTACGGGACACTTAACAACATCGACGTATCATTAACCCTTATCCTGCTGTACGGGACACTAAACAACATCGACGTATCATGTTATACAATACTTTAACCCTTATCCTTCTGTACAGAACACTAAAAAACATCGACGTTTCATGTTTTACAATACTTTAACCCTTATCCTGCTGTACACGACGTCAAACAACATCGACGTTTCATGTTTTACAATACTTTAACCCTTAACCTGTAGTATTAAGAACGAATTGGTGCAAAGTCAGTGCTAATTTGTATAGCTTGTAGAGCAAGGTATACATTCAGGTGCATCGTCTTTTGTTAAGAGTCAACAATGTGTTGGCCCAGAGTGCCAATTCGTTAATGAGCTATAATAACCTCTTCTCGATTAATGGACCTGTAAACGGGGTTCCATTCGCCCTGACATGCTAAATAATGATGACGATATATTTCTTCTAGTTACTGTTCAAAGGGACACAAAGCTCATGTAAAATAATGTGTCACTTACAGTTATCTGTCGGTGTACACACAAGGAAGTGTACAATAATAAACTGGTAACCAATATAAACAAGGGGCGGACATTTTGTTGAACATATTCTCTTAAATTTGGATTCCAATTGAATCGATCTTGTTTGAATCCTCTGAGTTCTGGTGAGTAACAATGCGCTATTATTAACAAATCACTCGTAATGTACGATTTAAAGGACTGTTGTGTGATTCATCCAAAAAAGGGTAAACGAGTGACTTGTTGATGTCGGTTTTAAATTATCTTGATCTACAGTGCAGTAGGCCTACGGGCATGTGTTTTCTTTCTGAATTGTTTCTTTAGTTAGAACCGGAATTAAAGAACAAGCCCAATACATTATTTTGAGATTCATTGTTGTAAGACGGTTTCACTGGTTTTATTATATAGGGTTAAGTTATGTTCACTTAACCGCAATGGGGCATGTTTTGACTTATCTGCAGCAGACGATATTTGAAAACATCTTTGGTAATAACGAAATGAACTTGTATTTGTAGTGACTCTTTCTAATGGTTTAACCGATTTAAAGTCGGTAGATAATGTGTCAATATTTCAAATAATAATGGAATTGTTTCCATATTGGACGAGTCCATATGTCGTAAATAGTTTTTAAATTCTATTTTTATCTTAGTCAATATTTAAAGTATCTGAATAACAGATAAGGAACTGTGTAACTGAAATAGAATTAGCTGACAAACAGAAGTCATGATTAGATTAATTAATTGACTGAGTTTAACGGCGTTTTCAGCAAACAAAAAGGAATCACGTTTTGTATTAACTGTATTTGAATTATTAACCTCATTCATCTTGTGAGGCTTTTCTTTAATTACTATCGCTCTGAATTAGTAAGGAGCCATAGTTGAAATGGTAATTTATTATGTAATTATTTATGAGAACAGCTTTAAACAGAAACAAATATTGTTTTGTGGAAATGAATAGAATACATAATAAAATAATATACTCGAAAATGGCTGTTTGCTATTTATAAACAACATATCTGCGTATCATTTTCAGACAATACTTTAACCCTTATCCTGTTGACGCAACGTTAAAAGCATCTACGTATCATGTTATACAAAACGTTAACCCTTGTCCTGCTGTACGGGACACTAAACAACATCGACTTATCATGTTATACAATACGTTAACCCTTACCCTGCCGTACGGGACATTAAAACAACATCGACGTATCATGTTATACAATACGTTAACCCTTATCCTGCCGTACGGGACACTAAAACAGCATCGACGTATCATGTTATACAATACGTTAACCCTTATCCTGGCTGTACGGGACACTAAAACAGCATCGACGTATCATGTTATACAATACGTTAACCCTTATCCTGCCGTACGGGACACTAAAACAGCATCTGCGTATCATGTTATACAATACGTTAACCCTTATCCTGCCGTACGGGACATTAAAACAACATCGACGTATCATGTTATACAATACGTTAACCCTTATCCTGCCGTACGGGACACTAAAACAGCATCGACGTATCATGTTATACAATACGTTAACCCTTATCCTGGCTGTACGGGACACTAAAACAGCATCGACGTATCATGTTATACAATACGTTAACCCTTATCCTGCCGTACGGGACACTAAAACAGCATCGACGTATCATGTTATACAATACGTTAACCCTTATCCTGGCTGTACGGGACACTAAACAGCATCGACGTATCATGTAATACAATACGTTAACCCTTATCCTGGATGTACGGGACACTAAAACAGCATCGACGTATCATGTTATACAATACGTTAACCCTTATCCTGCCGTACGAAAAACTAAAACAACATCTCCGTATCATGTTATACAATACGTTAACCCTTATCCTGCCGTACGGGACACTAAAACAACATCTCCGTATCATGTAATACAATACGTTAACCCTTATCCTGCCGTACGGGATACTAAAACAACATCTACGTATCATGTTATACAATACGTTAACCCTTATCCTGCCGTACGGGCCACTAAATCAACATTACGTATCATGTTATACAATACGTTAACCCTTATCCTGGCGTACGGGACACTAAAAAACATCTACTTATCGTGTTGTACAATTATTGAACCCTTATCATGCTGTACTGGACACAAAACAACATCTACCTATCCTGTTATACAATTATTTAACCCTCATCATGCTGTACTGGACAATAAATAACATCTACTTACCGTGTTATACAATTATTTAACCCTCATCATGCTGTACTGGACACTAAACAACATCTACCTACCGTGTTGTACAATTATTGAACCCTTATCCTGCTGTACGGGACACTAAACATCATCTACTTACCGTGTTGTACAATTATTTAACCCTTATCATGCTGTACTGGAGACAAAACAACATCTACTTACCGTGTTATACAATTGTTGAATCCTTATCCTGCAGTGCTGGACACAAAACAACATATACTTACCGTGTTATACAGTTATTTAACCCTCATCATGCTGTACTGGACACAAAACAGCATTTACTTACCGTGTTATACAGTTATTTAACCCTTATCCTGCTGTACTGGACACAAAACAACATCTACTTACCGTGTTATACATTTATTGAACCCTCATCATGCTGTACTGGACACAAAACAACATCTACTTATCGTGTTATACAATTATTGAACCCTTATCCTGCTGTACGGGACACTAAACAACATCTACCTATCGTGTTATACAGTTATTTAACCCTTATCCAGCTGTACTGAACACAAAACAACATCTACTTATCATGATATACAGTTATGTAACCCTCATCATGCAGTACTGGACCCAAACAACATCTACTTATCATGTTATACAGTTATGTAACCCTCATCATGATGTACTGGACACAAAACAACATCTACTTACCGTGTTATACAGTTATTTAACCCTCATCATGCTGAACTAGACACAAAACAACATCTACATATCTTGTTATACAGTTATTGAACCCTTATCAAGCTGTACTGAACACTAAACAACATCTACCTATCGTGTTATACAGTTATTTAACCCTTATACAGTTGTACTGAACACAAAACAACATCTACTTACCGTGTTGTACAGTTATTTAACCCTCATCATGCTGTACTGGACACTAAACAACATCTACCTATCGTGTTATACAGTTATTTAACCCTTATCCAGCTGTACTTAACACAAAACAACATCTTCTTACCATGTTATACAGTTATTTAACCCTTATCCTGCTGTACGGGACAGTAAACATCATCTATTTACCGTGTTGTACAATTATTTAACCCTTCTCATGCGGTACTGGAGACAAAACAACATCTATATATCGTTTTATACAATTATTGAACACTTATCCTGCTGTACTGGAAACAAAACAACTTCTACTTACCGTGTTAAACAGTTATTTAACCCTCATCATGCTGTACGGGACACAAAAAACATCTACTTACCGTGTTATACAGTTATTTAACCCTCATCATGCTGTACTGGAGAAGAAACAACATCTACTTACCGTGTTATACAGTTATTTAACCCTTATCATGCTGTACTGGAGAAGAAACAACATATACTTACCGTGTTATACAGTTATTTAACCCTCATCATGCTGTACTGGAGAAGAAACAACATCTACTTACCGTGTTATACAGTTATTTAACCCTTATCATGCTGTACGGGACACAAAACAACACCTACTTATCGTGTTACACAGTTATTTAAGCCTTATCCTGCTGTACGGGACACTAACCAACATTTACTTACCGTGTTATACAATTATTTAACCCATATCATGCTTTACTGGACACTAAACAACATCTACCTATCGTGTTATACAGTTAGTTAACCCTTATCCTTCTGTTGTTGACGTCAGACAACATCTACGTATCATGTTATACAGTAGTTTAACCTTAATACGGATGGATGCGCTGTAACACAACATTCACTATTTAAACCCTTATCCTGCTGTTCTCGACGGTAAACATGTATCTATCATGTTAGACAATGCTTTAACCATTTTCCTGATATACACAAAACTAAACATCATAACTTTTTCGTGAAATACAACTTATAAAATATAAAACATGAATACTTTACACCAGGATCCGCTTGTTCATTCGTGCAGTTTGAGGTCGTTTTACATTGTTTGCTATATATATTTATCAATGTTTTTCAGTGGCTAGTCGATAGAGAATAGTATGTTGCAGTAGCGATAACTATCTTTTTATTATACTTCGAGACGCGTGGACAAATTGATTCCACGAGACCGAAGTTCGAGAAAGATGTAAGATTTTCCAATAGACAAAAACCAGGTATCACCTGTGCAACATAATTGCCATTTAATTATATACCTAGTAAATCTTTTAGACAGAATGAAAAATAATAAACTAATTTCTATATTTTCATTAACACAAAACACAGCGCTGTTTTCGTTGTATACATTCGTTAGAAAGCATGAAGACCGTTCAGCGGGTGGTGACGATCCCGATCAGTGCGTGTAGTTAAACCGATTTGTGGAATATTCACAAGTTCAAATATATAGCTTTCATTAAACTCGCAGCCCTTACAATTGCGATCAGGGAGAATAATATATATATCCTAATAGGTTGAACTTGATTCTCAAATTGATTTTTGTTTGCTTGAACGGGGTTTAGTATATAGATTTTTTTCTTAATATCGAATAATCTGTCAAATACTTTTGTGACATTAGTGACATTTTATTTTTACAGTTTCAGATTCTCTTAAGGATTTTGACCATGGCATGCAGTTCATCCTTATATAGAGGGTCCGATGAGACATCTTTCCAAGACTGTGACGTTTGTAAATACCAGAATACGACATCTGAGGCGGTGGCATACTGTACCAGCTGTGATGAATATCTATGTGCGGCGTGTGAGAAGGTTCACAGAGGTTCGAAACTCACCAGGAACCACAAGCTACTGACGGGAAGCAATCTGCCTTCAATATCAACTACATCTAAATCAACATCGCCCATCATGCTTTGTGAAGATCATAGAACAATGATTGTAACTATGTATTGCCAGAGTCATGATGATGTCATCTGCAATACATGTAAATTAATCAGCCATAAACGTTGTAATACGACTGATATTGACCAACAGGCAAAGCAGATGAAGAAAGATGGATCTTTTAAAGATACTAGAACACGTCTGGAAGACATAAAATCTAAATGTGGTAAGTTGAAAGTAATGAGGAACGCAGACAAGGGGGTTGTTAAGTCAAAGTTAGATAAATGCCTTCAAGACATGCGCCAGATCCGTAAGAATATAAACGAAGCGTTAGATCATATTGAAAACACTCTATCGAAGGAAATCCATCAAGTAAATGAAAGCTCCACCAAAGATATCGAAAATCACATTGCGATTTTGGATGACGCTCTGGCTCAGATATCGGATCACGTAAAATCACTAAAAGAATGTGAAAAAGCACGAGATGATGACGTCATGTACATTGGGATGAAGAAAGCCAGTAATATTACGAGTAGATATGAGGATATTATTCCGAAAATGGAAGATGAACTTAACCTAACCGAAATGACATTTCAGATTAATGGAGACCTTTATGACATGGTTAAACATCTGCGGTCTATAGATACAGTCCTGATTGACAACAGTCGGTTTTCTCTCCAGACGAACAAGAGTCTGACTGACGGACAGGGAACTAGCGGTGGTATTTCACACAGTAGTCAGACTCAGAAGTCTCTGATAAACATGTCCGTAACCGGTAAACGTGACATCGATGTTGGATATACATATGTAACAGGGTGTACCTTCATGCCTGACGGACATCTTGCCGTGTGTTGTGGACCTGAACTCATACTATTTGATAAAGCCTTCACGGTCAAGTCCCGGTTAAATGTAAGTGCATATTATCGTGTAGCAGTCGTTAATCATAATGAGATCATTATAGCCAATGGTGGTGATAATCAGATCCAAAAACTGACGTTATTTCCATCGATGGAAGTGACCAAAACGATGAGGATGGATAGAAGATGTTTTGGTGTTGATGTGTTTGGTGATGAGATATACGTGACCTGTCATGACTATCCTGGTAATGGTGAGGTACGGGTACTCACAATGAATGGTAACCTACAGCGTAGACTGGGTGTGAATAATGGTGAATATATGTTTAAAAGACCTCAATATGTGACCGTCAATAAGGATGGAAGTAAAGTGTTTGTATCAGACGTGGACACTAACATTGTCACGTGTCTTGATAGACAAGGTCATGTGATCTTCCAGTACTCAGACACAGCCTTGAAGTATCCAGCAGGAATGTACGTGGATCGTGAAGGTAACCTGTTAGTCTGTGGTTATGATAGTAACAATGTACATGTAATCGGACAAGATGGTAGAAAGGAGAAGATTCTGTTGTCAGCGACAGACGGTGTAAAGTACCCATGGTGTACAGCTTTCAGACATAGTGATGGTTGTCTGGTGGTGGGAATGAACGCTCGTACTACTAAATCACTGATTAGCTTTACCACTAAATAATTCGAAATTTCAAAATTGGATCAACACAATAGTCATACTATTTGCTTTATTCAGAGAAAGTGTTAACTATTATTAATAACCACTGAAGTAACCTATCTTCGTGACAAAGGTTAGACACAGATCAGCACGTCTATCCTCGCGCTCTAATCTTGGTCTGTTATGATCGTATTTAGGTTATGCAAACGTTAAACCAGTAAAACTAACTTTTGATGAATAGCTAGGATCGTTGTAATACTGTGGATGGCTAACTGTATTTTGCGGAACGGAACGGAACAAGTGATGGGGCACCAGACAGGAAATATCTGTTTCCATACTTATATATTGTAAAATTAATAAACACTTAGTATTTGGTTCAGGAGAGGCAAACTGTTATTAACTGTCTCTTTTATGAGATGATATAGATAAATAAATAATAAATCAAAGTTGTGTCTTTATTCACTAATGTATGTCTTTACCTTCATACCATAGAAATATCTATCATGTGCGGAATTAAATCTAAACTCTGTGAAAGCTAGTGAGGAATAATCGGAAGATATTCATTAAGAACTGGGGCCGCCATCTTGGGTATGTATAAAATGAGCCGAGAAACACGGATTGAAAAAAAAATATTGTCGTCTTTTTAATATTGTTTTTTAAATCGATATTTTGGGTATGTATAAAATGACACGAAAAACACGGATTTTTTAAATTATTGTCGTCTTTTTAATATATATTTTTTTTAAATCGATATTTATTAAAGTGCTGTGTTTCCGGGGAATTAACATTAAAAATAAATGGAACTCTGTAAGAAATATGTTTTCCCGTTCGTCAAAAAAAACGACAGCATTAGACTCTACGCCTGAACCTAAATGTTGACTGTATCGTAGCCAAAGAAGGACGTGACGTCATTTCCGTAACACTTCATCTTGGCGTAACGTCAATGGAGCGACGTCGTTTCCCGCAAAAAAGTGGTATCAACATGAAATACCCCAAATTCCTATACATGAGCTATTTATCAAACATTGTGGCAAAAGGATAACTTTCTCATAAGGAGCAATTGTTCTTTTAGCGACAATCTTTCCCTAAATCGTCTGTTGCAAAGGCCTCAGAAATCGTCTCTAATAGGGAAAGGGTTTAGCAGAAATGTGACCCCTTACATCATTTGTTCCATATTGACTGGTTGAAAAAGGCAGTTGCCAGGTGGCATCAGCAAAGAGCTGATCTTTTTGCTTCTTAACCATAATGCAGGTGATCGATTAAGGATCATCTTGGCCATCATGTTTTAACCTCGTTCATTATAAATGTATTCCTTGATGTTCTGAAAGTCTTTACTTTATTATTTTCTGTTCGTAATAATAGACGACAGCAATACGAATTCCAAATATTTTTTGATAATGCACGAAACATGACATTAACATTAATATTGTCTAGTCAATTACTTATAAATCCTTTTTTATGGCCAAAGTATGCTCTTTAATTTTTGTTTATAATTATCTTGCGTTTTTTCGTAAATAGGTAGCACCTATAGATATATTATTACTTATTGAAAGAATATATACATTATCAGTAGTTTATTATCAAATGAATATTGTAAAAAAGTAAGAACCTAAAGCATGCAGAATCAATTAACCAAAGCGGTATACGTGTGTTTTGTTGGGTGAATGTATTTATTGATAATTTCGGTTTTACGCTGTTTTCAATAATATTCGAGTTACAACGGAGATGTATGAGCCAGCGCATGAGAAACGCTAAAAGTTGGCTTTTGTGAACAGTATATAAGATTAAGATCAGCTAGTGCATCCGCACAGTCTGATCAAGATCTACTGTTGATACATGTTGACTCGAACCCATAGCAAGTGAACTTTGATTTACCTCTAGACGTCACTATTATGCACAAGTAATGAATAGTTCTGTAGGTCGTTGTTCCGTTCCGTTCCGCAAAATACAGTTACCATATATAATTGTTGAGAGAATATATACGTTATCAGAATAATATTTTAAAATAGTAATAAGCTAAAGCATGCAGAATCATTTAACCAAAGCGGTAAACGTGTATTGTGTTGGGTGAATGCATTGTGTTTAGGGGGCTGAGGATTCGAACTATTACGCAAGTGGACTTTGATTTACCGCTAGACGTTCATAGTATGCACATCTAAATGAATAGTTTTCTAGGTCTTTCCGTTCCAAGATAAATTCAATGTTGTTGTTTTTTTGGTGTTTTACGCGGCTTCTAACAATATATTTCAGTTACATCACGGCGTTTCCTGGGTAAGTTACCGGCACTACTTGTCAATGTATCTTAACACCAGCGAGTCAGTCATCATGCTTACCCCACAACCCTGTAGTCCAGTCAGTAAGTGGGGAAAATGGGCTCAACATCAAACTAATTGCAACAGAAATGATATTATTGTTTTTTGATAGTTTGTTACCTATAACATCACTGATAAAAAATCTACAAAAATCTACAGAGGGGAAATTGGTATATTTCCTTTATTTATATGATAACCCACAAGGTAGAAAACACCAGAGACATATAAATAAATATATGTTTATAAATATGTCTCTGAAAACACCAACTGTTTTCAACATTGTTTCTAAGTATCTATGCAAGGAATAAATTTAAGCGGACATTGTACCTTAGTTTTAATATATATCTAACACAAATGTAATCTGAATAAAAAATGATTTTACCAACTTTGTATCAATTTATAGACATTTGTGAGCATACTTCGAGGTATATCTTACCCCACCCACTTGCGCAAGCAGGCATACACATAACACTAAACAGTGCCATAAAGTAACTTAGATACACAAGCAATCAATCAATTTGAGCAAAGGCTTGTGCAAGAGCAACACACAGGCCGACTAGTGCACACCTGAAGACAAATATTAAAAACATTGTAGAAAAAGATGGCATTGCTCTTACAAAGCATACCGTTTCAACACTGTTAAACATTTTGTTCGGGATTTTAATTATTTTGCTTACTCAATAGCTATTAAAGGATTGGTTTAAATGTCTCCATAATGTATATGTTTTGAAACCCGTAATGAAAAAAACAAAAACAAAAAAAGGAGCAATCTCCCCTTTTCCTACAAAGTTTTCAACACTATATATAAATAGTTCTTCAAAATTTCCAAATATTACATTTTGCTTCATAATGTAATCAAAGATAATGAATTTAAATCAGCATATCGGGGAAAGACAGTATAATGCAAGGTTAAGGATACAGGGAGTTATACTTATTACTATAAGAACTTACAGACTAATATAACTACAATGATAGTTTAGTTTAAACTTATTTATTTTATATCGATTGCAAAACAAGCCTTTGGCTTAGATTAATCACTCTCGACGTCTGTTTCCTGGAGACTAAACCAGTACTCGCGCCGTTTGTATGGAAAAATCCTTAAGTCAGGATACGAGAGGCCGACGCTCTTCCTCTGCACCACCGTCTTCGACAATGATAGATATGTAGGAAATGGTTAAAACTTGTGCCATTAAGTCTAAATATGAATTATGTTTGTGCCCTACAATGGGGATTTATAAAGATAGCATTATCTATATTAAAGTATGAAAGGCATTCATTTTTTCTTGAGGTGAAGTTCAATTATGTTTTAGCCCTATCATGGCAAAAGGGGTCTTGTTGCTTCTGTATTGTATTGTATGTTGGTATCACATCGAGGTAAAAGAGCTGGGCAGCACCTCATATTTGTAATAGAAACATACAGTTTCCCGTCCCCAGATCAACACCGTACAGAGGCAAGTCAACCCTTTCCCACATACAACAAATCTGCAGAAGACAACTTTGAAAGTATCTTGGAAAATGTTAAGGAAAGCTCTAATAAATGCAGGTATAATTACTGAAAAGAGTTGAGAACACTGGCAAAAGGGGAAATTGCTCGTTTTGAGCAATTTCTCCTTTTGTCATAATGTTTTCAAAAGTCATCTGCTGCAGAGGCGGCAGAAAGCGTTTTTATGTGGGAAAGGGTTAAATATGTACAGCCGTTCTAAAGAGGTGTTACTCTTAAGAGATATAAACATTCTCCGAATAGAATCACTTTTCGAGTCATCTGAATGCTGACAATTTAGGAAAACATTATGGGAAATTGAGAAATTGCTAATGGAGACCAAATGTCTTCTTTTCGTGCAATGTTTTCCACACTATTCCCACAAAATAACCTGCCTTTTTTTAAAATTTACTGTTTGCTTTTTGTAAGAATATGGAGAATGTGGTTCTAAAGATCGCTATTTGCTCCACAGAGGTGACATTTTGAGAGACTACTTTGGTGAGCTTACAATTGCTCATCTTGATGTAGCAGAACAGGTATGACTCGGATGAAACTGTAAACATGTATAGTCCATCCTATCAGAGCTCTAGATAACGCTTGTACAATGTATTTCACTCTCCAACCTCCTTTGAAGACCCTCAAACCCTATGTTGTGGGTATTAAAAAATCGTCTCACTACGATAATTATTTTGAGTACGTTATGTACGTTAAGCCAAAACAATGATATTCTTGCAAAAAGACCTGTTTACTCCTTCTTAACCTTTTTCCTACATATATACATACTCTGACGCCTCTGCAGCAGAAGACAACTTTTAAAAACATTGTGGAAAAAGAAGAAATTGCTCAAATCTTCTTTAAGAAATCATACATTCATTTATAGAGATATTCCGTACTTTTGTCTAGATGTCAAGATAGAAAGGGTTAATATCTAGTCCTCTGTCCTAAGTCTTGGATTTTCACAGATGCAAGATTTAGAGCCCTTTCACAGCAGACACGATTCTTCTTTATTTACAGTAACTCATTATTTACAAAATGGACTGACAATTACTCCTATATTGTATACAATGTTTTCAGCTTGACTGACAAAAGAAGACCCTCTCAAAGATCAACATTTGTATAGAAAGCAACGTGTTTTTAAAGATTTCTGTTTCTGATATCAAACAAACATGTTTTAAACTATTATTGGTAGAAAATTACTGGTGAATACTTAAAATGATTGAATTGAAATATCTGTTTTGTCAATTTATTCCTATCCTTTTCTCAATTATTCCTAACCCTTTCCTATATACAACACATTTGCAGCAAACGATTTTGAAAACATCTGCGGAAAATGTGGAACATCGCTATAAATGAAAGTCAAATATTCAATGGAAATGAAAACATTGTGGCATAATGAGAAATTGCTCACTATGTGCAATTTCTTCTTTTGCCAGAGGGTTTTCACATTTTGTGTGATGTAAATTTCTCAAATACATCTGCATGTTGGAAAAGGTTAAACATTTTGGCAACCAATATTGGCTCAGACATGCATGATTAGTTGGTAAAGACCAATGGTTGTTCCAAGATTGCATTTCCTTTTGCCTTGGTGTTTTCAAAATTATATATCCAATAACTGTTCTTTTATTAATAGAGATATTCCGTATTTTTGCCTTTACGAGTGGGCGTTCCAGCCTTTAGGAATGGACACCTAGCGTGTTCTTGAGGAGCGTCCTTTTCAATGAGTTGTATACGCTCATTATTTGTTTTGCTATCAATTTCAAAATTAGCCTGCTATGGTTATAAATAACCAGTGTCTTTGAAAGTAAATAATACAACCGTGACATTGAAGGGAGTGAAAAAAACTAGCGGGCCCTAGATTAGAGAGGAATTCATTATAATCTAACGAAAGCTCTGAAAAGAATTTAAAATATCGATGTCCCTGTATACATATTTGTAATAAAAAAAGTTATGCAAGGTTAACATATAAATAACCAATAAACTTATCAATCAAAGAAAGGACAATGCACGAAAAATGTTAACCCTTTCCCACTAACAGCAAATCTGCAAGACGACTTTGAAAACATCTTCGCAAAAGTATGGAAACGTTCTATAAATGAAAGTATAGTTATCTAACAGAGTTGAAAACAAAGTGGCGAAAGGAAAGCAATTTATTCTATTGTGACAGTGTTTTCAAATGTCGTCTGTTCCAGAGCTAGGTGTCAGAAAGCATCTATATGTGGGAAATTTAAGAGCTAACTTGATTCATTTCTAATGGGTTAAATACTAATTGTTATCATTTCCCACATCTCAACAAATCTGTGACAGACACCTATGAAAACATCCGGACAAAAAATTAAAACATTTCTTCTTCTTCAACTATTCAATTATTTGTACTTTCATAATTATATAGAGAATTTTCGTATTTTTGCCTAGATGTGTTCAAAGTCGTCTACTGCAAATTGGTGTACGTGGGAATTGGTTAACATAAGGGACTGATTCCTGTCTATCCTCCTTGCAGCATAGACTTGTGGGGAAACATAACATAAGCACTCAGGGATCAAGGTCAGGATGAAATTTTCGGAGAATTACGAAGGCAGCGACACGCTGTGAACTTGAAATACTGTTAAAATAAAAAAAAGGGTTTAAAGAAAAAGTTGCCATCTTGGGTTTTAACCCTTTCCCACGTCAACAAATCTGTAGCAGAAGACTAAAGGATAAAAAAGGAATGACTGGAAATATGTGGACAGCATTATAGGATATAGATAGTTGTGCTTTGACAACACATTAGGAAAATAGTTAACATCCAGAACATAACATGTTTTGCTAAAGTAGACAGTTGAAAAACATTAGAAAATGACAAATTTCTCTCTTTGAACAATTTCTGATATACATGTATTCATATTATTTTGCCAAAACCCGATGCTTTCGCTTAAGAGGTGAATAGTCTAACCACTACCCACAGACAGATGGACAAACAGAAAGATACACAACATATTAATTATTCTCAAGTTTCATTCTGGCAAGGCAGATTACGCAACAATAGGTTACATGTGTGGTATAATGGGACAGTGTATGCCTACTGTACAGAACGCGCCGGTTAAATCCCCGGCCGTGTCATACCAAATACTTTATAAATGGTAATGATGACTATCCCTCCTTGGCACTCAGGGTTGTGAGCTAAGTATTAGAAATAATTGTTGAAAGTGGCGTAAAACACCTTAACAAACAAACAAATATATTGAGATTAGTAATTTGTTCTTCGCATATGAGCATACATATGTATGTTTTGTGTGTGTTTTAGAGACATTCTTATAACTATTAATATGAGTATAGGTGCTACCTATTTCGAGTAAACATTTATTATATGTTGTGATCGGTGAATAATTCCCCGCGAACTGCAGTTAGCCCTTTGCTTGCAGCACGATAAGTTATTTACGTCAATTACGAGTCCTACCGACCTAAGCAAAGAAAATAAACATCATCATCAGGTTAAGCTTATATTTAACTTTAAAATATAGCCAAGATTTAACATCCATGAAAATATGATGACAGGTACAACAAATAATCAACTTGCCCTTCATAAAGTACTTCAAATAAAACGATTCCATAATTCACGGAACTACATTTGTGACAAGTCAAACTAACGTTTCCTGTAATTTCTGTCGTTTTCCTTTTGGTTCATTTAGTTTAAACTTATTTATTTTACATCGATTGTGAAACAAACAAAAAAAAAATCCCGAAGTCAGGACCCACTCATCACGGGACTCGAACCAGGGACCTTTGATACAAGAGGCCGACGCTCTACCTCTGCACCACTAATAGAATGACGTCATATTATGACGTCATATTACAGGAATTTGGATTTATAACTTCCAGAATGTCAAAGGTCAAAAAACCCTTATGAGTTTTATTTGAACTCGTTTTAGAAATAGACGACGAGTGTTATTATTAAAACGGAAATTATCACACATAAAATTACTTGTGCTCGTTCCTTTATCGAGTACGTATTATCATATTTAATTATTTCCTCTAGAAGTTTTTTTTGTATCGATATTTTCTTTTCATCCAATCAAAATGTAGCAGAATCGTAACTGCATCGAAAAATCAACTCTGGACACAATTTTTAGAAAGACGGTATAGCAAAGTTGGGCAAAGTTCATACACATTACCTATTGACGGGAAACATTGACGGCTTCGCCGTCGATTTGTTTACCCGTATAAAACTATACAGATAAACATTAAATATCATTAATATGTAATAACACAATTAAGAGTGTAATAGTATTCATTGAAACCCATTGAATACTCCAATATTATAACCACATACGATACTTTTAAAAGTATCCAATGTACCATTGACAAGAATATTAATATTTCCTCCAGCAATTATTGTGAAAAAATTATAAATACTAAATTACCTCATACCATTGATTGTTTTTCTGTTAACTCTTTACCTCATATAGACGCTTTCTGACGCCTCTGCAGCAGACGGCTTTTTGAAAACATAGTGACAACAGAAGAAATAGCTCAAAACGAGCAATTTCTCCTTTTGCCACAATGTTTCCCACTTTTAGTCATAGGTTATCCATTCAGTTATAGAGATTTTCTTATTTTTTGATAAAATATGTCCAAAGTCGTCTGCTGCATAATTGTCGTATGAGGGAAAGGGTTAATTTGTTGAAATTTGTTTTGCATACTTATCCAGACGCTTGGATCAAAGTGTTCAAAGTCATACTTACCCCTCTGATTGTAATCATTTCTAAAGTTATACTGCTATCTTTGAAGTATCAAAATGCTGCTTTGATGTTATTACAACAAAAGCTATTGATTATGAGATCTTTTAAAACAAAAATCTATTTTAATGATTCATTTTGCAATTCTCATAAATTTAATCCATTAAAAACAGTTAAGAGCTTGGTGATCAATGCACGGTCAAAGTACGGTGAGTACCCAACATGAGCACATATTCTTATTTCTTCAAAGTCATTTATTTCAATTATGGCTGCGTAGATGTTTGTAGATTTTTAATATGTTGTTATATATTCTATAAACTTCATTTTATTTAATAAACCATTTCTTGTGCAATTAGTTTGATGTTCAAGTATGTTCTGACTGGACTACTGAGCGCCAAGGAGGAAAAGTCATTACTACCATTTTTAAAGTATTTGGTATGACCCGGTCAGGGATAGAAAATGACACCTCCCGCACCGAGGTGAACGCTCTACCACTACATCTTCGATGCGCTCAATATTCCTAATTAAACCTTACTTAATATTAATGAAACGTGCAGGAGGAATATTGATTTATTGATTATTTCGATTTTACGCGGTTTTCAATTATATTCCAGTTGCAACGGGGATGTATGAGACAGCGCATTAGAAACGCTAACAGTTGGCTTTTGTGAACAGTATATAATATAAAGATCAGCTAGTGCATCCGCTCAGTCTGATCAAGATCTACTATTGATACATAATTTACCTAGCTTGTTAGATTATTATTTCAACTTGTGTAGATTATGATATAACCGAGCAGGTTGACAATATGATCTGAAGCTACACTATTCGAAAATGCCAGCGTTTACCTTTGCTCATGCACTGGCTCATGCACAATATGCACGAACTATGAACCACACTTATTTGCTAAACCCTTTCACTAATGCGGACCACTTTTAAATAGACACTTTAGTTCTAGCTGCTTGCTTCAATATTTTACCCATGTATTCCAAGAAGAAACCTAATAATTCCACATTAGGTAAAAGTTTTCATTTGTCCAAGTCACACGAAAACGATATTTCCGAACTTACAATTGATTGATTGGGGTTAATCGCCGTTTCAACAATTTTTCAGACATATCACGGCGGCCAGTTCACCTTCACAACACTCTTTCCAAGCAACTGGTCGATTTTCCACATAGACCGAACGCCTTGGCGAAAGACGAATAACGCTTGTCTCATTGACCTTTGTCACCGAACTTACGAAAGACGATTATCCAAACCTGCTCACTATCAAAACAAGAACTTCCCGTTCGATACCTAGAAGTAGAAACATCCCGAAATAATATTTATGATGGAATACTAACTTCACAATAATGCATTAATTGTCATTTAACCTTTCCCGCATGCTATAAATATGCAGCAGACATATGCAATAGAAACGATCTGGACACACATATGCAAAAACATTGTTTTCCGCTTTTATTACAACGTTTTCAAAAGTCGTTTGCTGAAGGTGAGTCAAAATACATTTACATGTGGGAAAGGGTTGATGTTAAAGTCGGTTATCGTTAAACGTATCTCAGGTGTTGATATATCTATGTGTTTCTTTATCCTGCTTACAACAGCTTTGCTTACGGTATAATAGTTTGTAACGTGTCGTATCAGAATTCTTATTAGACAACCGTTCGCCAGCAAATATTTAGTTAAACGTAGGACAGGTGTTTATGCAATGCAGTAAATCGAATCGATCAAAGCGGGTTAGAAGATGGGTGAAGGGAATGACTAAGTCTGGCTGTGTGAAAAGGACATGTTTTAATAAATGTCGACAAACTATCGTGCCATGATTGAACCAGATAGTCAATACTAGAGAGAACATTCACTTCTCATTCTGGGCGGGGTGTTTATGTCCATGTGTACTTTACTAGTAACTAAATACCCGAAACACTGTTGTAGAGCTCTCCAAGGGTATGTGATATGTATTGTTCGCGTACATTCACATGTCGCACGATGAATAGATAACAGTCAATCTACATATTATGAGTCGTCCCACGAGAAAACCAACACTTCGGACTCTGTGTAAAGAATCGACCCATATCAGCCCACTCAGGCTAATCCGGACTGACACTTTCCGCCGCAGAGGATAGAGGTATAGAGGAATGATTCCTGAAACAGAAAATCCACATAGACATACCGTGGACTCGAGATAACTCAAAGGCGACAGGGACTTCGACTTTTCATCATGTTTGAATGATCTCTCAAGTTATGCTTAATTCATTTATGTATTTTCAGCTTAGTAATTCATTAATACTTAAATGTATATTAATCAAAGTACTGAAAGTACTGGTAACGAATTATTTTGAACATGTATTGTAAAATCTAATTTATGAATGCAATTGATCATGCTATTGCACAATTTAGTCTATTTTATTATTATTAATATTTTTGTCCAGAGATTTTTTTATCAGTTGACAGTTTTAGTAAATGTAGCATTTCAACGGGGATGCGAGCGTTTAACATGCACACTAACTCTTTCACTGAGCTCTGCGTAAAGTCTGTCAAAACACCCATGGCATATTTGTGAGATTTACATTGTTCTATACAGCGTTAGTTCGACTTGTTTTCGTCACCAGGGGCTGATCCAGGATTTCGGCTTATATTATAACTATGTTTCATGTGAGTGAATTAATTATATAAAGTAGTCCATGATTAGAAGTCCTACACACTCTCCATTACACCACGGTACTTTGCTCATTGCTTGAGCGTTACTTTCGTGTATATATTAAGCTAACTGAATGCGCGCATATGTAAACCATGATCTATAATTAGAAAGCCCCTTTGATCATTGTTATCATGTTGGAAAAAGGAGAAACAACGGCGATGCGAGCGTTTAAAATGCACACTGACTATTTCACTGAGCTCTGCGTAGTGGCATATTTGTGAGATTAACATTGTTCTATACAGCGTGGGGTCGACTTCCTCACAACAAGTGAATCTAGTGAATGGGCATACGACTAAAATTCATACTCGTGCCTTATACATACCTGCCGACGAATGAAATATATATGCGCGTACTGTTAATTTGATATTTTCTAGAAAATTGATTATCTATGATGATTCGATAGTATAATTATGACTTCACTGTATTGAAATAACACGTAAAAGTAATTTTAATATTGAAAAAATACTAGGACTATTTAGGTGAAGCTAAGGCGTAGCCGTATAAGCGGAAGTGTAGTTTAACCGTGACTTCCGGGAGCGATTTCGAAATCGTAAACTGAATTATTTTTTGAGAGCAATTCCTCGTTTTGCCACAATGTTTTTAAATGTCGCCTGCTGCAGAGTCGTCAGCAAGCATATGTCTGTGGGAAAGGGTTAAACCCTTAATATATATATGAGTAGCGCTGTACGGTCATGGACAACGTGCATAAACATAAACATGTCATTATATATGTATGAGTAGCGCTGTACGGTCATGGACAACGTGCATAAACATGTCATTATATATGTATGAGTAGCGCTGTACGGTCATGGACAACGTGCATAAACATGTCATTATATATATATATGAGTAGCGCTGTACGGTCATGGACAACGTGCATAAACATGACATTATATATATATATATATATATGAGTAGCGCTGTACGGTCATGAACAAAGTGCATAAACATGTCATTATATATATATGAGTAGCGCTGTACGGTCATGGACAACGTGCATAAACATGTCATTATATATATATTTATGAGTAACGCTGTACGGTCATGGACAACGTGCATAAACATGTCATTATATATATATATATATATGAGTAACGCTGTACGGTCATGGACAACGTGCATAAACATGTCATTATATATATATGAGTAGCGCTGTACGGCCATGGACAACGTGCATAAACATGTCATTATATATATATGAGTAGCGCTGTACGGCCATGGACAACGTGCATAAACATGTCATTATATATATATGAGTAACGCTGTACGGTCATGGACAACGTGCATAAACATGTCATTATATATATATGAGTAGCGCTGTACGGTCATGGACAACGTGCATAAACATGTCATTATATATATATATATGAGTAGCGCTGTACGGTCATGGACAACGTGCATAAACATGTCATTATATATATATATATATGAGTAACGCTGTACGGTCATGGACGACGTGCATCAACATGTCATTATATATATATGAGTAGCGCTGTACGGTCATGGACAACGTGCATAAACATGTCATTATATATATATATATATGAGTATCGCTGTACGGTCATGGACAACGTGCATAAACATGTCATTATATATATATATATATGAGTAACGCTGTACGGTCATGGACAACGTGCATAAACATGTCATTGTATATATATATGAGTAACGCTGTACGGTCATGGAAAACGTGCATAAACATGTCATTATATATATAAATATGAGTAACGCTGTACGGTCATGGACAACGTGCATAAACATGTCATTATATATATATATATATATATGAGTAACGCTGTACGGTCATAGACAACGTGCATAAACATGTCATTATATATATATATATATATATATATGAGTAACGCTGTACGGTCATGGACAACGTGCATAAACATGTCATTATATATATATGAGTAGCGCTGTACGGTCATGGACAACGTGCATAAACATGTCATTATATATATATGAGTAGCGCTGTACGGTCATGAACAACGTGCATAAACATGTCATTATATATGTATGAGTAGCGCTGTACGGTCATGGACAACGTGCATACACATGTCATTATATATATATGAGTAGCGCTCTACGGTCATGGACAACGTGCATAAACATGTCATTATATATATATATATATATATATGAGTAGCGCTGTACGGTCATGGACGACGTGCATCAACATGTCATTATATATATATGAGTAGCGCTGTACGGTCATGGACAACGTGCATAAACATGTCATTATATATATGTGAGTAACGCTGTACGGTCAAGGACAACGTGCATACACATGTCATTATATATATATATATATGAGTAGCGCTGTACGGTCATGGACAACGTGCATAAACATGTCATTATATATATATGAGTAACGCTGTACGGTCATGGACAACGTGCATAAACATGTCATTATATATATATATGAGTAGCGCTGTGCGGCCATAGACAACGTGCATAAACATATCATTATATATATATGAGTAGCGCTGTACGGTCATGTACAACGTGCATAAACATGTCATTATATATAAATGAGTAGCGCTGTACGGCCATGGACAACGTGCATAAACATGTCATTATATATATATAAATGAGTAGCGCTGTACGGCCATGGACAACGTGCATAAACATGTCATTATATATATATATATATATATATATATATGAGTAGCGCTGTACGGTCATGGACAACGTGCATAAACATAAACATGTCATTATACATATATGAGTAGCGCTGTACGGTCATGGACAACGTGCATAAACATGTCATTATATATATATATATATGAGTAGCGCTGTACGGTCATGGACAACGTGCATAAACATAAACATGTCATTATACATATATGAGTAGCGTTGTACGGTCATGGACAACGTGCATAAACATAAACATGTCATTATACATATATGAGTAGCGCTGTACGGTCATGGACAACGTGCATAAACATAAACATGTCATTATATATATATGATTAGCGCTGTACGGTCATGGATCCATAAATGAGAATTTAATAACTAAATAGAGTTGAAAACATTGTCGCGAAATGGAAAAAAATGCTTATCATGATCAACTCCTCCTTTTGTGACAATGTTTTCAAACGTCGTTTTCTGCAGTGGCGTCAGAAAGCGTCTTATCTTGCATTTATCTTGGAACGGACAGACCTTCAAAACTATTCATTTCTTTTAAAGATGTGCACAAGAGAAAGTTGATGCAACGCATCAATGTCGCCGGATATCCATAGTGCAGTTATGCATAACACTAACATTATAGTAGTTGAATAAACAGTTATCAACTGAGGGGTATATTGGAACATCAGGGGTGGGGTCAAGTGAAAATGTATCATAACTTGTATTGTTGTGTCAACGAAGTGAATGATAATTGAAGCCTTTCATTGTTTATGATCAATCTCCATTCTAAAGTAGGTTGACCATACACACAACCAACTAATTATTGATATGAAATGATGACATTGATCATTAACAGTAATGGAAATGAGTAATCTTGCAAATCATTAGTCTTAGTATGTATACAGTGCTTTCATTAAGGAATAATTATAAGATTTGTGAATTCCACATACACTTTTCAAGATGTTTGTCAGAATATTTGAATTTTATTATTTTTCAATAAAACCACAAAACAGACAATTTAGGATTTGCATGCAATAGCACGTCATTTTACCTTTCCTCTTTTAAAGTCAACAGTGGACACCTTTGCAGCAATCTACTTTTAAAACAATGAGATAAGGGTTAAATCGCTGAAGACATGAGTTTTCTCTTTTTCTCAAAATGATATTAGCTTAGCATCCTAATTATATCATACTTTAACAAATGTTGAAATGTAGTCCAATATTTATAAATTAGACCACCTTCGAAATTTAATATCAACTCTCATTGAAATTGTTGTATAATTTAAACTTAATTTCGAACATAAGCTTAGTCCTACAACATGTTAATTTATTTTAATTCTTTCCTTGAGCGCCCTTGTGTCAATGATGCAAAACAATATGCAGATCGGAAGCAATATGCCTTTAGGGAATTAAATGACACATTTAAAATTGTCAAGGACAAAATAATGTTGTACAAAAGACCCGATTCTTTCTTATTCGCAGAGGTGTCGTTCTTGAAACTCTCTTTATAGGCAGAGAGTGTTCGTTCAAAGTCATTTTTCCAGTAAAACCAGTTTTACCTCGGTTTGTTCTTTTCTTCATTTGTTTCGAACCAAATAAACATTTTAAATCACCTATAATTTACTATTTGTAAGTGAGTGTAAAGAGCGGCTCTCTGCAAAGGAGATTGATCTACGCAGTTGGTATTCGCGAGGTGCGCGTAAGTAAACAAATTAGACTGCGACGTAAAGGTTTGTAGTTATCGACTTTTGATTACATGTAGTATATAGTGTAAAATAAAGTATACCAGTCTAGCTAATAGTGTAGGGACTGTTTTGTCTTCGTAAATAAAACAAAAAAACATAAATGCGAGTCAAAATAAAGAAACTGAAAATACCTAAAACATCGGAATATTTATTTCATTTTAGATGTGTCATTACTTAGTGTTTTTAAACAAACACAATTGTAATATGTTCAAGACATCTAAATGTGTTTCTTTCTAATAATACTCCCCCCTCCCATGTGATTTCAGAAAACCTATTAAAAATAGAAGTCGCGGGCTTCTGCCCGGCGATCAATAATAGGAACGTCTAGAGCTAAATCAAAGTCCACTTGTGTAATGGTTCGAATCCCCAGTCCCCTAAACACAATGCATTCACCAAACACAACAAACGTATAACGCTTCGGTTAATTGATTCTGCATGCTTTAGCTTTTTACTATTTTACAATATTATTTTGATAACGTATATATTCTCTCGACAATTATATATGGTAACTGTATTTTGCTGAACGGAACGGAACAACGACCTACATAACTATTCATTACTTGTGCATAATAGTGACGTCTAGAGG
Organism: Serripes groenlandicus; assembly: GCA_031761405.1. Classification (NCBI taxonomy): domain Eukaryota; kingdom Metazoa; phylum Mollusca; class Bivalvia; order Cardiida; family Cardiidae; genus Serripes; species Serripes groenlandicus. The sequence continues at coordinate 5,215,636 of JASEVX010000001.1, read as the reverse complement.
TAAATCAAAGTCCACTTGCTATGGGATCGAATCAACATGTATCAACAGTAGATCTTGACCAGACTGTGCGGATGTACTAGCTGATCTTGATCTTATATACTGTTCACAAAAGCCAACTTTTAGCGTTTCTCACGCACTGGGTCATACATCGCCGTTGCAACTGGACTATTATTGAAACAGCGTAAAACCGACATAATCAATAAATCATTATTCTTCCTGCACGTTGAACTATCACTGTCAAGTGACTGCCAAGTTAGAAATCAATCTTTACTTCTACAAATGTGTGTAAATCGACAAAGCAGATGTTTGAACACAAATTATGGGCACAGATTAAACTTTTATTGTTTATAGCAAGGGCGCGCATGCATTGGTATATTTCTCTACACGTGGTGCTTCTAAAACACCGCTTGCACATAGTCACTTTGACAAGCTTCGATCATCTTTCACCAATAGGTTCACACCTATGTGGCAAGACGGACTGTAACAAATAGAAAACTGTTGTGGGGAGGTCGATTGTAAAAAGGTTAAATTACATAGGATATCGGTGTGTTGAGAGGTCGCCACTGTGAACAATAAGTCTGGAGTTCAATCCCTGGTCGGGTCGAACTTTTTCTGATAGGTTACACTTGCGCCTAACGGAAATAACCAATGGTAATGTAAGAGAGTAGTTGTTGTTGAAACTGCAAAGGTTTTGAGGTAGAATTGTCATATATAGAGAGATATGTAGTATAGGGGTCTACCACGTTGGTAGGTAATATGCAGATATGTGAATGTATAATGAAATACTTATATTGCCTTGGCTTGCTAAATATATATAGCTAGCTTTTGTAGCGACGCGGACAAGTGTTCGCCTCTGGGACTAGAGGACCAGAATTCGAGCCCTGGTCGGGTCGAGCTTTTTTCAGATGGGTTACAGGTGATGACCTAATAGATTCAATGTTACTGAACTACACCTGTTAGCGGTGTTAAGTACCAAACATTCTAACTATTCATGCAGCTTTTTGAAAAAAATATAATTAACGATTAAAATAATATCTTACGTGGAATTTCATTAATATTAAGTGAGGTTTAATTAGGAATATTGACCGCATCGATTATGTAGTGGTAGAGCGTTCGTCAATATAAAATGGACAAGTCGTGCTGGTAGGCTAACTTACCAAGAAAACGCCGTGATATAACTGAAATATATTGTTGAAAGCAGCGTAAAACACCAAACAAACATTGAATTTATCTTGGAACCAAACGACCTACAAAATTATTCATTTCTTGTAAAAATGTCCATAATAGGAACGTCTAGCGGTAAATCAAAGTCCACTTGCCTTATGGTTCAAATCTCCTCCTGAACCAGAAATTACTAAATGTTTATTATTATACGACAGATACAATATATAAGTATGGAAACAGATATTCCCTGTCTGGTGCCCTATCACGTGTTCCGTTCCGTTCCGAAAACTACAGTTAGCCCTGCGGATGTAATAAGTTATCCGTAAGTTATCCGTAATCGGATCGGAATCTGTGATTCACGCAATTTGTGTTCATTGTGAAGTCCTATACCTACAATGTGTTTACATGCCATCCGAACGTGTTAGAAATCGTCTATAACTAGCAAAGGGTAATAATGTCTAAGTGTTCCTTTTCATTACATCTCCACAATGTTTTAAAAAATTGCCTGCTCTGGTATGGTTCAAGTGCAGGTGGTAAGTAAGTGTAGTGTTTTTAGATCCGACCCACAATCAGGCTTAAATCCGTTAAGGTCGGGTTTAGTGTAGCTCGTTTGCTATATTTTCCCAAAATAGTTTCGAAGATCGTTGTAAAAAAATGTATATTACGAAAGATGTGAGACTAGATGGACGTCGAAGTCAATACGATACAATTAAAACATGAATCGTAATTTGATTTATAATCCCTTAATCTCGGTTTAGTATCACTGATACACCGATTCCCGAAAATTGTCAAAAGTCGACCAAAAAGCGCCTATTACGAACACAGTCTTTAGGCTAGATGAGCATCCTAGTCGATACAGTACAATTTATACATTGATAGTAATCAGATTAAAATGATTAAAATGTGTTTAAAGATGGTTAATCATTAGTTCTTAGTTATTTATCCCGTAATGTTTTCAAAACCATCGGCGTCTGCTAAAGTGTTAACAAAAAACACCTTAATAGACTGGCTACATGTTCTAGTCCATAGAACACAGGACATCGTGTATTCTTTATCGTCATGACAACACGGCTCTTGGAATGTTCGATTTCAGTATAACTTCAACGAACGTTTTCCTACAATGTTTAAACAATCTCGTCTTCAGTTAGAGTTATCAAAAAGCGCGCCGAACCTAACCCACTTCACCTCATCAGCAGTCTCTTTCAGCAGTCTCTTATCACTTTGAATACGCCGGCCTAGACCTGTTAACACTCACCGTTCTGTATTTAAACCGATTACTCTTACATTCTTGATGTTTTTAGATATAATCGGATACATGTTTTTCAGTTTTATTCTGTTAAAAATAAATGTTACTTAATGTAAACGCGAACAATATCAACCAGAAAATTGCTAAGTTAGATAGCGCTACGGCTATTGGAACCGACTTTGTGAAAGCCCTTGCCACCTGCACTGCACCAGACCAGCCGGCGCTGAGCTGAGCAGGCTGTTTAGTTTTGGCTGCTCAAATCAAAGTTTTCATCGCGATATTGAATAAGGTCTTTTCTAAATACACGTTCATGTTTAGCCTTCCAGAGCACGTAATGCTCAAGGTGAGGTTTTTTTTATCGCCTTTTGTCCGTAATCCGTCGTCAGTCCGTCGTCGTTCGTCGTTCGTCCGTCGTCAACGTTTGCCATTTTAACACTCTACAGGCAACATTTTGCATCCGATATTCAAGTTCGAAAATGGGCCATATGAGGTGTAAAATTAGGTCACTAGGCCAAATTGTAGAACAATCTTGTTAACACTAGAGATTGCATTTTTTATTTAAGCAGCTTGACACTTTGTCAGCAAGTTTGTCTTGATGATATATAAGTCAAGTTCGAATATGGGTCATGTTGGATCAAAAAGTAGGACACTAGGCAAAATTGAAAAAACATCTTGTTAATACTCCTGAAGCCGCATTTTTGGCTTGAGCATGTCTTTGTGGTATCAAGGCTAAATTCGAATATGGGTCATGTTTTGAACTGTTTCTAAGCTAAGTATAGTATCCTGTTGTGTCCTAGTTTCGAGACATTTAACATCGATTTTCGCGCATGCGCATTTCGATATGAAAAAGCGAATGGTCAAAATATTATTTTATTTTAGATAAGTATCAACATAAACAAAAATAAGAAATATTTTGAAAATATGTCTCAATTTTATGCCACGACATACACAAGGTATATATCGTGTCATATGGATGTCTCATGTAAGGTTTCCCTAAACAATGTAGCAAAGGTTCGGTCGAATTTCTCCGCCATTATACAACATGCTTGCTAGAATCTATTGGTAGAAGGCTGGACACATATCGTTGGTGGTCTCGCCTGAAGGGTGCTGCTGACCATTTGCTCCGTTGTTAAAGCTTTTTAGAAATAGACCTATGATGTCGTTCTTAATATAGACCTATGATTTCATTCAACATATGGCCGCCACGCATGCGCAGTCATTATATGCAAATGAGTAACTATAACTAGGTCAACAAAGTGGCGCCATCTCTTGTGTCAATCCTTAAATGCAAATGAGATACTATAAATAGTAACTAGGTCAACAAAATGGCGCCCGTTTGTTTGCAAGCAAACCGGCACTTATACTCCTAATGTCTGACAAGACCTTTGAAAACTGATGACAGTGTGACATTATTTTCTACCAATGAGCTTGAAGATGACTATTATCGTGACGAAATACTAGACGTCCTAGGACCTTTGCATGAATAGGTTTCTTCAGATGTTGGTAAAATGAAATATTTATCTGAAATACACGCTCCTCGAAAATTATGGTTAAAGATTGGAATATCTGTGATTCTTATAAAAAATATTTCTGACAAACTTGTGAATGGGCTTCTTGGCAATGTCTATAAGCTGGAGTTCGGGGAAATAATTGTTAACTTTCCCATCTGTTCAAGATCATGTTGTAATAAGTAAAGTAATTTTTTGAAGGTAAGAAACAATTTACATATTTTATTCTATATTTATTCCATAGGATCTTAGTAAAAACTGTCTGATTCCTTTTAAACCTTTTCATTATAATAAAGCAAATCAATCATAAGATCAATATCTACACTGTTTTAATCTAGATTAATTCGGTTATAAATGATTTTGGTGTTTAACCCTTTCCCACAAACAACAAATATGCAGCAGACAACTTTGAATCCATTTAACCCTTTCCCACATACAGCCAATCTGCAGCAGACAACTTTGAGAATGTTTACTAAGAAATATGGAAAACCTCTATAATTGTAGGTATAATTACTGAAAAAGGTTGAAAACATTGTGGCAAAAAGAGGAATTGCTCTATGTTTTTAAAAGTCGACTGCATAGGAGGCGTTAGAAAGCTCTATGGTTAATCAAATCTATAAAATCTTCTATTTAAGAAGTATTAATTATTGAATAATAGTTGAAAATAGTGTGGCAAAAGGGAAAATGGCTCATTATGAGCAATTTATCCCTTTGCCACAATAATATTTTCAAAATCAACTGCTGCATAGGCGTCAGAAAGCATCTACATGTGGGAAAGGGTTAAGCTTATCATCAAATGATTTCTTAAGCGTAACATCATATTCTCCTTGACTATAACTTGATTACACATAGCAATTAGTGTAGATCCAGACAGGCTTGCATATCAGTGCTGTCTGATTAGGACCTACACTGCTTCCTTGGTAAAAAGTTTGATATGTAAATGTTAATCATATAGCACGGTCGTGCATAGTTATCTGTAAAAATTGGGTAAAATTTACCCTTACATCATAGACCCACTACATGTGTTAAGTCTTATTGATTGGTTGCAAGTCGTAGAAAGTAGGTGGCATCTAAAAAGGGACAGACAAACAGTGAATGTTCTTTTATCGGTACTTTTCCTAATTATGTTCAAAGATATGTGTACAGCTCTTGTTTGTGTAGTATCTGAGAAAGGGAGTAAAATGCCCAATATTTAAAATTCTTGTCCGATTACAATGCTATTTAGTAGAAATGTTCCTTCAGAGACTCTCTACGAAAAAGAATCAATCCATAATAATTGGTTGAAACAGGAGAAGCGAAATGAAAACACTTTAAAACTCTATTCTTATGAAAGCAGTTGTCCCTCTTCATAATTATATAAGCCATATTGATTGGTTGAAAGACATAGTTATCGGGAGGCAACAGAAAAGGAGTAGATTGAACTTTTAGTTTCAAATACCATCTCATCCTTATCCAATAAGATGAACAACCAGAAATTTATTCAAAACACAATATTGTTGCTAGATTACATGTCCAAGTTTACTGTTTTCATTGAAAACATTATTTTTTTTTGTATTAATATATTGAATACTCTGAATGCACTAGTTGGTTCAGTAAAGTCAATGAATAGTATGACACTGTACTGTCATGAATGACCTGGTGGAATTTCCGTAGAGTTATTTGGTTATATGATAAGTTCTATATAGATCGAACGATATGTGTTAAATTATTTTCACAAGACCAACAAGAATAAAATATGTCATTCCGGCCTGATGCATCATTACTTGTCTGTCATTGTGTTGTTGTCTTTTTAGATAAATATTTCTATATGCACTTCTGCATCTCTTCTTATTAGCCGATCACAATTATTTATTTTACCCCGGTAGATCAGTCAATAGTGACTCGGACTGTCAATCCAGGAGTTGAGAATTCGAATTACAGTTCGGCTAATATACTTTCCGACGTGTGACAAATATCACTGTGAAAGCGTATTTCGTCTTTCAACAATGTGCTAACAGTATAAGTGGAAAAGCAGCCAGTTGCTTTGAAAGTATGTTGAGGGGCGGGAGGACTGGTGTGAGCAAATAAGATAGTACATGAGTAGGTAAACTTGCGGGCTGTTGTGATATGACTGAAAACATATTAAAAGCGGCCTAAAACCCCAATTAATCATTAATTAATCAATCAAACCTAGTCATCGGTCCACTTTTGTCCAACAGTTTTATCCCCGTGACTGTACACATTCCCATGCTTTCTTGGTGTCTAACCGGTCCTAGGCTGGGAAGTGTGCCATGACTAAAGGCACTCTAACGTGACCGCCTCAAGTCAGAGATCGAACTCGAGATATCCGTTCTCAAATCATCCAGGCTATTTGTGACGAGTATAGAACCTGAGCATCTGCACAGAATGATTGATATGGTTATGTGCTTTTTGTCAACAAGATCTAGAATGTACACGATTCTAGAAATAACGCACATAATTGTTCATTTGGCTTCGATAGCATAGATACGCTGAATACATACATATATATATGTAAATAATTACGCTAAGGTTGGTTTTCCTTGGGCACCGATCAAATGTCCTTCTTTACGGGTGAGGTCGCTCAAATAGAACACTCGTAAGATATATCCACTGTTAATTTAGTAATACATTGAATTGTTAATTAGTGGTCAATTTAAAGCATGATCTGTACATGTATGCCTACTACTTTGAGGTATCGATGGAATGCGCTGTTCAAAATCGTGACCTAATTACACCTATACAAAATCAATAAAACAATGATCTTTTGTACAAAAATGACAATTCAATTTAATATCATCTTTAGGCTAGTCAATGACATATGTATAAATGGTTTAACTCCCCCCAGTTGATGGTTGAATTAACGTCTGTTTTGAATTAGTCATCACAATGTTATTTCAAAATGAATATCAGATTATCGCTTTGTAATGATGTCGAACCTTCCCCTAATTAAGTCACGTACCGACGCATTTACATCAGTTCACTTTTGAAAATATTTTTGGAAAAAGAAGGATTAATTCTGCTCATATACATTGTGGAATACATTTATCATATTGGCGGACGGTGAAGAAACGGGAGAGACCTCGCACAGATTCATACGAATCTTCACTGTACGTAGACGTAATTAGACCGGGAAATACAACACACGACTTTTAAGTACGCAATGATAGAGGCATTACCTCGCACAGGGTCACACGAATCTTCAATGTACGTAGACGCATTTAGACCGGGAAATACAACACACGACTTTTAAGTACGCAATGATAGAGGCATTACCTCCACAGGTTCACACGAATCTTCACTGTACGTAGACGCATTTAGACCGGGAAATACAACACACGACTTTTAAGTACGCAATGATAGAGGCATTACCTCGCACAGGGTCACACGAATCTTCACAGTACGTAGAATCATTTAGGCCGGGAAATACAACACACCACATTTAAGTACGCAATGATAGAGGCATTACCTCGCACAGGGTCACACGAATCTTCACAGTACGTAGAATCATTTAGGCCGGGAAATACAACACACGACTTTTAAGTACGCAATGATAGAGGCATTACCTCGCATCTTCACTGTACGTAGACGCATTTAGACTGGGAAATGCAATACATGACTTTTAAGTACGCAATAATAGAGGCATTACCTCGCACAGGGTCACACGAATCTTCACAGTACGTAGAATCATTTAGGCCGGGAAATACAACACACGACTTTTAAGTACGCAATGATAGAGGCATTACCTCGCACAGGGTCACACGAATCTTCACAGTACGTAGAATCATTTAGGCCGGGAAATACAACACACCACATTTAAATACGCAATGATAGAGGCATTACCTCGCACAGGGTCACACGAATCTTCACAGTACGTAGAATCATTTAGGCCGGGAAATACAACACACGACTTTTAAGTACGCAATGATAGAGGCATTACCTCGCATCTTCACTGTACGTAGACGCATTTAGACTGGGAAATGCAATACATGACTTTTAAGTACGCAATGATAGAGGCATTACCTCGCATCTTCACTGTACGTAGACGCATTTAGACCGGGAAATACAACACACCACATTTAAATACGCAATGATAGAGGCATTACCTCGCACAGGTTCACACGAATCTTCACTGTACGTAGACGCATTTAGACCGGGAATCGCAACACACGACTTTTAAGTACACAATGCTAAAGGCATTATCTCCACATGTTCACACGAATCTTCACTGTACGTAGACGCATTTAGACCCGGAATTGCAACACACGACCCATTAGTACAAAAAGATAGGGCATTACCTACAGATTATGGTAGGTGTTCATACACTACGCAGAGTCCATAATGTTGGTTTTCTCGTGGAACGGCCTAATTACCAATATTAAACTATGTGAGCCCCGCCAGGGAAGATGGTGCTGTCTTGTCTCCATTCAGAATGTCGCCATCTCTTTAAGCTGGCTTTACGTTTAATATAAGAGTAGGACTAGACTTATAGATTCGTTATGGAAGATACATCGATTGTTATACAGTAATTTCGAACTGACCTATCTGAGTCTTCACCGTCTGCACACCCAACAAGCTCACAATCCTTGGCTGCGCGCTCTTTTATCGTTGTAATCAGCCCATGTGTGTATTGTTGTATTGAACCATAAATCATAATAAAGCATTGTGTTCAATGACGAATACAGTTATTGTCTGGTCTATAAATGGAGGGTCTAGTACATGTCATTGTTTTGTTAAGCCTTCAATGTTTTAAGGCATGTATAAACGTGGTATTGTCATTGTTATAATGGAACTTGACATTTGTTCAATGCTGATAACATATACGGTAATCCACGTCATGGCCCGTAATACTAACCCTGCGTGCCAAGATGGTAGTCACTGGTAGACTTAGTTCTGTTCATAGTCCGATCATAGTCCGGTCTTGATTGCCCTAGCTGCATTGTCAATTTGTTTAACAATGAAACAGCACCTGCAACTTTAAACAATTGAACTTTATAAACAAAGTAGGGTGTGTCTCTCATTTATGTTATGATGATGGCGGTGATTGCAAGAGGAAAATGTTTTACGAGTTCAATGTGCACAGATTACATTGATCGTACGGTATACAGTCAGACACAAGATAAGCATATCTTACATATTTCTTAGGCTACTGCCATGTTTTTACGTTATAACCTCAAATCGAACGCAAGTCCGTCGTAATCGAGATGAAAGATCTCGGAACCACATTGAGGTGTTGGTTAATAACGGTTGATGACACTATCTTGAGCAACTTGTCAAACAGTTACCTATAGTGTGGGTATTTAATTCGGTTTATCCGTGAATAGCGTAGGGTATTATGGCCCGGAAGTCTAAGTTCTGTTTTCGCTCACGGCGGCCATGCTGGATGTACATGTCCTAGTGTAATACTGGTTTGGCAACCAGGGTTCATGAATAAGACTTTAAGTTGCCGTGCTATAACTGATAAACGCCATAAACCCAATTTTAAACAACTACCTACGGATGAACGTGTGTGCCCTTTGAACAATATAGAGACTGTCTGCTTTTACACGCATTTATAATGACAATTCTGAAATCTGATATTGAACACGGTAATCCATTAACTAATCAACTTATAGAAATGCATGCAGCAATGTAATATTAGAAGGCTTAACAATTCAATATATTACTTGTGTACATGAATTGTTTTTTCAGGTAGAACGTTTAGTAAAACAATTGTAGATAAGTCGTTCAACAATCGATTACTGGTCATATAGTTTACAATTCTGTTATTCAATAAACACTTAAAACACAGTACGTTTCAGTAATTGTCCTTGAAAACTGACTTCGTTTTGTCGACACGAACAGGATCTTCAAAAGTATGGTAAAGTGTAATGTATATTATATGTGACCTGCTTTAGCGGATATATGCTGTTTAAACACGCATCAGTAAACAAACAGTCAACAAGATAGGAGTTACGGTGTAACCCTTACCCATATACAGACCTTTACTCTTACCTCTACAATAGACGTGTTTTGGGGGTCGGAAACATTTGCGCAAAACCTTATGTCCCATGCTATACTTAGCACGACACTTAGTTACTTTTAAACATCGAGATATACCATCATCGTGGTTATGTCAAAGTAGTCCAGGTTTCTGTACTAGGAATGCGATTTTTTATTTTGACTGTTCGCATCCTGTTACAATGAAATATGTAACGGCGATATATTGAGATTAATGTCAAGGCTGGTCAAGTTTTTCAGAGTAAATGAGTAATTCAACATTGTGCATGTAGCTGTCAGCATGGCATCAACTTTCGTTCTAAACCTGTTCTAATGCTGTAGTGTCTGGGTGTGGCTTCTGTTCTCACATAGTTCAGTATATCAGTGTCTATCTACATGTATATAGGTCTCTGTCAACACAGATTATTTTGTGGGAAAAGGGAGAAAAGCTTCTCATGTTCAGCAATATATATCTTTTCCACAAAGATTCTAACTTTTATTCAGCTACTTTGTTTTAATTCATGAAGCTTTTTCATATTTACTACTAGATATTTTAGCCGAATACTGACGATTTTGTTGCGTTTAGTAAAAGGTTGAATAGTTGTCAGGTTTGGTCTTTAGAAAACAACTACAATAATAGGGAAGTAAAGTGGATCTATTGTAATGGCGTCCTAATACAAGAACCAGTCCAGCCTGACATTTGAAACATCTGAGCGAATCATAATAACAACCCACCTGGCTCGCTGGAATCACTAGGATTCGAGCATTCGGCCCCGTTCCAAAACAGACGACTACCGTTACAAGTATACATTAACGATTTTGCAAACGCCGCAATTGTGACATAACGTATGTTTTGTATTATTGCATTCACAAACAATTAGTTCTATTTATATCGCATACAACCGAAACCCGTCAGGCGAAATAGGGTATGGCATATATACGACTGTATTGACTAACAAGAGCTAGCGTTTGTTTGTTTGTTGGGTAACACTATTCCTTTAAACATAACCCAGTTAAATGGTTTTAGTAAAAAACAAACTTCAAAGTTTAATCTGATAAAAAAGATATTCATAATCACCCAAGGTCATCAACTGAGTATTAATTGTGTTTTCCACTGTGACAATCCTAAACTTCATCTTTGCCCCTATATATATTAGTTAACCGTACTTTTGGTTAAACGACAGAAACTCTTTCTCACATATTACAACTCTGAAGTAGACGACTTTAACTCTTTCAGCGCCGAAATGTTTAAAGTATACTAATCCATGTTCAAAATCAGGCGTCTCCTTTTATCCGTTTATCATATTATTAGATTTTTGGAATATTTTGATAACTTTAAGGCAAAAAAGTGCTGATTTCAGGTGAGACAGTTCATTTCGAGCTGACTTACCTGAATCTGTATTGTTTGCAGAGACCTCAATATTGCTAAATGGCTATGAAAAAGTTAAAAACCTAGCCGCAAAACTATTGGAATTCTCTTTAAATGAAAGAACAATTATTCAACACATTTGAACATGTGAGGCAAAAGGGGAAATAGCTCATAATTAGCAAATCGTTTTTTTGTGACAATGTTTGAACAATTCGTCCTCTGCAGAGCTTCATGAAAGCGTCTACATGCAAGAAGTGAACAAGTAAGACTATATGGCGAGCCTTTCCAGTTGTAACCGGATCACATTGACTAAACTAATTTACTGATTTAAATTTATTTTTTTCCGTAAAATACCGCCGGTGCTAGTCTGTTTCTGATGGTATGTGCCTTACATACATGTACAGGTTCGAGTTAGAACATCTACCGGCTACTTTAGATCAGCTGAGAAATATGTGGGGAATCCCCCTGTTTCCCAATATCGATTAAGTATGTTACTTGGCGCACGTTAGAGCGGCGTGTCGAAAATGTAAATTCCCCGACTTGGAGTTTGACTACAACACAATTTGATAAACCCATACTTATCACAATTATTAATTTCCTGATGAACTTTTGTTGATTTACATAAATGACAATTTGAGCGTTTACCAAACTTTAATTTAATGTTATACATATCTCAAGTTGTGTATATACATCTAGAATAATGAAAGTATTGCCAAAATAGCAAAACGAAATTGTGTGGTGCAGTCATTAAAATTGGACATAGCAAGTTGGTTTTACTTCCGTATTTAAACCAACCCAGCATTTAAAATGAGTGAACATTTCAAAAGTTATCGCTGATTGTACTGAAAATCTCCGTCATCCTTTAGAATCGCGGCCATTGGCTGAAGATAATGATGGGATTTCATTTGTCTATCAAACAAATGAAAATATAAAGTACCGATAAAGAACGCATGTCTTACAATGTTTGTTTTTTAAGTAAGTCAACTGAACCAATCTTCCAAATGTGTAAATAAACTGTCAGGCATGTTCATACCGTGGACATCATTAAGTTGATGACATATGATGCTTAAGAAAGTAACTGATATTAAATAAAAAAAGGTAGGCATAAGGCCTCAATGTCGATCAATATGAGTAATTAATACGAAACTTTTCGCTTTTATTTACGAAGTGGTCTCTAAAGATAAATACATTACCAAACTGTCTCCAAATCCGTATTACTTAACTAATGACTGGATAATGCTGGGTATATATTATTAGTACCCTACCGGATTGGTATGTCAGCATTTCACTTTACATAAGATCGAAATGAGATACCATGCATCATAGAATTCCCAAGTTACTGGACACACATGCTCACCGTGATGAGATGACATGTGGCACTCAAGACACAGTTCTTGTACCTCAAAGGTCAAGGTCACACTTACAGGTCAAAGGTCGAAATGAGAAATGTTTGATAGGACTGTATCCAAAATGAATGCAGTGCAATGCTGTTTTTGTCCAAAAATGCACATGCAATACACAATGTGCTGTCCTTTGTCCGGTAGAGGACTTTTTTTCATTGCTTGCAATACTACATTTACTTGTTTACTTTTATTTTAGTAGACGAACTTTATCAAGTTCGAGACTCGTTCAAGAAAAGAAAATGTGTTTGAACTCAACAAATTATAAGAGATATTCACTAAGGAACACACTGTACGCAGTAGATAAAACTTGCGTTTTCTCAAATAAACGAATTTCTGAAGTTTAGTATGAACATCACATCTCTTAATAGACCTCCTCGACGAAACGTGACGCCTCCGGTGCGTGGGGTCGGAAGTTCTTACATCGCCCTCGCTGTATGCACTTTTAAGGACTGCACTTTGATGTGTCCGTAATACCGGTATATCGACATCTCCTTGGAATGACTGTGTCGTTACTTTTATTAAACCCCAAATATGTAAAATAGATCGTGCCCAGATTCGCGCCAAGGCATTTGCGATAGTAGATTGTTGATATGTGAGCTAAATGCAAAATAGCAGTTAAAGGGAAGCAATCCGATAAATAGTGTTTTCTTCAAACAAATCTCTCCCATCTAAGGGTTGAGTAGTGGTCTACCTTATATATCATTTGGCACGGCAATATATGAGTAAAATAACAAATATACATGCTTTCCTTGCTATTTTTGTTTTTATATAATATATATTTCTCTCTAAGTAGCTTGTAGTTATATAATATATATTTCTGTCTAAGTAGCTTGTAGTTATATAATATATATTTCTGTCTAAGTAGCTTGTAGTTATATACAGAAAGTTGCCTATGGGCGGAACATTTATCGATTTTCTTACCCGTTTTACAAAAAAGGATATGCATAACAGCAAACATATTTGAATTTAGAACATTCTACCGTCAAGCATTCAGAGTCAGTGTAGAACCAGCCAAACCGTGTGCCAACGCAGTAGAATCTGCTATAAGTTTAATCAAAGGATCTTCAAATGTTTGCAATAACCTGCTGCTAAAACATGTGCATTTCAAACACATATCATATCACACCAAATTAAATTGAATCATAACTTTTCAGGATCAGTACTTTATATATGCAACTGAAAATGTATAAGTACGCTATGACTTTATCGCATGAAGTTCATATTTATGTCAGAAATTATATGCATGTCTATATAAATTCGTGTCAATGCAATTTGCAAGGAAGTGTACGATTAAAATAACAATATATATCTGTATATATTGTAGTTAGTATGTTTGTAACTGTGCACTTGTGCGAGAGAAGCAAACATACGGAATTGGACAGAAAATATGAACGTTTGATACCTTTAAATGTTGATAAATACTGGTGACACACTATGACAAAAGAACATGCTTATGTCGTATGCCAGTACATATTTCATTATAATTGCAGCTTGTGTACATTTACTGTATTGTACCATACATGGCCAGCACCATGATTAGAAACTCGGTCATTTTTATCGATTGTAACAAATCTAAATTCCTAATATGTTGTGATGAAAAAACGTTATGAACAACACGCTAACAACATTGGCGAAACATCTGCATTTAAATACACATCGAGTTGAATCGTAGTATAGTAGGAGGGCACTCTTAAATATTGAATGTCATTCATGAAATTATCGTATGGTTAAATTAAACATGGGACTGATAGTCAAGTTCTGTATAGGCTATTTCAAATAACGACATCGTGTTTGCGAATTAAGCCGAGTAGTTACGACTGGTGGAACTGAATGATATACTGGTGTCCCAATGTCACGGACTTTGAATCAGTAATATACTGCCTAACCCATCGGGACTTTTACAGTAACTTAGGACTAGGAGGAACAGATACTACGATTGTGTATTGATAGCACGATTTATCTGATTTATAATGTTAAGTGTATCCTGCTTTAACACTATTGGCTAAGCAGTTGTATCCGCACATACATATCCGTGTAGTATTGTTGGTGGTTAATGATTATACATGGACTATCATTGTTTCTACTCAAATAAAGAGAGCAAAACATGATATTACTCTGACATGATTTTGATATTGTCCTTGTGTCGGCCTGACAGGCTGAGAGTGTTATTTATGTTTTGCATTTAGGTCTCCATATTAATACAAACTTATAGTATGTAGAAATTCAATCACCGGGAAATAAGAACAAAATACTTTGCTATGTAAATCCTATACATTCAAATTTATTTACATTCATCAATTGTCTATACAATCAGAATCCTTGGCTATGGCCGCTTTTGTATCTCGTTTATTGCTATGGGTTCATGTAGATACTTAACGATTTTGTAGGTGTAACTTGCTATGTGATTTAATAAAAGATGAAATAAACACTAAACACTCAAACTATCTACAGTTTGTTACTTCACGTTGGTTCTGACAAAATATTTGGCTCTTATATTGAAAACAAGTCATCACCTAACTATCGTGTCTATTCTATACCAATTGATAGCTCATTTATATTTCTAATATTAAACATCTGAAAAACCTTGAACTTTCTAACTTATATACCTACAGTATGAATATGTCAACATATGTATATAACTGACCAGAGCTCCACTAATTATAGTTCCTATACTATGCAACAGTCTGTTTATAAGTATGATGTTATGCCATTTCGTGGTTCGTTACCCGCTCTAGGAATACAAATACTGAGTGGTATGTCAGCCTATTCACTTTACATAAGTACGAATTGCTGCTTAACCGGACGATGGTAGTTGATACATTGCACATCGGATAACCACTATTGTACTAGATCTAACGTCCATATATGTTTAAATTCACCATTCTTCTTTCATCAACTACATGGAAAACAATGAATAAACCAGATAACTATATATATTTAGCAACAAAACGTAGAAATATAAAACCATTATTCTATACATGATCACCATGCATATATTCATAGTTATATACGAAATTATTCATCCTCTATACCCTAACTCGGCCAACATTCGTTTCGACGTTTGACAAAAGTCACAGTAACAGGCATCATTCTTCTTCCACCAACAGGCTAACAACAACAATAACTATGTGCAACAGCAGCCAGTGGCTATGACATTATGTTGTGTGGAGTACTGGTGTGCGAAAACCAGGAAATAAATGAGTAGGTGAACAAGACGCCGTGATTTGGACGAACATTAATTGAAAACAGCGTTAGACCCCACATCAACCATTTATAGTGTAGGATACGTTACCCCATGCGAAGGACAATGTATGTCAACATGTTCAAAGATGCCACGTATGTAAGATGTATTTCAAGATGAATCCAGTGTACCAATATATATTATGATAATTATCAAAAGAACTTCGTTTCATATCATAAACCGTACATGTTTAGATAAGTAAATAGGATTTCTGGAACTGGGAGTATATGAAAAGAAAATGTCACAAATAAGGTTCATGTCCTCACAACTTCTGACTAAATAATACTTTATACAACACTATGTGTTAATACATGTGGGGATATCAACAATTTAAAAGGTATGCAAATCATAAATACGTTTGCAATCTTTGAAGTCTTCTTGGCTAAGTCATGTATGTTTTGTACATAATCACAGTGGGACCTCACTAAGTACGTCACTACAGTGTTTGGGCTTTTTTTTCTTTGGACAAAAAGCAGTCCATTTGACACTCGTGTCATAGTATTTATTGCATGTTAACATTTCACATAATGTAATTCAAATGTACACTAATGCCACTGGTTAGTTTGTTTTCATTGCCTTTAATCATAAACGTAGTTCATCTAGTTCGACCTGATTATCTCGTGAGGAAAATAAGTAAACTAAACTTAACCAGAGCAATACACTATGTATTCAGAAGTACTGAGCACAACAGCCATACAGTCATTTTATTGTGATTTTATACAATGTAAAAGGTTATTATAGATGCTTAACCTGTTGACATTGAAAAGAAAGATTTCCGAACAAACCAAAGAAAGAACAACTCACAAGTTTATCCTTATTACGGTTCTGACAGCCACGGTGGTGTATTGGAAGAGTGTCCGTCTCGTGTGCGGGAGGTCGCGGATTCGATCCCCGGCGGTCGGGTCATACCAAATACTTTAAATACGGTAGTAATGACTAGTAATCATTACGACTGACTTGCTGGTGTCAGGATAAAAGTACTGGTTAGTTACCAAAGAAAGGCCGTGATATAACTGAAAAGTGTTGAAAGCAGCGTTAACATCAAACAATTAATCATTAATTAATACGGCGCTTAATTAGCGCTCGTTAGAACATCTTTATAATAATTATACATATTTGCGACAATTCAATTATAACGATTGGAAACAATGCTAATAACAGAATGAAGAAGTAATCAAATTAAATTTTAAATAGAATATTATTTTAATGAAACAAAACTCATCTCGCACTTTTATATGTTTACGGTTTGACTTGTCTTTGTCTAATGACCAGGTATTGTTTAGTGTATGTATATTGGTTTACTCTAGTATGAATTGTTTAGTGTATGTATATTGGTTTACTCTAGTATGAATTGTTTAGTGTATGTATATTGGTTTGCTCTAGTATGAATTGTTTAGTGTATGTAGATTGGTTACTCTAGTATGAATTGTTTAGTGTATGTATATTGGTTTATTCTAATTTGAATTGTTTAGTGTATGTATATTGGTTGACTCTAGTATGAATTGTTTAGTGTATGTATATTGGTTTACTCTAGTATGAATTGTTTAGTGTACGTATATTGGTTTACTCTAGTATGAATTGTTTAGTGTATGTATATTGGTTTGCTCTAGTATGAATTGTTTAGTGTATGTATATTGGTTTACTCTTGTATAAATTGTTTAGTGTATGTATACTGGTTTACTCTAGTATGAATTGCTAAGTGTATGTATATTGGTTTACTCTAGTATGAATTGTTTAGTGTATGTATATTGGTTTGCTCTAGTATGAATTGTTTAGTGTACGTATATTGGTTGGCTCTAGTATGAATTGTTTAGTGTACGTATATTGGTTTACTCTAGTATGAATTGTTTAGTGTATGTATATTGGTTTGCTCTAGCATGAATTGTTTAGTGTATGTATATTGGTTTACTCTAGTATAAATTGTTTAGTGTATGTATAATGGTTTACTCTAGTATGAATTGTTTAGTGTACGTATATTGGTTTACTCTAGTATGAATTGTTTAGTGTATGTATATTGGTTTACTCTAGTATAAATTGTTTAGTGTATGTATAATGGTTTACTCTAGTATGAATTGTTTAGTGTACGTATATTGGTTTACTCTAGTATGAATTGTTTAGTGTATGTATATTGGTTTGCTCTAGCATGAATTGTTTAGTGTATGTATATTGGTTTACTCTAGTATAAATTGTTTAGTGTATGTATAATGGTTTACTCTAGTATGAATTGTTTAGTGTACGTATATTGGTTTACTCTAGTATGAATTGTTTAGTGTATGTATATTGGTTTGCTCTAGTATGAATTGTTTAGTGTATGTATAATGGTTTACTCTAGTATGAATTGTTTAGTGTACGTATATTGGTTTACTCTAGTATGAATTGTTTAGTGTATGTATAATGGTTTACTCTAGTATGAATTGTTTAGTGTACGTATATTGGTTTACTCTAGTATGAATTGTTTAGTGTATGTATATTGGTTTGCTCTAGTATGAATTGTTTAGTGTATGTATATTGGTTTACTCTAGTATGAATTGTTTAGTGTATGTATATTGGTTTGCTCTAGTATGAATTGTTTAGTGTATGTATATTGGTTTACTCTAGTATGAATTGTTTAGAGTATGTATATTGGTTTACTCTAGTATAAATTGTTTAGTGTATGTATACTGGTGTGCTCTAGTATGAATTGTTTAGTGTATGTATATTGGTTTACTCTAGTATGACTTGTTTAGTGTATGTATATTGGTTTGCTCTAGTATGAATTGTTAAGTGTATGTATATTGGTTTGCTCTAGTATGAATTGTTTAGTGTATGTATATTGGTTTACTCTAGTATGAATTGTTTAGTGTATGTATATTGGTTTGCTCTAGTATGAATTGTTAAGTGTATGTATATTGGTTTGCTCTAGTATGAATTGTTTAGTGTATGTATATTGGTTTACTCTAGTATGAATTGTTTAGAGTATGTATATTGGTTTACTCTAGTATAAATTGTTTAGTGTATGTATACTGGTGTGCTCTAGTATGAATTGTTTAGTGTATGTATATTGGTTTACTCTAGTATGACTTGTTTAGTGTATGTATATTGGTTGGCACTAGTATGAATTGTTTAGTGTATGTATATTGGTTTACTCTAGTATGAATTGTTTAGTGTATATATATTGGTTATTGGTTGGCTCTAGTATGAATTGTTTAGTGTATGTATATTGGTTTGCTCTAGTATGAATTGTTAAGTGTATGTATATTGGTTTGCTCTAGTATGAATTGTTAAGTGTATGTATATTGGTTTGCTCTAGTATGAATTGTTAAGTGTATGTATATTGGTTTGCTCTAGTATGAATTGTTAAGTGTATGTATATTGGTTTGCTCTAGTATGAATTGTTAAGTGTATGTATATTGGTTTGCTCTAGTATGAATTGTTAAGTGTATGTATATTGGTTTTCTCTAGTATGAATTGTTTAGTGTATGTATATTGGTTAGCTCTAGTATGAATTGTTTAGTGTTTGTATATTGGTTTGCTCTAGTATGAATTGTTTAGTGTACGTATATTGGTTTGCTCTAGTATGAATTGTTTAGTGTATGTATATTGGTTTGCTCTAGTATGAATTGTTTAGTGTATGTATATTGGTTTTCTCTAGTATGAATTGTTTAGTGCATGTATATTGGTTTGCTCTAGTATGAATTGTTTAGTGTATGTATATTGGTTTGCTCTAGTATGAATTGTTTAGTGTATGTATATTGGTTTTCTCTAGTATGAATTGTTTAGT
Source organism: Serripes groenlandicus (assembly GCA_031761405.1). Classification (NCBI taxonomy): domain Eukaryota; kingdom Metazoa; phylum Mollusca; class Bivalvia; order Cardiida; family Cardiidae; genus Serripes; species Serripes groenlandicus. The sequence goes on along the minus strand of JASEVX010000001.1, from coordinate 5,195,969 downwards.
GTTTGTATATTGGTTTACTCTAGTATGAATTGTTTAGTGCATGTATATTGGTTTGCTCTAGTATGAATTGTTTAGTGTATGTATATTGGTTTACTCTAGTATGAATTGTTTAGTGTATGTATATTGGTTTGCTCTAGTATGAATTGTTTAGTGTACGTATATTGGTTTACTCTAGTATGAATTGTTTAGAGTATGTATATTGGTTAACTCTAGTATGAATTGTTAAGTGTATGTATATTGGTTTGCTCTAGTATGAATTGTTTAGTGTATGTATATTGGTTTGTTCTAGTATGAATTGTTAAGTGTATGTATATTGGTTTGCTCTAGTATGAATTGTTTAGTGTATGTTTATTGGTTTGCTCTAGTATGAATTGTTAAGTGTATGTATATTGGTTGGCTCTAGTATGAATTGTTTAGTGTATGTATATTGGTTTGCTCTAGTATGAATTGTTTAGTGTACGTATATTGGTTTACTCTAGTATGAATTGTTTAGTGTATGTATACTGGTGTGCTCTAGTATGAATTGTTTAGAGTATGTATATTGGTTTACTCTAGTATAAATTGTTTAGTGTATGTATACTGGTGTGCTCTAGTATGAATTGTTTAGTGTATGTATATTGGTGTGCTCTAGTATGAATTGTTTAGTGTATGTATATTGGTTTGCTCTAGTATGAATTGTTTAGTGTATGTATATTGGTTTACTCTAGTATGAATTGTTTAGTGTATGTATATTGGTTGGCTCTAGTATGAATTGTTTAGAGTATGTATATTGGTTTACTCTAGTATAAATTGTTTAGTGTATGTATACTGGTGTGCTCTAGTATGAATTGTTTAGTGTATGTATATTGGTTTACTCTAGTATGAATTGTTTAGTGTATGTATATTGGTTTGCTCTAGTATGAATTGTTTAGTGTATGTATATTGGTTTACTCTAGTATGAATTGTTTAGAGTATGTATATTGGTTTACTCTAGTATAAATTGTTTAGTGTATGTATACTGGTGTGCTCTAGTATGAATTGTTTAGTGTATGTATATTGGTTTACTCTAGTATGACTTGTTTAGTGTATGTATATTGGTTGGCACTAGTATGAATTGTTTAGTGTATGTATATTGGTTTACTCTAGTATGAAATTTTTAGTGTATATATATTGGTTTGTTCTAGTATGAATTGTTAAGTGTATGTATATTGGTTTGCTCTAGTATGAATTGTTTAGTGTATGTATATTGGTTTGCTCTAGTATGAATTGTTAAGTGTATGTATATTGGTTTGTTCTAGTATGAATTGTTAAGTGTATGTATATTGGTTTGCTCTAGTATGAATTGTTTAGTGTATGTATATTGGTTTGCTCTAGTATGAATTGTTTAGTGTATGTATATTGGTTTGCTCTAGTATGAATTGTTTAGTGTATGTATATTGGTTTGATCTAGTATGAATTGTTTAGTTATGTATATTGGTTTGCTCTAGTATGAATTGTTTAGTGTATGTATATTGGTTTACTCTAGTATGAATTGTTTAGTGTATGTATATTGGTTTGCTCTAGTATGAATTTTTTGGTGTATGTATATTGGTTTGCTCTATTATGAATTGTTTAGTTATGTATATTGGTTTACTCTAGTATGAATTGTTTAGTGTATGTTTATTGGTTTGCTCTAGTATGAATTGTTAAGTGTATGTATATTGGTTTGCTCTAGTATGAATTGTTTAGTGTATGTATATTGGTTTGCTCTAGTATGAATTGTTTAGTTATGTATATTGGTTTGCTCTAGTATGAATTGTTTAGTGTATGTATATTGGTTTGCTCTAGTATGAATTGTTTAGTTATGTATATTGGTTTGCTCTAGTATGAATTGTTTAGTGTATGTATATTGGTTTACTCTAGTATGAATTGTTTAGTGTATGTATATTGGTTTGCTCTAGTATGAATTTTCTGGTGTATGTATATTGGTTTGCTCTAGTATGAATTGTTATTTATTAGAGAGCGACTCGCATTTATGTCTTCAGTGTATGTATATTGGTTTGCTCTAGTATGAATTGTTATTTATTAGTAAGCGACGCGAGACATGTGCTTTTCTGTTTACATCATAGTATAGCCTATACACAAACAGGATATAATTTGATACTGAAATGTCTTTGTCAAATGTCAAATAATTTGTTTAGTGGTTGTATATTGGTTTGCTCTAGTATGAATTGTTATTTATTAGAGAGCGACGCGAGACATGTGCATTTCTGTATACATCATAGTATAGCCTACACACACACAGGATATACTTTGATACTGAAATGTAACCGCCTTTGGGAACAGCTACCACTTCTACAGGATCGCTGCTCTATACTCCGTATTTTATTGCAACGTTGATGGGTGCGTGGCTTTGTCAATATACATCGCGGTAAGTGTCTGGATGGGGGACCCGGTACACGTAACACATGTAGGCAACCATTAGCCCCGGAACCCGGTCGTTTCCAGTGATGTTACATAGGCTCCGATCTGGTGTATTGCTATTGTGCATTTGTGTGCCTTCGGTCGAAGTCAAGAGAAAAGAGGGAGAACTATTACGGGATTCCGGTATAGGTATACATACCACTTATACAGCCCTGCTGTAGAAGCCGGCTTTTATAGCGACGCTGGTAGAGTGGTTGGCTTTTTCACAGAGTTAAGCAACGTTCATTGAGGTTAGTGCCTGAATGGGTGACCCGCGTCAGCTTATCTCCGTGAGGGACCCGGATCACGTTACAGAAATATGACAGAATTACCTTTACCGTCATGAACACATACTAAACGCACACTTATTCATGCATTTAACACATGTAGTATACTGCAAACTAACTAGAAAAGAATATGATCTAATATGTGTTTACATCATATTATACCTTGGAAGATAGACAATATAACATGACTTACGGTTCACTTGTAGCCGATGATTTGATATCCATTTCTGACGTCATATATATTTTATCATAGTAGCATTTTTCTTGCAAAGAAATGGATGTCATACTCAAAGCATCATAACTCCAAAATGTGTTGGAACAATAGGAATTATGGTATCAGGACATACAAAAAGCAAAAGACAATGTTACATTGTTTAACATTTTCTAATAACACGTGATTTTTATTTTGGTTTACATATGTTTTAGTGGTACAGTGCTAGAAGATTGTATCTATAACAACACGATGGTGTTAATTGTAATGACCTAAGTTGTCCCGTTCACTAGTATTTGATAGGGTTTATTGGTTTTGATATGTTGTGATGCCCAATTCATATATAAACACATGTGTAAAATCAATTTAGTATAACCTACAATTACACAATGGGCTGCATTTGCCGATAATACATTTTGGTGTATATCAATTTCATATTATGATTTGATATCCCGAATATGTCGCGGGACAGGAACAATCTGTATTTTCTTTAGCATAGCCGTCGACCGAAACACTGAAAAACGAAACTCATCAGTGGAAAAATACAAACAAAATTCTGTCTTAATATCAAAGTAAGCAAGATAGAAAGTTAACATATCGTCATCTCTTTAAATTCTAGGGTCAAGAGGTCATGACTATTTCTTGACCGAGAAGTAAACGGATATCAGACAAGAAATTGAAAATATGTTCACGTTCTAATTTTGCTAGACAAACATAATTTTTACTGTATATGATTGAGATCAATACTAACGTAAATGCGTATAAAATGGAGGTTCAATTTGAGATGACGTTGGGTGAAGACATCCAACTTTATTGGAAACTAGTGTTACATGGATGTTTGTTTGCCATATAAGTGTTATTAAATTAAACATGAAAAGGTATGTGACGTCATTGTTAATTCAAAAGTGACTGATGAATACATAACACTCGTAACATCTAACGCATATTCCAACAATAATAAAGATGTTCCACAGTTGGTTTTTGGGAAATAACCGGTACCACTAACGTTTATTTTGCAACCATCCCACTAGTCAGGATGGTACCATCGACATCATCGGCGTGAATACTGGAGGCTGTTTGTTCCATTTTGAAAGTATTATGTGAAATCCAGTTTCAGTCGCACTCAGAATTTTTTTGTTTAAAGATGAACATATGCTTTTAAAAGCATACTACATATGAGGTCTAAGTTGATTGGTGAAATGCTGAAAAGTTCGAATAATGCATTACCGCGGCTAACCAAAAATGAAACTAAAAAAAAAAAAAAATGGCAATACATGTATACATGCATTGTTTTATAAACATATTAGAGGAAAAAGGGGATAACGCTTTATGTCGATAAACTTGACATTTTTTGCCAATTTCCAACATGGACTTATATCTAAAGCCAAGTTTGATTATCGACAATTATTAGAACATATAATCATTCATATCTTACGCAACACGATTCAATGTTTGAACTAACTAATATTGGGATATTCCGCAGTTCCACAGACAAATTCCGGCTGTAAATAAGTCGAATTAGCCGTTAACCGTACATTGGTCAGGTGCAATCGCCAAATACTAACATCGAGTTTCACTAGATGTCGTTCCACAAAGTTTAGGCAGCCAACCTCATTCTTGCGTACCTATTATTCGAGATAATCAAGGTTGACCAACCCAATAATGCATGACAGTTGTACGCGTTCCAAACTGAATTCGTGTTGCATTAGATCGCCGTTTATCGACAGTCTCGAGTCTCGACAGCCGGACTTGGAATTTCACAACAATGTCCCGACTTTGCACCCGCCTCCTTCAAGTAACAACTTAATCCTGCAACCTCGTATGTGTCCGGTGAAGGTTCATAAAACTTGCTTCAAGTTGCAGACGCTGAAATGGAGATATCTTCCAACCAAAGCACCCACAACTGACTTCGTGCTGCAAAAGGTCCCGTTTCGCCAAGTTTCGGCAGCCGACTGTAACACACAGCCGTAGTTGGAACGATTGAATTGCTACTACCCTCGGTTTCATATGCATGCTATTCCAGATAGAAGAAATGAGTGGCACATACATGCATCCACATACTATTCCAGATAGAAGAAGTAAGTGGCACATACATGCATCCACATACTATTCCAGATAGAAGAAGTAAGTGGCACATACATGCATCCACATACTGTTCCAGATAGAAGAAGTAAGTGACACATACATGCATCCACATACTATTCCAGATAGAAGAAGTAAGTGACACATACATGCATCCACATATTATTCCAGATAGAAGAAGTAAGTGGCACATACATACATCCACATACTATTCCAGATAGAAGAAGTAAGTGACACATACATACATCCACATATTATTCCAGATAGAAGATGTAAGTGGCACATACATGCATCCACAAACTATTCCAGATAGAAGAAGTAAGTGGCGCATACATGCATCCACATACTATTCCAGATAGAACAAGTAAGTGACACATACATGCATCCACATACTATTCCAGATAGAAGAAGTAAGTGGCACATACATGCATCCACATACTATTCCAGATAGAAGAAGTAAGTGGCACATACATGCATCCACATACTATTCCAGATATAAGAAGTGAGTGGCACATACATGCATCCACATACTATTTCAGATAGAAGAAGTAAGTGGCACATACATGCATCCTTATACTATTCCAGATAGAAGAAGTGAGTGGCACATACATGCATCCACATGTACTATTCGCTTTAGTAAACTTAAGTAAAATAACCCACAGATTGGTGTATAGCACAGACCCGTATATAATTTCTTGATAGTCGTTTGATCTGTAAAGTTGGCTTGGTGTGTAGCACAGACCCGTATATTATTTCTTGATAGTCGTTTGCTCTGTAAAGTTGGCTTGGTGTGTAGTACAGACCCCTATATCATGTCTTGATAGTCGTTTGCTCTGTAAAGTTGGCTTGGTGTGTAGCACAGACCCGTATATCATTTCTTGATAGTCGTTTGATCTGTAAAGTTGGCTTGGTGTGTAGCACAGACCCGTATATTATTTCTTGATAGTCGTTTGCTCTGTAAAGTTGGCTTGGTGTGTAGCACAGACCCGTATATCATTTCTTGATAGTCGTTTGCTCTGTAAAGTTGGCTTGGTGTGTAGCACAGACCCGTATATCATTTCTTGATAGTCGTTTGCTCTGTAACGCCTATATATATATATATATATATATATTTGTGTCGTCCATACCGTATATCAACGCGTTTATAGATGTGTCGTCAATACCGTTAGACGATGTCAACGTGTGTATAGATGTGTCGTCAATACCGTTATATGTACACCAACGCGTTTATAGATATGTCGTCAATACCGTTAGATGTACATCAACGCGTTAATATATATGTCGTGTATACCGTTAGATGTACATCAACGCGTTTATAGATGTGTTGTCAATACCTTTAGATGTACATCAACGCGTATATAGAAGTGTCTTCAATACCGTTAGATGTACATCAACGCATTTATAGATGTGTTTTCAATACCGTCAGACGATATCAACGCGTATATAGAAGTGTCTTCAATACCGTTAGATGTACAACAACGCATTTATAGATGTGTTTTAAATACCGTTAGATGTACATCAACGCGTTTATAGATGTGTCGTCAATACTGTTAAATGTATATCATCACGTTTATAGATGTGTCGACAATACTGTTAGATGTACATCAACGCGTTTATAGATGTGTCGTCAATACTGTTAGATGTACATCAACGCATTTATAGATGTGTTTTAAATACCGTTAGTTGTAACATCAACGCGTTTATAGATGTGTCGCCTATACCGTTAGATGTACAACAACGCATTTATAGATGTGTTTTCAATACCGGTAGACGATATCAACGCGTTCATACATGTGTCGTTCATACCGTTAGATGTATATCAACACGTGTATAGATGGGTCGTCAATAACGTTAGTTGTATATCAACACGTGTATAGATGTGTCGTCTATACCGTTCCAATGTATATCAACACGTGTATAGATGTGTCGTCTATACCGTTCCAATGTATATCAACACGTGTATAGATGTGTCGTCAATAACGTTAGATGTATATCAACACGTGTATAGATGTGTCGTCTATACCGTTAGTTGTATATCAACGCGTTTATAGATGTGTCGTCTATACCGTTAGTTGTATATCAACACGTGTATAGATGTGTCGTCTATACCGTTAGTTGTATATCAACACGTGTATAGATGTGTCGTCTATACAGTTAGTTGTATATCAACGCGTTTATAGATGTGTCGTCTATACAGTTAGTTGTATATCAACACGTGTATAGATGTGTCGTCTATACAGTTAGTTGTATATCAACGCGTTTATAGATGTGTCGTCTATACAGTTAGTTGTATATCAACACGTGTATAGATGTGTCGTCTATACAGTTAGTTGTATATCAACACGTGTATAGATGTGTCGTCTATACAGTTAGTTGTATATCAACATGTGCATAGATGTGTCGTCTATACAGTTAGTTGTATATCAACGCGTTTATAGATGTGTCGTCTATACAGTTAGTTGTATATCAACAATGGTATATATGTGTCGTCTATACCGTTAGTTGTATATCAACGCGTTTATAGATGTGTCGTCTATACAGTTAGTTGTATATCAACACGTGTATAGATGTGTCGTCTATACAGTTAGTTGTATATCAACACGTGTATAGATGTGTCGTCTATACAGTTAGTTGTATATCAACACGTGTATAGATGTGTCGTCTATACAGTTAGTTGTATATCAACGCGTTTATAGAAGTGACGTCTATACCGTTACAATGTATATCGATGCGTGCATAGATGTGTCGTCAATAATGCGTACAGAAAGACAGACAGACAGACAGACAGACAGACAGACAGACAGACAGACAGACAGACAGACAGACAGACAGAGACAGAGAGAGACAGAGAGAGACAGAGAGAGACAGAGACAGAGACAGAGAGAGAGGGAGAGAGAGAGAGAGAGAGAGAGAGAGAGAGAGAGAGAGAGAGAGAGAGAGAGAGAGAGAGAGACAGAGAGAGACAGAGAGAGACAGAGAGAGACAGAGAGAGACAGAGAGACAGAGACAGAGAGAGAGACAGAGACAGAGAGACAGAAAGACAGAGACAGAGACAGAAACAGAGACAGAGCAGAGAGAGACATAGAGAGACAGAGAGAGACAGAGAGAGAGATAGATAGATGGAAAGACTGACATACAGCCAGAGACAGATACATACATACAGACATACATACAGACATATATACATACAGCCAGAGACAGATACATACATACAGACATACATACAGACATACATACATATATATAGAAAGAGAGTATGTGAGAGAGTAAGAACAAGGGGAAGAGATATGATAGATTCAAACAGAGGTGTTGAAAGCATACGTGATAAAACAAGATAAAGGGGGCCGTGCAACGTCAAGACAAGTAGGTACATGTAGGACACGATCATATTCAGTTCTTCGCGTTCGTGAGGATTTTCCCGACCGTATCTACAAAGTGCGTACTTTGTTATACCCTTTTCGGTAAAACCTGTATGTATATTGAGGGGAAAAAATGCCATACAGTTTAATAGGTCGAAGGTCGAGGCCAAATCAATTACATATACTTGACAAAGCCTATGTCATTGGCAGAATACAATCAGGTTATGGACATACAATACTTGGACATTGTATGTTGGAGTTCTTAGAGTTTTACTAAGCGTTAAGCGTTGTTATTAACAAACATCTGTCTGACTTTGGAATAGTAAAGCGTTCATATAGCGAATTCGACGATTGTATCATATTGTATTTTAATAATGGTCAGTTTATATGAATACTGATATCATTCTTGTGTTAGCATATGTCTTCCCTGAATAATCAACATTTGGTTATGATCGCATCGATAATGCTATTGAGCTATAAACGACCTCCTGCATCTCGGATTGCAATATTAAATAATTTCGCACAATATATGTGTGTGTTTGTTTAGACTAATGAAAGTCAAGAATGCATGTGTGTTAAAAATAAATCATTGCATTCTTTTCCGGCGACATTGATGCCTTGCATCAACTTTCTCTTGTACTTTTATTTAAAGAGATGTTTCATAGTCTTGCCTACATTTTGTCAAAGTCGTCTGCTGCAGATTTATTGTAAGTGGTAACGGATTCTGTTTGTCATCATAATACAACAATCCAAGTCTATTCAGCACAATGGCTAAGTTACCGTTACAACATTATTTCTCGGATGTGTAAGCCCTGGTGGTTATATCAGCCTATAGAAATTCAACCGTTGGAGTTGAAATAAAGATGACGTTAGCGAATTAAAAGATGCAATATGGTAAAACCCCAATGCTCTGTATTAATACCATGATTGAACAATATGATTATCAATAGAGACACTAAATAATGGTAAGTTAACACATGAAAATCGATATTTATGTTTCGGAGATATACCCTTTGTATGAGTAGGTCCCGTATGAATAAGTTTATTTAAAGACGTCAATTTGGACGTAAATGAATGTATGGTGGTTTTTTTGCGCATATACAGCTAAAGTCATTTAGCGCGCATATACATGTAACATAAGAAAGGAGAAGTAACAATATTCAAAAATCAAATATATTGGTTAAAATGATTATATGATGTGAAATGATTTGACTGAACTAAAATCTATGTAATGGGAATGAAATATATGGGTATGAGATGAAATTGAATGTAAAAAGATAAAAAGTATCACAGCTTATTGTAAAGTGAAATCATAGCGTGCATTGGCCAAATAGGGTGTTAATACTATCGACACTGTAGTATTAAGAACGAATTGGTGCAAAGTCAGTGCTAATTTGTATATCTTGTAGAGCAAGGTATACATTCAGGTGCATCGTCTTTTGTTAAGAGTCAACAATGTGTTGGCCCAGAGTGCCCAATTCATTAATGAGCTATAATAACCTCTGCTCGGCTAAAGGACCTGTAAACGGCGTTCCATTCGCCCAGGCCGAGACCCGGTAGCTCAGTCTGAATCGACGCGGGCTGTCAATCCAGGGGTTGTGAGTTCGAATCCAAGCTCGGCCAACTTTCTTTCCGACGATTGACAAAGGTCAATGCGACATGCGTCATTCGTCTTCCAGCGATGGGCTAAGTCTAACTGGAAAAGCAGCCAGTTGCTTGGGAAGAGTGTTGCGTGGAGTACTGGTTTGATAAAAACCTGGAAATGCATGAGTAGGTGAATTGATATAACTTTGAAATTGTTAAAAACGACGTTAAACCCCAATCAATCAACCATTCGCCCTGACATGCTTAATATTTATGACTATCTATTTCTTCTAGTTACTGTTCAAAGGGAAACAACGCTCATGTATAATAATGTGGCAATTACAGTTATCTGTTGGTGTACATACAAGGAAGTTTAAAATATCATAAACAAGGGTCGGACATTTTTGTCGAACATATTCTCTTACATGTGGATTCCAATTGAAGATCTTGTTCGATCCCTCTGAGTTCTGGTGGGTAACAATACGCGTATTATTAACAAAGCACCCGTAATGTACGATTTAAAGGACTAGTGTGTGATTCATCCAAAAAAGGGTAAACGAATAACTTGTTGATGTCGGTTTTAAATTATCTAAATCTACAGTACAGTAGGCCTACGGGCAGGTGTTTTCTTTCTAAATTGTTTCTTTAGATATAACCGGAATTAAAGAACAAGCCCAATACATTATTTTGAGATTAATTGTTGTAAGACGGTTACAGTCTTAGTAATTGTAACAGACTTCTGGCTATCCTGCTCAGTACTTGGTTTTATTATATGGACTCATCCAATATAGAAACAATTCCATTATTCTTTGAAATATTGACACATTATCTAACGACTTTAAATCAGTTAAACTATTGGAAAAAGTCACTACAAATACAAGTTATCTTCGTTATTACCAAAGATGTTTTCAAATATCGTCTGCTGCAGATAAGTCAAAACACTGTCCTATTGCAGAAAAGTACTTTATGTCTTAAATAATTTTATCTCCGTCAATATTCAAAGTATCTGAATAACAGAGATTATAAACTGTGCAACTGAAATAAAATTAGCTGACAAACAGAAGTCATGATTAGATTAATTGATTGACTGAGTTTAACGGCGTTTTCAGCAGCCAAAAAGGAATCACGTTTTTTATTAACTGTATTTGAATTATTAACCTCATTCATCTTGTGAGGCTTTTCTTTAATTACTATCGCTCTGAATTAGTAAGGAGTCATGGTTGAAATGGTAATTTATTATGTAATTATTTATGAGAACAGCTTTAAACAGAAACAAATATTGTTTTGTGGAAATAAATAGAAAACATAATAAACCAATATACGCGAAATAGGCTGTTTGATATTTATAAACAACATCTGCGTATCATTTTAGATAATTTTAACCCTTATCACGTAAAACAACATCTACATATCATGTTATACAATACTTTTACCCTTATCACAACTTTAAACATTATTTACGTATCATGCTGTAAACATTATTTACGTATCATGTCATTCAATACATGCACCCTTATCCTGCTGTACGGAACACTAATCAACATCGACGTATCATGTTATACAATACTGTAACCCTTATCCTGCTGTACGGGACACTAAACAACATCTACATATCATGTTATACAATACTTTTACCCTTATCACAACTTTAAACATTATTTACGTATCATGCTGTAAACATTATTTACGTATCATGCTGTAAACATTATTTACGTATGATGCTGTAAACATTATTTACGTATCATGCTGTAAACATTATTTACGTATCATGCTGCAAACATTATTTACGTATCATGCCATTCAATACATGCACCCTTATCCTGCTGTACGGATCACTAAACAACATCGACGTATCATGTTATACAATACTGTAACCCTTATCCTGCTGTACGGAACACTAAACAACATCGACGTATCATGTTATACAATACTTTAACCCTTATCCTTCTGTACGGGACACTAAAAAACATCGACGTTTCATGTTTTACAATACTTTAACCCTTATCCTGCTGTACACGACGTCAAACAACATCGACGTATCATGTTATACAATACTTTAACCCTTAACCTGTTGTATTAAGAACGAATTAGTGCAAAGTCAGTGCTAATTTGTATAGCTTGTAGAGCAAGGTATACATTCAGGTGCGTCGTCTTTTGTTAAGAGTCAACAATGTGTTCGCCCAGAGTGCCAATTCGTTAATGAGCTATAATAACCTCTTCTCGACTAATGGACCTGTAAACGGGGTTCCATTCGCCCTGACATGCTAAATAATTATGACGATATATTTCTTCTAGTTACTATTCAAAGGGACACAACGCTCATGTAAAATAATGTGGCACTTACAGTTATCTGTCGTTGTACACACAAGGAAGTGTACAATAATAAACTGGTAACCAATATAAACAAGGGGCGGACATTTTGTTGAACATATTCTCTAAAATGTAAATTCCAATTGAAGATCTTGTTTGAATCCTCGGAGTTCCTGGTGAGTAACAATGCGCTATTATTAACAAAGAACTCGTAATGTACGATTTAAAGGACTGGTGTGTGATTCATCCAAAAAAGGGTAAACGAGTGACTTGTTGATGTCGGTTTTAAATTATCTAGATCTACAGTGCAGTAGGCCTACGGGCAGGTGTTTTCTTTCTGAATTGTTTCTTTAGTTAGAACCGGAATTAAAGAACAAGCCCAATACATTATTTTGAGATTCATTGTTGTAAGACGGTTACACTCTTATTGATTGTAACAGACTTCTGGCTATCCTGCTCAATACTTGGTTTTATTCTATACCTAATTTATACGTCCAATCGTAGACGCTCATTCGAATCATGTGACCGTATAATATATTTCCGTATCGGGACGCACGCGCGTACAAAATAACCCGTATTTTTTCGTATTGTACGATTCACAGGTCCCATGTTAAACCTATGATAAAGACCGAAACACGTGAAAAGGTTCCGAATGAAAGTCTGAATCGACAGGCGCTCTAGATAAAGCGTTACGATAAAGCTCCTGTTGTCACCGGATCATTATTGTCGTTTGCAAACAAGGAGTAACACTGAAACTAAAATGTTATCCGATTCTGAAATAGATGACTTTGTAATTGAACATTATTCTGCACAATACAAAATATATTTTGGGGAAAAAGTCGAGGTATAGAATAAAAAGATCATTTAACAGTGTTCTGTACAATACGGAATATATTTGGACTCGTACACAGCTTGGAAAATCATATTGGACTCGCCTAGCGGCTCGTCCAATATGATTTTCCAAGCTGTGTACTCGTCCAAATATATATCCGTATTGTACAGAACACTGTTAAATAACCTATAATTATTATATGGACTCGTCCAATATGGAAACAATCCCATTATTATTTGAAATATTGACACATTATCTACCGACTTTAAATCAGTTAAACTATTGGAAAGAGTCACTACAAATACAAGTTAATTTCGTTATTACCAAATATGTTTTCAAATATCGTCTGCTGCAGATAAGTCAAAACACTGTCCTATTGCAGAAAAGTACTTTATGTCTTAAATAATTGTATCTCCGTCAATATTCAAAGTATCTGAATAACAGAGATTATAAACTGTGCAACTGAAATAAAATTAGCTGACAAGCAGAAGTCATGATTAGATTAATTGATTGACTGAGTTTAACGGCGTTTTCAGCAGCCAAAAAGGAATCACGTTTTTTATTAACTGTATTTGAATTATTAACCTCATTCATCTTGTGAGGCTTTTCTTTAATTACTATCGCTCTGAATTAGTAAGGAGGCATGGTTGAAATGGTAATTTATTATGTAATTATTTATGAGAACAGCTTTAAACAGAAACAAATATTGTTTTGTGAAATAAATAGAATACATAATAAACCAATATACGCGAAAATGGCTGTTTGATATTTATAAACAACATCTGCGTATCATTTTAGACAATTTTAACCCTTATCACGTAAAACAACATCTACATATCATGTTATACAATACTTTTACCCTTATCACAACTTTAAACAATATTTACGTATCATGCTGTAAACATTATTTACGTATCATGTCATTCAGTACATGCACCCTTATCCTGCTGTACGGGACACTAAACAACATCGACGTATCATGTTATACAATACTGTAACCCTTATCCTGCTGTACGGGACACTAAACAACATCGACGTATCATGTTATACAATACTGTAACCCTTATCCTGCTGTACGGGACACTTAACAACATCGACGTATCATGTTATACAATACTTTAACCCTTATCCTGCTGTACGGGACACTAAACAACATCGACGTATCATGTTATACAATACTTTAACCCTTATCCTGCTGTACGGGACACTAAACAACATCGACGTATCATGTTATACAATACTTTAACCCTTAACCTGTAGTATTAAGAACGAATTGGTGCAAAGTCAGTGCTAATTTGTATAGCTTGTAGAGTAAGGTATACATTCAGGTGCATCGTCTTTTGTTAAGAGTCAACAATGTGTTCGCCCAGAGTGCCAATTCGTTAATGAGCTATAATAACCTCTTCTCGACTAATGGACCTGTAAACGGGGTTCCATTCGCCCTGACATGCTAAATAATTATGACGATATATTTCTTCTAGTTACTATTCAAAGGGACACAACGCTCATGTAAAATAATGTGGCACTTACAGTTATCTGTCGTTGTACACACAAGGAAGTTTACAATAATATACTGGTATCCAATATAATCAAGGGGCGGACATTTTGTTGAACATATTCTCTAAAATGTAAATTCCAATTGAAGATCTTGTTTGAATCCTCCGAGTTCTGGTGAGTAACAATGCGCTATTATTAACAAAGAACTCGTAATGTACGATTTAAAGGACTGGTGTGTGATTCATCCAAAAAAGGGTAAACGAGTGACTTGTTGATGTCGGTTTTAAATTATCTAGATCTACAGTGCAGTAGGCCTACGGACAGGTGTTTTCTTTCTGAATTGTTTCTTTAGTTAGAACCGGAATTAAAGAACAAGCCCAATACATTATTTTGAGATTCATTGTTGTAAGACGGTTTCACTGGTTTTATTATATGGACTCGTCCAATATGGAAACAATTCCATTATTATTTGAAATATTGACTCATTATCTACCGACTTTAAATCGGTTAAACCATTAGAAAGAGTCACTACAAATACAAGTGTTCATTTCGTTATTACCAAAGATGTTTTCAAATATCGTCTGCTGCAGATAAGTCAAAACATGCCCCATTGCGGTTAAGTGAACATAACTTAACCCTTTATGTCGTAAATAGTTTTTAAATTTTATTTTTATCTTCGTCAATATTTAAAGTATCTGAATAACAGATAAGGAACTGTGCAACTGAAATAGAATTAGCTGACAAACAGAAGTCATGATTAGATTAATTGATTGAGTTTAACGGCGTTTTCAGCAGCCAAAAAGGATTCACGTTTTGTATTAACTGTATTTGAATTATTAACCTCATTGATCTTGTGAGGCTTTTCTTTAATTACTATCACTCTGAATTAGTAAGGAGCCATAGTTGAAATGGTAATTTATTATGTAATTATTTATGAGAACAGCTTTAAACAGAAACAAATATTGTTTTGTGGAAATGAATAGAATACATAATAAAATAATATACTCGAAAATGGCTGTTTGCTATTCATAAACAACATATCTGTGTATCATTTTTAGACAATACTTTAACCCTTATCCTTTTGACGCAACGTTAACATCATCTACGTATCATGTTATACAATACGTTAACCCTTGTCCTGCTGTACGGGACACTAAACAACATCGACTTATCATGTTATACAATACGTTAACCCTTATCCTGCCGTACGGGACACCAAATAACAACGACGTATCATGTTTTACAATACGTTAACCCTTATCCTGCCGTAAGCGACACTAAAACAGCATCTACGTATCATGTTATACAATACTTTTACCCTTATCCTGCCGTACGGGACACTAAACAACATTACGTATCATGTTATACAATACGTTAACCCTTATCCTGATGTACGGGACACTAAAAGAGCATCTACGTATCATGTTATACAATACTTTTACCCTTATCCTGCCGTACGGGACACTAAACAACATCGACGTATTATGTTATACAATACGTTAACCCTTATCCTGCCGTACGGGACACTAAAACAGCATCTACGTATCATGTTATACAATACGTTAACCCTTATCCTGCCGTACGGGACACTAAAACAGCATCTGCGTATCATGTTATACAATACGTTAACCCTTATCCTGCCGTACGGGCCACTAAAACAACATCGACGTATCATGTTATACAATACGTTAACCCTTATCCTGCCGTACGGGACACTAAAACAGCATCGACGTATCATGTAATACAATACGTTAACCCTTATCCTGGCTGTACGGGACACTAAAACAGCATCGACGTATCATGTTATACAATACGTTAACCCTTATCCTGCCGTACGGGACACTTAAACAACATCGACGTATCATGTTATACAATACGTTAACCCTTATCCTGCCATACGGGACACTAAAACAGCATATACGTATCATGTTATACAATACGTTAACCCTTATCCTGCCGTAAGGGACACTAAAACAGCATATACGTATCATGTTATACAATACGTTAACCCTTACCCTGCTGTACGGGACACTAAAACAGCATCTACGTATCATGTTATACATACTTTTACCCTTATCCTGCCGTACGGGACACTAAACAACATCGACGTATTATGTTATACAATACGTTAACCCTTATCCTGCCATACGGGACACTAAAACAGCATCTGCGTATCATGTTATACAATACGTTAACCCTTATCCTGCCGTACGGGCCACTAAAACAACATCGACGTATCATGTTATACAATACGTTAACCCTTATCCTGCCGTACGGGCCACTAAAACAACATCGACGTATCATGTAATACAATACGTTAACTCTTATCCTGCCGTACGGGCCACTAAAACAACATCGACGTATCATGTTAAACAATACTTTTACCCTTATCCTGCCGTACGGGACACTAAACATCTACGTATCATGTTATACTGTTATTTAACCCTTATCCAGCTGTACTGAACACAAAACAACATCTACTTACCGTGTTATACAGTTATTTAACCCTCATCATGCTGTACTGGACACAAAACAACATCTATATATCGTGTTATACAGTTATTTAACCCTTATCCTGCTGTACGGGACATTAACTTCATCTTCTTACCGTGTTGTACAATTATTTAACCCTTATCATGCTGTACTGGACACTAAACAACATCTATGTATCGTGTTATACAGTTATAGAACCCTTATCATGCTGTACTTGACACTAAACAACATCTACTTACCGTGTTATACAATTATTTAACCCTTACCATGATGTACTGGACACACATCAAAATCTACCTATCATGTTATACAATTATTTAACCCTTACCATGATGTACTGGACAATTAACAACATCTACTTACCGTGTTATACAATTATTTAACCCTTATCATGCTGTACTGGACAATTAACAACATCTACCTATCGTGTTATGCAATTATTTAACCCTTATCCTGCTGTACTGGATACTAAACACCATCTACTTACCGTGTTATACAATTATTTAACCCTTATCATGCTGTACTGGACAATTAACAACATCTACTTACCATGTTGTACAATTATTTAACCCTTATCATGCTGTACTGGACACTAAACAACATCTACTTACCATGTTGTACAATTATTTAACCCTTATGATGCTGTACTGGACACAAAACAACATCTACCTATCGTGTTATGCAATTATTTAACCCTTATCCTGCTGTACTGGATACTAAACAACATCTACTTACCGTGTTATACAATTATTTAACCCTTATCCAGCTGTACTGAACACAAAACAACATCTACTTACCATGGTATACAGTTATTTAACCATTGTCAAGCTGTACTGAACACAAAACAACATCTACTTACCATGCTATACAGTTATTTAACCCTTATCCTGCTGTACGGGACAGTAAATATCATCTACTTACCGTGTTATACAGTTATTTAACCCTCATCCTGCTGTACTGGACACAAAACATCATCTACTTACCGTGTTATACAGTTATTTAACCCTCATCATGCTGTACTGGACACAAAACAACATCTATATATCGTGTTATACAGTTATTTAACCCTTATCCTGCTGTACGGGACACTAAACTTCTTCTTCTTACCGTGTTGTACAATTATTTAACCCTTATCATGCTGTACTGGACACTAAACAACATCTATGTATCGTGTTATACAGTTATAGAACCCTTATCATGCTGTACTTGACACTAAACAACTTCTACTTACCGTGTTATACAATTATTTAACCCTTACCATGATGTACTGGACACACATCAAAATCTACCTATCGTGTTATGCAATTAGTTAACCCTTATCATGCTGTACTGGACAATTAACATCTACTTACCGTGTTATACAATTATTTAACCCTTATCATGCTGTACTGGACACTAAACAACATCTACTTACCATGTTGTACAATTATTTAACCCTTATGATGCTGTACTGGACACAAAACAACATCTACCTATCGTGTTATGCAATTATTTAACCCTTATCCTGCTGTACTGGATACTAAACAACATCTACTTACCGTGTTATACAATTATTTAACCCTTATCCAGCTGTACTGAACACAAAACAACATCTACTTACCATGGTATACAGTTATCTAACCATTATCAAGCTGTACTGAACACAAAACAACATCTACTTACCATGCTATACAGTTATTTAACCCTTATCCTGCTGTACGGGACAGTAAATATCATCTACTTACCGTGTTATACAGTTATTTAACCCTCATCCTGCTGTACTGGACACAAAACATCATCTACTTACCGTGTTATACAGTTATTTAACCCTCTTCATGCTGTACTGGACACAAAACAACATCTATATATTGTGTTATACAGTTATTTAACCCTTATCCTGCTGTACGGGACACTAAACTTCTTCTTCTTACCGTGTTGTACAATTATTTAACCCTTATCATGCTGTACTGGACACTAAACAACATCTATGTATCGTGTCATACAGTTATAGAACCCTTATCATGCTGTACTTGACACTAAACAACTTCTACTTACCGTGTTATACAACTATTTAACCCTTACCATGATATACTGGACACACATCAAAATCTACCTATCGTGTTATGCAATTATTTAACCCTTATCATGCTGTACTGGACAATTAACATCTACTTACCGTGTTATACAATTATTTAACCCTTATCATGCTGTACTGGACACTAAACAACATCTACTTACCGTGTTGTACAATTATTTAACCCTTATGATGCTGTACTGGACACAAAACAACATCTACCTATCGTGTTATGCAATTATTTAACCCTTATCATGCTGTACTGGACACTTAATAACATTTATCTATCCTTTTGTACAATTATTTAACCCTTATCATGCTGTACTGGACACTAAACAACATCTACTTATCGTGTTGTACAATTATTGAACCCCTATCCTGCTGTAAGGGACACTTAACAACATCTATCTATCGTGTTGTACAATTATTTAGCCCTTATCATGCTGTACGGGACACAAAACAACACCTACTTATCGTGTTACACAGTTATTTAACCCTTATCCTGCTGTACGGGACACTAAACAACATTTACTTACCGTGTTATACAATTATTTAACCCATATCATGCTGTACTGGACACTAAACAACATCTACTTACCGTGTTATACAGTTAGTTAACCCTTATCCTGCTGTTGCTGACGTCAGACAACATCTACGTATCATGTTATACAGTAGTTTAACCCTAATACGGATGGATGCGCTGTAACACAACATTCACTATTTAAACCCTTATCCTGCTTTTTCTCGACGGTAAACATATATCTATCATGTTAGACAATGCTTTAACCATTTTCCTGAAATACACAAAACTAAACATCATATCTTTTTCGTGAAATACAACTTATAAAATATGAAACATGAATACTTTACACCAGGATCCGCTTGTTCATTCGTGCAGTTTGAGGTCGTTTTACATTGTTTGCTATATATATTTATCAATGTTTTTCAGTGGCTAGTCGATAGAGAATTTTATGTTGCAGTAGCGATAACTAGCTTTTTATTGTACTACGAGACTCGTGGACAAATTGATTCCACGAGACATAGTTCGAGAAAGATATAAGATTTTCCAGTAGACAAAAACCAGGTATCACCTGTGCAACATAATTGCCATTTGATTATATACCTAGTAAATCTTTTAGACAGAATGAAAAATAATAAACTAATTTCTATATTTTCATTAACACAAAACACAGCGCTGTATTCGTTGTATACATTCGTTAGAAAGCATGATGACCGTTCAGCGGGCGGTGACGATCCCGATCAGTGCGTGTAGTTTTTTGTGAACCGATTTGTGGAATATTCACAAGTTCAAATATATAGCTTTCATTAAAAACGCAGCCCTTACAATATGCGATCAGGGAGAATAATATATTCTCTTGAACTTGATTTCTCAAATTGATTTTTGTTTGCTTGAACGGGGTTTAGTATATAGATTTTTTTCTTAATATCGAATAATCTGTCAAATACTTTGAAAGTGACATTTTATTTTTACAGTTTCAGATTATCTTAAGGATTTTAACCATGGCATGCAGTTCATCCTTATATAGAGGGTCCGATGAGACGTCTTTCCAAGACTGTGACGTTTGTAAATACCAGAATACGACAACTGAGGCGGTGGCATACTGTACCAGCTGTGATGAATATCTATGTGCGGCGTGTGAGAAGGTTCACAGAGGTTCGAAACTCACCAGAAACCACAAGCTACTGACGGAAAGCAATCTGCCTTCAATATCAACTACATCTAAATCAACATCGCCCATCATGTTTTGTGAAGATCATAGAACAATGATTGTAAGCATGTATTGTCAGAGTCATGATGACGTCATCTGCAATACATGTAAATTAATCAGCCATAAACGTTGTAATACGACTGATATTGACCAACAGGCAAAGCAGATGAAGAAAGATGGATCTTTTAAAGATACTAGAACACGTCTGGAAGACTTAAAATCTAAATGTGATAAGTTGAAATTAATGAGGAACGCAGACAAGGGGGTTGTTAAGTCAAAGTTAGATAAATGCCTTCAAGACATGCGCCAGATCCGTAAGAATATAAACGAAGCGTTAGATCATATTGAAAACACTCTATCGAAGGAAATCCATCAAGTAAATGAAAGCTCCACCAAAGATATCGAAAATCACATTGCGATTTTGGATGACGCTCTGGCTCAGATATCGGATCACGTAAAATCACTAAAAGAATGTGAGAAAGCACGAGATGATGACGTCATGTACATTGGGATGAAGAAAGCCAGTAATATTACGAGTAGATATGAGGATATTATTCCGAAAATGGAAGATGAACTTGACCGAACCGAAATGACATTTCAGATTAATGGAGACCTTTATGACATGGTTAAACATCTGCGGTCTATAGATACAGTCCTGATTGACAACAGTCGGTTTTCTCTCCAGGCGAACAAGAGTCTGACTGACGGACAGGGAACTAGCGGTGGTATTTCACACAGTAGTCAGACTCAGAAGTCTCTGATATACATGTCCGTATCCGGTAAACGTGACATCGATGTTGAATATACAGGGGTGTTCGGGTGTACATTCATGCCTGACGGACATCTTGTCGTGTGTTGTGGAACTGAACTCATACTACTTGATAAAGACTTCACGATCAAGTCCCGGTTAAATGTAAGTGCATGTAGTATAGCAGTCGTTAATCATAATGAGATCATTATAGCCAATAATGGTGAGAATCAGATCAAAAGACTGACGTTATTTCCATCGATGAAAGTGACCAAAACGATGAGGATGGATAGAAGATGTTTTGGTGTTGGTGTGTCTGGTGATGAGATATACGTGACCTGTCATGACGATCCTGGTAATGGTGAGGTACGGGTACTCAACATGAATGGTAACCTACAGCGTAGACTGGGTGTGAATAATGGTGAATATATGTTTAAAGAACCTGACTATGTGACCGTCAATAAGGATGGAAGTAAAGTGTTTGTATCAGACGGGGACACTAACATTGTCACGTGTCTTGATAGACAAGGTCATGTGATCTTCCAGTACTCAGACACAGCCTTGAATGGTCCAGGAGGAATGTACGTGGATCGTGAAGGTAACCTGTTAGTCTGTGGTTATCATAGTGACAATGTACATGTAATCGGACAAGATGGTAGAAAGGAGAAGATTCTGTTATCAAAGACAGACGGTGTAAAGTACCCATCGTGTACAGCTTTCAGACAGAGTGATGGTTGTCTGGTGGTGGGAAAGGCCGCTGGTACTACTAAATCACTGATTAGCTTTACCGCTAAATAATTAGAAATTTCAAAATTGGATCTACACAATAGTCATACTATTTGCTTTATTCAGACAAAGTGTTAAATATTTTTAATAACCACTGAAGTAACCTATCTTCGTGACAAAGGCTAGACCCAGATCAGCACGTTTATCCTCGCGCTCTAATCTTGGTCTGTTATGATCGTATTTAGGTTATGCAAACGTTAAACCAGTAAAACTAACTTTTGATGAATAGCTAGGATCGTTGTAATACTGTGGATGTAATAAGTTATCCGTAATCTGATCGGAATCTGTGATTCACGCAAGTGTTGCTCATTGTGAAGTCCTATACCTACAATGTGTTTATATACCATCCGAACGTGTTAGAAATCGTCTATAACTAGCAATGGGTAATAATGTCTGTTCACGTTGATACCAGATTGAAAGTCCATATAATTCTTTTTCACACACTGTTTTAAAAAGTTGTCTGCTCTGGTCTGGTTCAGTGCAGGTGGTAAGTAAGTGTAGTGTATTTAGATCCGACCCACAATCGGGCTTAATTCCGTTAAGGTCGGGTTTAGTGTGGCTCGTTTGCTATATTTTCCCAAAATAGTTTCAAAGATCGTTGTACAAAAATGTATATAAAGAAAAGATGTGAGACTAGATGGACGTCGAAGTCAATACGATACAATTAAAACATGAATCGTAATTGGATTGATAATCCCTTAATCTCGGTTTAGTATCACTGATACACCGATTCCCGAAAATTGTCAAAAGTCGACCAAAAAGCGCCTATTACGAACACAGTCTTTAGGCTAGATGAGCATCCTAGTCGATACAGTACAATTTATACATTGATAGTAATCAGATTAAAATTATTAAAATGTGTTTAAAGATGGTTAATCATTAGTTCTTAGTTATTTATCCCGTAATGTTTTCAAAACTATCGGCGTCTGCTAAAGTGTTAACAAAAAACTACGGTGTTCCGTTAGAGCCATCGTTGTTTCGCGGTTTCGACCTAGGGTCGACAGTACGATAATGCGATGCGAAAATGCGATGCGAAAGTGCAAAAATGTACGGTGTTCCATTAGGGCCATCGTTGTTTCGCGGTTTCTACCTAGGGTCGACAGTACGAAAGCACGATGCGGTAGTGCGAAAACGCGATGCGAGACTGCGAGATGCGATAGTACGAAAACGCGATGCGATAGTACGAAAGCGCGATGCGATAGAACGAAAACGCGATGCGATAGTACGAAAACGCGATGCGATAGTACGAAAACGCGATGCGATAGTACGAAAACGCGATGCGATAGTACGAAAGCGCGATGCGTAAGTGAGAAAACGCGATGCGAAGCTGCGAAAACGCGATGCGAGGAGGCGAAATTAATATCGCACATTCGCATCGAGTTTTCGCACTATCGCATCGCGCTTTCGTACTATCGCATCGCACAATCGCTCTATTGCATTGGGTTTTCGTACTATCTCATTGCATTTTCGTACTATCGCATCGCGTTTTTGTACTTTTGACCCTAGTTGTTTCGTTAGGGCCATCGTTGTTTCGCGGTTTCGACCTAGGGTCGACAGTACGATAATGCGATGCGATAGTACGAAAATGCGATGCGATATTACGATACCCTAGATCGAAACCACGATAACGCGATGCGAAAGTGCGATGCGAAAGTACGATATTAATATCGCCTCCTCGCATCGTGGTCTCGCAGTTTCGCATCGCGTGTTCGCACTTTCGGATCGCGTTTTCGCACTTTCGCATGGCGCTTATGTGACAGTACGATATTAATATCGCCTCCTCGCATCGTGGTCTCGCAGTTTCGCATCGCGTTTTCGTACTTTCGCATCGCGTTTTCGCACTTTCGCATGGCGCTTACGTACTATCGACCCTAGGTCGAACACGCGAACGGAACACCTAGGGTCGAAAGTAAAAAAACGCGATGCGATAGAACGAAAACGCGATGCGATAGTACGAAAACGCGATGGGATAGTACGATACCCTAAGTCGAAACAACGATAACGCGATGCGAAAAACGTGACGCGAAAGTACGATATTATTATCGCCTCCTCGTATCGCGTTTTCTCAGTTCGGCGTTCCGTTAGAGCCATCGTTGTTTCGCGGTTTCGACGTAGGGTCGACAGTACGATGCGATAGTACGTAAGCGCGATGCGAAAGTGCGAAAACGCGATGCGAAAACGCGATGCGAAAACGCGATGCGAAACTGCGAAAACGCGATGCGAAAGTGCGAGATCGATAGTGCAAAAACACGATGCGAAAGTGCGATATTAAAATCGCCTCCTTGCATCGCGTTTTTGCAGTTTCGCATCGTCGAAAGTACGAAAACGCGATGCAATAGTACGAAAACGCCATGCGATAGTACGATACCCTAGGTCGAAACCTCGATAACACGATGCGAAATCGCGAAAGTACGATGCGAAAGTACGATATTAATATCGCCCACTCGCATCGTGGTCTCGCAGTTTCGCATCGCGTTTTCGCACTTTCGCATCGCGCTTACGTACTATCGCATCGCGCTTTCGTACTGTCGACCCTAAAGGAACACCTAGGGTCGAAGGTACGAAAACGCGATGCAATAGTACGAAATGGCGATGGGATAGTACGATACCCTAGGTCGAAACCACGATAACGCGATGCGATAGTACGAAAACGCGATGCGATAGTACGAAAACGCGATGGGATAGTACGAAAACGCGATGGGATAGTACGAAAACGCGATGCGATAGTACGAAAACGCGATGGGATAGTACGAAAACGCGATGCGATAGTACGAAAACGCGATGGGATAGTACGAAAACGCGATGGGATAGTACGAAAACGCGATGCGATAGTACGAAAACGCGATGGGATAGTACGAAAACGCGATGGGATAGTACGAAAACGCGATGGGATAGTACGAAAACGCGATGGGATAGTACGAAAACGCGATGCGATAGTACGAAAACGCGATGCGAATGTACGAAAACGCGATGCGAATGTACGAAAACGCGATGGGATAGTACGATACCCTAGGTCGAAACCACGATAACGTGACCGTAAGTCGAAACCGCGAAACATCGTTGCCCTTACGGAACACCGTAAAAACGCTTTGCGAAAGTGCGATGCGAAAGTGCGATATTAATATCGCCTCCTCGCATGGCGTTTCGCAGTTTCGCATGGCGTTTTCGCACTTTCGCATCGCGCTTTCGTACTATCGCAGCGTGCTTTCGTACTGTCGCATCGCGCTTTTGTACTGTCGAAACCGCAAAACAACGATGGCTCTAACGGAACACCTAGGGTCGAAAGTACGAAAACGCGATGCGATATCGCGAAAATCCAACATCCTGACAAAAAGAAATCCTGAAATTTGTATGTGGAATTTCAAAAATCTTGGAATTAATCCTTAATGAAAACAGTATGTGTATGTTTAGACTTATGAAAGTCAAGAATGCATGTTTGTTAAAAAAAAATATCAGTCTTTTCCGGCAACATTGATGCCTTGCATCAACTTTCTCTTGTACTTTTATTTAAGTAAGTAATGAAATCATTCATGAATTTAAAGAAAATGCGGAGACACCCGACACAACCTTGTCTTTTGCCTATCGTACAATCGAAGTATTGTGTCAAGTTATCATTAATTCTAACACAAGGCTTCAGTTTACTATACATAGACTTATATATATTTAAAAACTTTCCACTGATACCCTTTCTCTGCATAGCATCCCAAAGTTAATTATGGCGTATACTGTCACGAGCATTGGAAATATCTATGAATATGCAATTGAAACTGCCACGCCTCTTTGATATTTCTGTACCAATGACATCATACTGAACATCTTATCTATGGTAAAATCCTTTTTAGT
The DNA here is from genome assembly GCA_031761405.1 of Serripes groenlandicus. Lineage (NCBI taxonomy): Eukaryota > Metazoa > Mollusca > Bivalvia > Cardiida > Cardiidae > Serripes > Serripes groenlandicus. The sequence goes on along the minus strand of JASEVX010000001.1, from coordinate 5,169,733 downwards.
TTTTACGAAAACCTGCTTGCGAGTCGTCTATAATATGCTCGCACCATTTGACAATCTAGAGTTGAGAACATGAATGACAATTTTACAAATAGAGTATATCAATGAGATTCCACGATATTTATTCGGATCTGTTATAACAGCCTTTCGTGAAGTGGAGTAATAATACTTCGACTCCATTCACAATCCAGAATTTCATTAAACAGCTTTTGAAGAAAAGACACAATATTTTTCAGGGTATGTATAAACATATGCCATCGGGGCCAGAATATTTGTTAATATTTAAGGATTTTATGCTTTTAACAATTTCCTCCTCTGCTATAGACTCGTTAAGTTCATGACACTGAATTATAATAAATTATCATATTTAAAAATGGATCCAAAATACGTGATGTAACATCTTTGTTAAATAATGATTTGAAATGATCGAATAACTCTGCAGAAGGAATTTAATTCGGGTTTAGCGATGTATTATAAGCGGATTTTAGAAGAGACCAGAATTTCTTGGCGTCATTCAAGCTGTTCAATGAAATTTGTTGTGCAACCCAATATCTTGAAAAATACTGATAGGATAGTCAAATATTATCATACAATGTCATCTCGGTGATAACAGTAGTTTAAATTTCTTTGAAATGATTAAAAATGTCGAATTATATATAGCCTTCATTTTACAACTATATATCCCCTAAAGCAAACAGTTTGTTTCATCTGTCTACAAAGGGAGATAGATGAAACAAACTGTTTGCTTTAGGGGATATATAGTCTTCAAAGGGAGATAAAAAGTGCGACCTTATCGGGGAAATCTACGATAGTTTCCATTAGTTGCTTCCCATTAATCATTACTATTACTGGTACAATGTGTATACATGTATTGTTAACAGAATTGGTTATGTAAATAAAATGGACAAATCGGAACTGTTTTATAAGACGTTAATGGGGCTTTGCAATATGATATTATCAGATGACTCTTTAAGAAAAATATAAAAGAACATAAACTATGTACAAATGATAAGAAATGAAAGATACCTGCCTAGTTGTATGTTTTAGAACATTCCAATTCTCTTCACAAAGAGAATGCACAATTCAATAAGAAGACACAGTAAATGCCCGTCGACCACAAATACACACAAACACAGTCCTGCTGGAGAAAATGGCACGTAATTAAATGTAAAAGAATACATCTTTATCAGAATAATTTACATCTTCGTATTAAGATCATACCCTCGTCAAACTTGTCGTGTACTATGTATACAAGAAAAGTACGAGATTTATCATCTAATGTAACTCCCTTCAGTTGGATAGACTTTAACATATCATGCCTGTATTTGTTATAAGTCTGCTATCGTCACAGGACACATCCCTGATACAGATCCCAATGCATGCACTAATGATTAGTTTAGGGCCCATTTACCACATTTATGATTAATTTAGGGCCCATTTACCACACTAATGATTAGTTTAGGGCCCATTTACCGCACTTATGATTAGTTTAGGGCCCATTTACATCACTAATGATTAGTTTGGGGCCCATTTACCACACTAATGATTAGTTTAGGGCCCATTTACCATACTTATGATTAGTTTAGGGCCCATTTACCACACTTATGATTAGTTTAGGGCCCATATACCACACTTATGATTAGTTTAGGGCCCATTTACCACACCAATGATTAGTTTAGGGCCCATTTACCACACTTATGATTAGTTTAGGGCCCATTTACCACACTTATGATTAGTTTAGGGCCCATTTACCACACTAATGATTAGTTTAGGGCCCATTTACCACATTTATGATTAGTTTAGGGCCCATTTACCACACTTATGATTAGTTTAGGGCCCATTTACCACACTAATGATTAGTTTAGGGCCCATTTACCACACTTATGATTAGTTTAGGGCCCATATACCACACTTATGATTAGTTTAGGGCCCATTTACCACACTTATGATTAGTTTAGGGCCCATTTACCACATCAATGATTAGTTTAGGGCCCATTTACCACACTTATGATTAGTTTAGGGCCCATTTACCGCACTAATGGTTAGTTTAGGGCCCATTTACCGCTCTTATGATTAGTTAAGGGGCCATTTACCACACTTATGATTAGTTTAGGGCCCATTTACCACACTTATGATTAGTTTAGGGCCCATTTACCACACTTATGATTAGTTTAGGGCCCATTTACCACACTTGTATCCTCATGGCAGCTAGAGTTGCATCGAAGTATCTTCTGTCACCAGTGGACTAACAAGGCTTTATGGGAATCGAGTCAGTTGTCTGGGAAGAATGTTAAATAGAACACTGGTACGAGAGAGACGAGAAACACATTGTAAAGTAAATTCGCCGCCGAATATAATGGCTCTAAACTCCATTGAAAACGATAAATGTTGTTATAGTATCTGTAAGCATATTTTATTAGAATTCTGCAGCAGATAATATTGAACATATGTGTTTGAAAGAAAGAAAATATTTCTAAGTGAAACTATGAATTTAGAATAGAGTAGAAAACATAATTGAAAAAGAAGATTTTTTTTGTATTATGCGCAATTTCTACCTTTCCCTCAACGTATTTTAATGTAAAGTTAGATTTGACTTTTGAAAAATTTGCTTTCCAATATTACGATAAAACTTAATTAGTCATTCAATGTTTAGTTATTTATTCTTTAATTTCATTTTCCTTTATTATTTTATTCTACTTTATTTTGAAAACAACTTAAAAAGGCGCTTTTATTAGTCGCCGGGCAGAAGCCCGCGACTTCTATGTTTAATAGGTTTTCCGAAATCACATGGGAGGGGGGATTATTATTAGAAAGAAACACATTTAGATGTCTTGAACATATTACAATTGTGTTCGTTTAAAAACACTAAGTAATGACACATCTAAAATGAAATAAATATTCCGATGTTTTAGGTATTTTCAGTTTCTTTATTTTGACTCGCATTTATGTTTTTTTGTTTTATTTACGAAGACAAAACAGTCCCTATTAGCTAGATTGGTATACTTTATTTTACACTATATACTACATGTAATCAAAAGGCGATAACTACAAACCTTTACGTCGCAGTCTAATTTGTTTACTTACGCGCACCTGCGTGACTCGCGAATACCAACTGCGTAGATCAATCTCCTTTGCAGAGAGCCGCTCTTTACACTCACTTACAAATAGTAAATTATAGGTGATTTAAAATGTTTATTTGGTTCGAAACAAATGAAGAAAAGAACAAACCGAGATAAAACTGGTGTTAATGGAAAAACGACTTTGAACGAACACTCTCTGCCTATAAAGAGAGTTTCAAGAACGACACCTCTGCGAATAAGAAATAATCGGGTCTTTCGTACAAAATTATTTCGTCCTTGACAATTTTAAATGTGTCATTTAATTCCCTAAAGGCATATTGCTTCCGATCTGCATATTGTTATGCATCATTGACACAAGGGCGATCATCATAATATAATTTTAAAACATGAGTAGTTTGTTATTTTCATTATAAAAAAGGAAGGAAAGAATTAAAATAAATTAACATGTTGTAGGGCTAAGTTTATGTTCGAAATTAAGTTTAAATTATACAACAATTTCAATGAGATTTAACTGTTTAGTTGATATCATATTTCGAAGGTGGTCTAATTTATAAATATTGGACTACATTTCAACATTTGTTAAAGTATGATATAATTAGAATGCCAAGCTAATATCATTTTGAGAACAAGAGAAAACTCATGTCTTCAGCGATTTAACCCTTATCTCATTGTTTTAAAAGTAGATTGCTGCAAAGGTGTCCACTGTTGACTTTAAAAGAGGAAAGGTAAAATGACGTGCTATTGCATGCAAATCCTAAATTGTCTGTTTTGTGGTTTTATTGAAAAATAATAATATTCACAACCATCTTGAAAAGTGTATGTGGAATTCACAAATCTTATAATTATTCCTTAATGAAAGCACTGTATACATACTAAGACTAATGATTGGCAAGATTACTCATTTCCATTACTGTTTATGATCAATAATTAGTTGGTTGTGTGTATGGTCAACCTACTTTGGGATGGAGATTGATCATAAACAATGAAAGGCTTCAATTATCATTCACTTCGTTAACAAAACAATGCAAGTTATGATACATTTTCACTTGACCCCACCCCTGATGTTCCAATATGCCCCTCAGTTGATAACTGTTTATTCAACTACTATAATGTTAGTGTTATGCATAACTGCACTATGGATATCCGGCGACATTGATGCGTTGCATCAACTTTCTCTTGTATACTAAACAGATACAGAAACGAAACACATTTGTAGTAGACTAATTTCGTGAAATGTGTGCCCATGATGAACATCTTTTGAAAGTAAGTTTTCTAGATTACGCAAGTCTGTATTGAGTATGGCATTCTAGCGATACATGAGTCGTTTCACGGTCAATTTCACACATGCGTGTTTTGTACATTACCCGTGTAGCTGGGTACGTGAAGGCCCAACTTTGAAATGTTACCACGTGTTGTTATAGTCAATCTGATGAATGGTACCACGTGTTGTTATAGTCAATCTGATGAATGTTACCACGTGTTGTTATAGTCAATCTGATGAATGTAAACACGTGTTGTTATAGTCAATATGATGAATGTTACCACGTGTTGTTATAGTCAATCTGATGAATGTTACCACGTGTTGTTATAGTCAATCTGATGAATGTTACCACGTGTTGTTATAGTTAATATGTTGAAATGTTACCACATGTTGTTATAGTCAATCTGATGAATGTTACCACGTGTTGTTATAGTCAATCTGATGAATGTTACCACGTGTTGTTATAGTCAATATGATGAATGTTACCACGTGTTGTTATAGTCAATCTGATGAATGTTACCACGTGTTGTTATAGTCAATATGTTGAAATGTTACCACATGTTGTTATAGTCAATCTGATGAATGTTACCACGTGTTGTTGTAGTCAATCTGTTGAATGTTACCACGTGTTGTTATAGTCAATCTGTTGAATGTTACCACGTGTTGTTATAGTCAATCTGATGAATGTTACCACGTGTTATTATAGTCAATCTGATGAATGTTACCACGTGTTGTTATAGTCAATCTGATGAATGTTACCACGTGTTGTTATAGTCAATCTGATTAACAGGAGTCAATTTAGAGCTGATGCTTTTGACAGGAATTTCCCATGCAGATGTTGCCAGAAATCTACAGGCAAGTCAATCAACCATCTTTCGGCTACAAACAGGAACGTCAAATGATCGACAAAGGAGTGGACGTCCACGCGTAACGTCACGTAGGACCAATGCATTCGCCTAACCCACCTGCGAAATCGTTTTCGACCAGCATTTAAAACCACAACAACTTGCTGGAACGTGATCGCGTTGGTGGAGTTGGACTGATATTGAAGACCGATATTATAATAATATATGCTAAGGACAGAGAACGCCTTGAGTTTTCATTGATGGCAACTTTACATAGACGTCGTCATTAAGTCATTTGCTGTTCCGGGTTGTTCGTCAACACAACGTCAACGTTCAGCAGGATAACGTTCGTGCTCATGTTGCTAGAGTAGGCAAGGATTTCTTACGCCAAAACAACGTGAACGTTATAGACTGATCTCCATACATGGCCGATGTGTCAACAATAACGCATTTATGGGACGTTCTTGATAGTCGTATTCGACGACGTTCTCAGCTACCTGCAAAGATTCCAGTGCTACGTCAGGAAATAGAAGAGGAGTGGAATGCACAACTAGCTGCTAAAGCTACAATCAGACCGAAGCCGGACCCAACACTAAGCACCCCAGATTAATACGGAACACCCCGGAACAAGAGATATCTTGATCTGTGATGATCCGTGGTGAAATTGAGTCGCAAAACATCGTCACCCCGGACCAGCCCGGACCCAACACGGCAACACAACGGATGAACATGGATCAACACGGAGCCAATACGAATCTGACTCCGGTACCACAACAGCAGCACCATGGAACTTCCCGGAATGACCCCGACCATCCGGATCAGCTACGGACTGTTACGGACCCAACACGGACCGCCCCGGACCCAACAGGACATGTCAGATCACCCGGGATCGCTCATGATCAACACGGTGCCACTACGGACCTTCTCGGAGCTAACACGGACCGTCCCGGACTTCCCCGGATTGGAAAAACCTCCCGGATGGTCCCTGATGACCACGGCAACTATAAACAGTTTAAAAATGCTTAGGTGGTGTCCAGAACCATGGCGGACCATCCCGGATTGTCCCGTTTAAGCCCGGACCCACAGCGGGCTCCAACACGGATCTGACCCCGGATCGACCAAATTTCTGTCCGGGAAGCTCCGGGACAGTCCGGGTGGACGGTGGGATCGGGGCTTATAACGGAGGTCATACACGTTACTAAACTATTGACTTTTCGTTTACAAAATGTCAACCCTAGGGACCAAGTCAACTTTGTTTTAATGTAGTGGGGCTACACTTTCAGTGAAAAATCTTGTGAGACCGTGTGGGTGCACACATTTACCTGGGTCTACACTGTTAGAAGATGCATTACTATCCCCACACCGCTACACGCGGCTCAATTATAAACAAAAGTGTGGCATGCTAATATAATCATTAATAGATTAATACATGTATACTGTTAACAAGTATAACAGTTATTACTTAATGATTGAGCCGTCCCGCGAGAAAACCAACATTGTGACCTCTGCGAAATGTATCGACCGAGATCAGCCTGCGCAGTCCGCGCAGACTGATCCGGGCCGATACATTCCGTCACAGTGGGATAGAGTAATGTTTCCTGAAACAGAAAATCCACAGGAAGCGTAAAGTGTCTATCCGGGTAAGCCTGTGCGGCATGTATAGGCTGACCCGGGTCGATACTTGACGCAATATCCACAATGTTGGGTTTCTCGCGAGATGGCTCATAACATATCATTAATATTAGTAATACTTGATATATACATGTATATTAGTAATACTTGATATATACATGTATATTAGTAATACTTGATATATACATGTATATTAGTAATACTTGATATATACATGTATATTAGTAATACTTGATATATACATGTATGTTAGTAATACTTGATATATACATGTATATTAGTAATACTTGATATATACATGTATATTAGTAATACTTGATATATATACATGTATATTAGTAATACTTCATATATACATGCATATTAGTAATACTTGATATATACATGTATATTAGTAATACTTGATATATACATGTATATTAGTAATACTTGATATATACATGTATATTAGTAATACTTGATATATACATGTATATTAGTAATACTTGATATATACATGTATATTAGTAATACTTGATATATACATGTATATTAGTAATACTTGATATATACATGCATATTAGTAATACTTGATATATACATGTATATTAGTAATACTTGATATATACATGTATATTAGTAATACTTGATATATACATGTATATTAGTAATACTTGATATATACATGTATATTAGTAATACTTGATATATACATGTATATTAGTAATACTTGATATATACATGTATATTAGTAATACTTGATATATACATGTATATTAGTAATACTTGATATATACATGTATATTAGTAATACTTGATATATACATGCATATTAGTAATACTTGATATATACATGTATATTAGTAATACTTGATATATACATGTATATTAATAATACTTGATATATACATGTATATTAGTAATACTTGATATATTTATGCATATTAATAATACTTGATATATATACATGTATATTAGTAATACTTGATATATACATGTATATTAATAATACTTGATATATACATGTATATTAATAATACTTGATATATACATGTATATTAGTAATACTTGATATATACATGTATATTAGTAATACTTGATATATGCATACATGTATATTAGTAATACTTGATATATTTATACATGTATATTAGTAATACTTGATATATTTATACATGTATATTAGTAAAACTTGATATATACATGTATATTATGCTGTCTCGGTATAGAACCATTTAGGAACCTTACAGCTAGTATAACCAGAGGGAGGAATAATATCCAATACTCGAAAACCCAGCATCGATTTCAACTTTATTTAATACTCGTCCCTGAATATTATCATATCCCATGCGGTAAGAACCTGCAACATACAATGCAGGTTGTAAATAAACTGACATATTATTGCAGCATGAAACAATCTACAAGTTAAATTGTACAATAATTAGGCATGACCTTGAACATTCTACCGTCATTCATCTTAACACTGAAGAATTATGAGATGATAATTAAATCTTTAGACATCCAAATAAACCTCAATTTATCTAAATATTACTAGGGACATATATATCTATGTCCCCAATATTATTCAGAATAAACCAAATAATTTCCAATATTAAATAGAAGTGGGTGGGGTGTGACAACGTCCAACTTTAAGTCAAATTCTCACATAAACAGGCGCTAAGCTTTAAAGCATGTACATGTATCGGATAAATCATATAAATATGCAACAAACTCGACAAAACTTACATCATGTGGGGCAATATTGGACCTTAATCTTGTGAAACGACGAGATTGTGGCATGCAAGCCAAACAACGTGATTACGACTTCCGGAAGTAAAAACAACCGGCAAGGAACCTCCGCATATGTCATAACAAACGGCAAGGAAATTCCACCTATGTAATAAATTAGCGAAAAGAGCCGAAAGGCAACGCTACCTAATAAATAGAGCGCGAGAGCGGTGACAGCACATATATTATTAATACTTGATATATACATGTATATTATTAATACTTGATATATACATGTATATTATTAATACTTGATATATACATGCATATTAGTAATACTTGATATATACATGCATATTAGTAATACTTCATATATACATGCATATTAGTAATACTTGATATATACATGCATATTAGTAATACTTGATATATTTATGCATATTAATAATACTTGATATATACATGTATGTTAGTAATACTTCATATATACATGCATATTAGTAATACTTCATATATACATGCATATTAGTAATACTTGATATATACATGCATATTAGTAATACTTGATATATACATGCATATTAGTAATACTTGATATATACATGCATATTAGTAATACTTGATATATACATGTATATTAATAATACTTGATATATTCATGCATATTAGTAATACTTGATATATTTATGCATATTGATAATACTTGATATATTCATGTATATTAGTAATACTTCATATGTATATATATTTTGCCTTTTCGACGAGATTATAAGTCGAAATGATCATTCAATTCATTATGATGTTACTGATGTGGAAGACAGTGGTGCAGAGGTAAATCGTCGGTCTCTCGTACCAAAGGTCCCGGATTCAAATCCCGGAATGAGCGGTTTCTGCTTTTTTTTTATTTTCATCGCAAACGGTGCGGGTACTGGTTAAGTCTCCAGGAAGCAGACATCGAGCGTGATTAATATAAGCTGTAAGCTTGTTTTGAAATCGATGTATGATAAGTAAGTTTAAACTAAACTAATGTTACTGAAAATACCGGTTAACCTTTCTTCTCATACAACACATCTGCAGCGGACGACTTTGAACAATTATAGAAAAACTCAAATGAATGAAAAACTATTATAAAGAGTTGAAAACATCGTGTCCTATAATGGATTGCTCATTAGCAAGTTATCCTTTTTTACTCAAGCCGAGCACCGGTAGCTCAGTCGGTAGCGACGCGGGCTGTCAATTCAGGGAATGTGAGTCAACAGCCAACATTCTTTCCGACGTTTGACAAAAGACACTGTGACATGCGTCATTCGTCTTTCACCAATGGGCTTACAGGGCTATGTGGAAAGGCAGCCAGTTGCTTGGAAAGTATGTTGTGTGGAGTATTGGTACGAGAAAGCCAGGAAACGCATGATAAGGTGAACTGGCCGCCGTGATATGACTGAAAAATTGTTGAAAGCGGCGTTAAACCCCAATCAATCATTCAATCAATCTTATTTTTTGTAGGGATCCAAATAAGTTTATGCATGTCTCTTCATGTGTGTTTAACGGTTTATGTTGAGTATGTCGTACACGAACGGGTAATTCATCAAAACCCGAAGTCGGTCTGAGCTATGATCCTTTAATGAATGCAACTAACTAATCACTCTGTTCCAAGATGTCAGAATGGAATTGAGACATAAATATAATGATGCAATGGAATGATATTGGGAATGAAGTCAAATATATTATTCCATTAGTTGGTGAAGAAACCCTCAGTTTGAATGTTTTGGTGCAGAACATACTCGACGTTGATTACGTTTCTAAACCATTCTCTTGTCGATTAACTATATGCATGTGCTAACAATACTTGAACCAATGCTGAAATGACAAGAACATATTATGTGTTACTTAATATGGAACTATTGACAATCACTTTATATAATGTCAAGACGTGGACCGTCAGTCCAGAGAAGGTAACATTGAATCCGTTGACATATTTTATTTCTGAAGATTTGTTAAAAGAATTGTGACTGCAGACTTAATTCCAAGTGAAAACTATATACTGATTTAATCAGAAAAGGTTGGAAATGTAAATTTGTCTTTGTTTTTGATACTAATGGCCGTTTTCCTGGTGTAGCATTTTTTAGCGTCGTTTCTTCGGAACTGACACTAACTATAGTGTAACTCCATTACGATTTTAGAACGTCGTCTATATGTCACTGACACTTACTATAGTGTAACTCCATTACGATTTTAGAACGTCGTCTATATGTCACTGACACTAACAATAGTGTAACTCCATTACGAGTTTAGAACGTCGTCTATATGTTACTGACACTAACTATAGTGTAACTCCATTACGATTTTAGAACGTCGTCTATATGTCACTGACACTAACAATAGTGTAACTCCATTACGAGTTTAGAACGTCGTCTATATGTCACTTACACTAACTATAGTGTAACTCCATTACGATTTTAGAACGTCGTCTATATGTTACTGACACTAACTATAGTGTAACTTCATTACGATTTTAGAACGTCGTCTATATGTTACTGACACTAACTATAGTGTTACTACATTAAGTTTTTAGAACGTCGTTTATATGTTACTAACATTAACTATAGTGTAACTCTTTTACGATTTTAGAACGTTCTCTATATGTCACCGACACTAACTATAGTGTAACTACATTACGATTTAAGAACATCGTCTATATGTCACTGGCACTAACAATAGTGTAACTCCATTACGATTTTAGAACGTCTTATATATGTCACCGACACTAACTATAGTGTTACTCCATTACGATTTTAGAACGTCGTCTATATGTCACTTACACTAACAATAGTGTAACTCCATTACGATTTTAGAACGTCGTATATATGTCACTGACACTAACTATAGTGTAATTGGCTATTTTAAAACGTCCTCTACATGTATCTGAACACTTAAGTCCATAGTGTAACTGTCCGTCTATTTAATTGTTCATCTTAAAACGTCCTCTACATGTATCTGAACACTTCAGTATATATAGTGTAACTGTCCGTCACTATTTTAATTGATCATCTTAAAACGTCCTCTACATGTATCTGAACACTTAAGTCTATAGTGTAACTGTCCGTCACTATTTCAATTGGTCATCTTAAAACGTCCTCTACATGTATTTGAACAACTAGTGTAACTGTCCGTCACTATTTTAATTGTTCATCTTAAAACGTCGTTTACATGTATCTAAACACTTTTGTCTATAGTGTAACTGTCCGTCACTATTTCAATTGGCTTGTTTAAAACGTCCTCTAAATGTATATGAACACTTATGTCTATAGTGTAACTGTCCGTCACAGTGTTAATTGATTAATTTAGTAGTCTTCATGTATCTGTACACTTATGGCTATAGTGTAACTGTCCGTCACAGTGTTAATTGATTAATTTAGTAGTCTTCATGTATCTGTACACTTATGGCTATAGTGTAACTGTCCGTCACAGTGTTAATTGATTAATTTAGTAGTCTTCATGTATCTGTACACTTATGGCTATAGTGTAACTGTCCGTCACAGTGTTAATTGATTAATTTAGTAGTATTCATGTATCTGTACACTTATGCCTATAGTGTAATTGAACGTCACTATTATAATTTGCTCATTTAAAACGTAGCCTACATGTATCTGTACACTTATGCCTATAGTGTAACTGTCCGTCTCTATTTTAATTGGTCATCTTAAAACGTCCTCTACATGTATCTAAACACTTAAGTCTATAGTGTAACTGTCCGTTACTATTTTAATTAGTCATCTTAAAACGTCCTCTAGATGTATCTGCATACTTACAGCTATAGTGTAACTGTCCGTCTTCATCTAGGTTGGCTATTTTCATCACATCCTCGATCTCTTCTTCATTTAACTGTTCACCCAAATTAAGTAATACGCTCTTTAATTGTTTGGAATCTATGTAACCATTGCCTTCTTTATCAAATGTCTGTCAGGAATAAAAGAAGATCTATGTATTATTGATCGTGATGTATTTATCATAACCATGACATGTAATACGAACTTGAGCGTCCGAGGTTATGCGTGACACGATACCATCACGTGACACGATACCATCACGTGACACGATACCGTCACGTGACACGATACCATCAAATTGTTTTCTGTACCATAATCGTTTAGAAGAGGATCACTGTGCGACTACTATTCGAACAGGGACGATCCTGATAAGGCTGTACAGGGGCTAACGGGATGCCTGTGCGACTACTATTCGAACAGGAACGATCCTGATAAGGCTGTACCGAGGCAAAGGGTGATCAGGATCTTCGCTAGTCGCAAAGACCCTCAAGTTCGTTTTCGTGTGACATGGCCGATGTGGGAACTACATTCATGTATTCAGATAGTATACCCGAATGACCAGAATATTTATCTTTTTCTCAGAATATTTATATCGGCGTCATGAGTGATAAGTTCATCGAAAAAAAAAATGAATTGAAAGTATGCTCTTTTTACCAAACGTATCGCCTTATTGTTGTAGCATTAAACTTACAAGCACCATACGAGTGTGTTTAAACAGCTATTCTTTGGTACTGACGACCATTGATGGCATTGGTATCAAGATTAGAAAAGGCGACAAAGTACAGTTCTTAGTATTTTATTGTCATAGCCTATTGAAAGTTATGTCACTATCGACCAAGTGTTGCTTTCTAATTGTATTGAGGATCGGAAACGGTACAAGTTGACCCTAGGGGCAGTGTAGATCCCGACCAGACTGTGTATCCGTACAGACTGACAAAGACCTACACCGTTAACATATTTCTAATTGATTAGTGTAGACTCTGATGAGACGGAGTAGATGTGCTGGCTGACCTGAACCTATACTGTTGATAAATGTCATCGTGTAGGTTTTCACACGGACGACGATAATCAAGTTCCCATATAAAGCGTTCATATATGTTTTATGACAAAAGAAATGTACGTATTCAAGTCATTATCTTGTTTACAGTTTCTATTCTGGTTATCCATTGAATAATTAGCAAGATTGAGACTGATGACCAGCTATTTGTAAGATTTCGGTAAAAAGCCACTTCATATAATTACTCTGAAGTTTATATCTTGTGAAATAAGACAGCAATCTTGCGTTCACTGTAGCATTTTAGTTGCTCACGGTTCGTAACGTTTCGTACCAGAAGTGAACAAACAAATCCTGATTTATTTCAGGATTGGCTTATGTTTGCTACCATAATCTTTCATTGAACGCAGTGCAAGTATTTGATTAAAGATCAGTTAGATACCTTTAGAGCGTATGTTACCTTTGAAATTATGTAATTGCCCTTCGGTTGGTGTTTCTTTTAAACAGACAAGTTATAGATATTTTCAAATGTATCAGATGAAAGTTATATCTTCTTGAATTTAATTTTTTCCCAGGGGAAGCAACTCTGGATGGGATATGAATATCTTACCTTAAACGCATCGATAACGTCTGCCTCTGTGTTAACGGGTGTCCAATGTTTAGTTAACGTCTCCACAAATGACTTCTCGTCGACGAATCCTTTACCTGAAACCAATACAGCATGTTTTACAAACAGTATGCTTTACAAACAACATGTTTTACAAACAGCATCCTTTACAAACAGCATGTTTTACAAACAGCATGCTTTACAAACAACATGTTTTACAAACAACATGTTTTACAAACAACATGTTTTACAAACAGCATGCTTTACAAACAGCATGTTTTACCAACAGCATGCTTTACAAACACCATGTTTTACAAACAACATGTTTTACAAACAACATGTTTTACAAACAACATGTTTTACAAACAACATGTTTTACAAACAACATGTTTTACAAACAACATGCTTTACAAACAACATGTTTTACAAAGTATGTCTTGATATATTTTGTTCCCTTAGCATCAATCGACTTTCAAAGATATTGTTGGAAAAGGAGAAAATATGCTCGTAGTTAAAATTCCTTATTTTCTTTTCTCTTCTGCACCCGAAGCCCACATAAGTTGATCAGATTATTAATTATTGGCTTCATTTATTTCGGATAATAAAGCATAACGGGTTAATCGTGGTAGATTATTTCCCTTGTTTATCCGCAAGGACCGACACTGACATCGACCATCATCAATAAGATAATATTAGAATTAAATAAATAAATCATTATGTCTTCAAACTATTCCAATCTTAATTAATCTGAACTACGAGCAGAATCGAGGTCGAGGGAAGCAAAACTCTCTGGGAGGAAGAAGAAATGGTACGTGTATTAATAATAAACAACTGATGTGAAAGTCCGTTTTATTCATGTGTGACTGTCTCAGACATTGGTACCTGTTTCTTAAAGGATATTGTTCTTGAATCCGACGTCGGCATTATCTTTGTGTACATGAAAAGCGGATGGGGTATAATCACATTTGTTTTTAATTAACACCCGAATATTACGATGTCATGTATGTAAATAATTATTATGATGACAGAATAGTTTATCATTCAAAAGACAAAACAAATGAACCGATTATTACGATGTCATGTATGTAAATAATTATTATGATGACAGAATAGTTAATCATTCAAAAGACAAAACAAATGAACCGATTATTACGATGTCATGTATGTAAATAATTATTATGATGACAGAATAGTTAATCATTCAAAAGACAAAACAAATGAACCGATTATTACGTTGACATGTATGTAAATAATTATAATGATGACAGAATAGTTTATCATTCAAAAGACAAAACAAATGAACCGATTATTACGATGTCATGTATGTAAATAAGTATTATGATGACAGAATAGTTAATCATTCAAAAGACAAAACAAATGAACCGATTATTACGATGTCATGTATGTAAATAATTATTATGATGACAGAAGAGTTTATCATTCAAAAGACAAAACAAATGAACCGATTATTACGATGACATGTATGTAAATAATTATTATGATGAGAGAATAGTTTATCATTCAAAAGACAAAACAAATGAACCGATTATTACGATGTCATGTATGTAAATAATTATTATGATGACAGAAGAGTTTATCATTCAAAAGACAAAACAAATGAACCGATTATTAAGATGACATGTATGTAAATAATTATTATGATGACAGAATAGTTTATCATTCAAAAGACAAAACAAATGAACCGATTATTACGATGGCATGTATGTAAATAATTATTATGATGACAGAATAGTTTATCATTCAAAAGACAAAACAAATGAACCGATTATTACGATGTCATGTATGTAAATAATTATTATGATGACAGAAGAGTTTATCATTCAAAAGACAAAACAAATGAACCGATTATTACGATGACATGTATATAAATAACTATTACGATGACATGTATGTAAATAATTATTATGATTCAAAAGACAAAACAAATGGACCGATTATTACGATGCCATGTATGTAAATAATTATTATGGTGACAGAAGAGTTTATCATTCAAAAGACAAAACAAATGAACCGATTATTACGATGACATGTATGTAAATAATTATTATGGTGACAGAAGAGTTTATCATTCAAAAGACAAAACAAATGAACCGATTATTACGATGACATGTATGTAAATAATTATTATGGTGACAGAAGAGTTTATCATTCAAAAGACAAAACAAATGAACCGATTGTGAATGTCTCCCGATGTTCCTGCATGGATTGTAGGGTTGGCTTTTAGTTCGCGGAAAGCTAGATTGACGGGTCAAAAAGGAGGTAACCGGTAACGAAAGGAGGTAACCGGTAACGAAAGGAGGTTACCGGTAACGAAAGGAGGTTACCGGTAACGAAAGGAGGTAACCGGTAACGAAAGGAGGTTACCGGTAACGAAAGGAGGTTACCGGTAACGAAAGGAGGTAACCGGTAACGAAAGGAGGTAACCGGTAACGAAAGGAGGTTACCGGTAACGAAAGGAGGTAACCGGTAACGAAAGGAGGTTACCGGTAACGAAAGGAGGTAACCGGTAGCGAGATATGAACCATGTAGACTCTACCAACAGGAATAGAGAGAAAAATGATTGTAATATATTGATTCACATTTGAAAACATTGTGAACAAATAATTTGGTCGAGAATCAATCATCTTTTCCATCAACATTTTCCAAACTCATCTGTTCCACAAGTATTCTGTATTCTTCAGAGAAATTATTTATAAATGATGTTCGTCTATGTGCCTGAAGATTTGTCGTTAAAATATACACAACCATTTACCTCAAATCATATTATAGAGGGTTTTACTTGGGAAATATGAAGAGTTGAAAACTGGGGGAATAGACCAAATAACAATTCAGCAATATTTTCAAGTCAATGTCGTCTATATCATTGATTTATTAATACATGTTGATCTATTAGGACATTTTTAAATCATTCAATTTCATACATTCTTTCACCCTTAATGAGTTATATTAATTATCATTACAGACTTGAAACATATGACAAACATCAACATTTTGGACAATTTGATGACCAAACTATAATATTGAAGTTCTTGTAAACTTCGCATGCTGACATGGACATATGTGATCTGTCGATGGAAGTAGTTGAAACTTCGCATGTTGCAAGCTGTTGTCATGCAATACAGAATGGCAAAGTGGATGCGTCAACACGTACAAATACACCAACACACATACAATGTGCATGATAAGCAACCTTGTCGAAAAAGAAAAGCATTTAAAAAACCTTGCGTATCTATGTTTTATAATCTCGACACAAACATTTTGCCAAAGTAGTACGTTGATCAATGCAGCAGTCTGTTTGTGATTGAGCATGCTGGTTACTTGGTAAATAATGTCTATTTCCTAATAATCAGCATACGTTCATGCAGTACGTATCGAGCTGTTTAGCGGGTTAGAGGTTGTGTTGAAGTTTTATGATGGTATTGGAATCATCCATCATTACAACATGCGGTGTCAATTATTTGTCATACGATTATGATGGCCCCAAAAATAGCACTTGCCTGTTTTGTCTGCTTCCTTAATCATTTCCTTCACTTCGGCCTCTGACGGGTTCATACCTAACGACCTAATGGCCGTCCCCAATTTGGAACAGTCAACATTACCTGTGTTACTGGTGTCAAACATAAAAAATGCTTCCTTAATATCTGTAAATAAACAACGGTACTACAGTGAATACACCACATGTGTCAGAACCGTACAATACAATATACATGTACACTATTTGATACATAAAAGACAGCTCTGCAATAAATTGTCTATAGTGATCAGAGAGCAACAAAGGGCGTTATAATGAAAACAATATCAGAGAAATTTAGAATAGGAGAAAAAGAAACAATAGTGAGAAAGAAAGAATTTGGTACATAATCGAAGATAGAAGCATGTTTTATTATTCATATATACTTGTGTGTATATCCAAACACACACATACATGCATACATCTATACATACACACACACACACATATATATATGTACACACCTACGCATACATATACAAACATATACACACACTCACATAAACCAGATTTACATGCCCGCGTTATAAATGAAAGATTGATAAGCTTGTTTCTTGATATTCCCACGTTTAATTATATTTCCTTTTTCGAAAGAAAAAAGAAAAAAAGAAAAAATCATGGAAACTTTTAATTTAAACATTATTTATATTACATCGCTTGCGAAGCAAGCTTTCAGCTTATATTAATCACGCTCAATGTCTGCTTCCTGGAGACTTAACCAGTACTCGCGTCGTTTGAGTAGATCGCAAAGTCAGGACCCGCTCATCACGGGACTCGAACCAGGGTCGATTGATGCGAGAGGCCGTCGCTCTACCTCTGCACCACTCTTTTATATATATAACTATCATTATAATGTACGAATTTAATATTAGCGATGCGATACTAGATGGTAGAGCGTGGAAAACAATGATCATGTGCCGCTTTTGTGGACCGCAAAATAAACAGTTAACGCAAGCACGAGATTCCAATGCATTACTGTGTTTAGGTTTATGTTTAACTCCGCTAAACGTGCAAATTGAATGTAACGTAGACCTTTATCAGAGTTAACCATTTTGTATCGGGTAATTAATGGTTCGGATTAGTGTTGTCTATGACATAACAAGTGAATTAGTAGTAAAAGTGAAACCACATCATATGAGTTGCAATGAATTGGTAATGTTGATACTATTATATCGACACACATCACAACCAGTATTTGAACCATTAAACATCGCACTCGTAATGTCGTTATGATTTAACTGTATTTTACGTTTCATTGTATTATAATATGCATGTATATATTATAGTTTATCTTGATGTTTACCAATAGCCCATAAGGAAGATAAATCAATAAATTAAGAAGAAAATAAAAATCAATAAATTAAAAAAAAAAAAATCATTTCGAAACGGGTTTACAAAACGCCCACAACTAGCAGAAATGTAACTTTTGACTTGTTGAACTGTATGGGTTCTTTCTGGTGTAAGCTTTGCCGTGGTACAGTGCTAACATATCATTTTCAATGACTTCAAAGCTTCAGACAGACAAACGGGATCAGTCGGTACAGAACAATGTGACCGTCTACACTGAGATAACTATTTGGAATGTAGATCTCAATGTTAAAGTTAACGCACGGTTATATGTTTCACATATTGAGGTATCAAATAAATCCATTCGATACATCACTTATCTTAAACCCAATACATTATTTCCTGACATCTCACTGAGACGATTCTTTTGAGTACCCACAACATAGGGTTAGAGGGTCAAATAAATAGTTTAGAACGTGCAAAACGCACCACCCCTATCTTGAGTTCTGATGGTCTATATATATACATTTAGAAACTTTATTCCTTGTGTTGAATTTCGTTCTAGCTTCAGCTTTATTAGTCTGTATCCAAGTATATGTTCTACAATGTATTTCGCATTGCATGGATCCATTAACAATATATGAGCCGTCCCGCGAGAAAACCAACATTGTGGACTCAGCGTAAAGTATCGACCCCGATCAGCCTAAGCATGCCGCGCAGGCTTACCCGGATAGACACTTCTCGCCTCCTGTGGATTTTCTGTTTCAGAAATCATTACTCTGTACCTCTATCCCCTTGAGACGGAATGTATCGGCCCGGATCAGTCTGCGCGGACTGCGCAGGCTGATCCGGTCGATACATTACGCAGATGTGATGATGTTGGTTTTCTCGCGGGACGGCCCAAATGACGTTCACGTCTCTAAAAACAAATTGGTAATATTGTTTGAAAAACTCAGCATTCCTCGGCTTATCTCGTAAACTCGAGACGTTAAATGCCGAGTGAGACAGAATTTTTTTCCTGACATTTGTATTCCACAAATCCAGAGAAGTATCAACTATCAGTCAGACGGATCATTGATGGTCCAGATGTTCAGATAAGGAGGGGTATAATAATTCAGCTCTTTTTCCAACAATTTCTCTCTTATTATTAAAACAAACCCTATGTTGTGGGTACTCAAAAGAATCTTCTCACTCAGACGATTCTTTTGAGTACCCACAACATAGGGTTAGAGGATCAAATAAATAGTTTAGAACATGCAAAACGCACCCCCAACTGCCTGTTCGTATATTGATTATAATTATAATTAATTTTGTAAATATTTACCTTTAATTTGGTCTTCTGAGAGCTTACTAGCCTGAAAACAGAATATGGGGAATATGTATATATACAAAAAGATATATATAATATATATATTAATGAGGGACATTAGTGATAATCAAATTATCTCTCTTGTCAGATCAAGACCAAGGAAGACCAAATAGTAGTTTGGTCCTTTTAGTTGAAATCCTTTGTCTTTATCGCTATTTCGCAATAAGATATTGCAATTACTCTGTACACATTAATCATAAATGTGTTAATTAAAGTGGTGATTCAAAAGAGAAAATTTACATAGCAGTGTTTAAAGAACACATATTTGGAAATACTAATCAATCTCATAACAGTTGGCCTAGCAAATGCAATTATAACTGCACCATCCAGTGCAAAGAAACCAAGATAAAAACAGAGGAAACCAAATGATAGGACCAAGCTAGATTTAGAGAGTATTAAAGGGAGATAACTGACCGATGTCTCCCATTGAAATTGATTGCAAGCTTCTACTGTGACAGAAAATGTGTATAGAAATGAACAGACTAATATATTAATTTAAAAATGTCGAATCCAAAAACAATGTATTTATGTGCAAAAAAGTTATACCAAAATTAAATGTAAACCAGAGAAACATTACCATAATGTGTATTCCACTCTGATCTTTCGCTTCCTCCACAATCGCAATTACATATGGTGTAATTTACACGCTAATTTACGTATGTACAATCTGCAATGCACAATACACACTAATTATAGTTAACTAATTATAGTTAATTAATGACCAATTTATCTACCGATCGGGCAGCAAATCAAGTAAATCGTATCAAATATCCCTAGAGCTATACCCTTTATACAATTAACTCTTTCAGCGCCAAAGGCAATGTTGAGGTTTTTGCAAACAATACTGATTCAGGCGAGTCAGCTCGTAACAAACATTGTGGACTCTGCGTAAAGTATCGACCCGGATCAGCCTAAGCATGCCGCGCAGGCTTACCCGAATAGACACTTTTCGCATCATGTAGATTTTCTGTTTCAGGAATCATTACTCTTTTTCTCTGTTCCCCTGAGACGGGAATCCGCTGTGGTCGAGTGGTTAGCGTCGGGGATTTCGAAACCGGGTGTCCCGGGTTCGATCCCCAGTCGCGGCAATTCGGTCATGGTAGAGTGCCCTTGGGCAAGGCACATTTTCTAGCCTAGTACTGCTTTGTTCTCCCAGGAAACATGAATAATAAAATTTAAATGCGCGCTAAATGACCTTAGCTGTCGATGCGCCATAAAACAATATACATTCATTCATTCATTCCCCTGAGACGGATTGTGTCGGCCCGGATCAGTCTGCGCAATCTGCACAGGCTTACCCGGATAGACACTTTTCCCCTCCTGTGGATTTTCTGTTTCAGGAATCATTACTCTATACCTCTATCCCCCTGAGACGGAATGTGTCGGCCCGGATCAGTCTGCGCGGACTGCACAGGCTGATCTGGGTCGATACATTACGCAGAGCCCAATAATGTTGGTTTTCTCGCGGGACGGCTCAAATGTTTAACATGTTCCAGCGTACAGACGAGTTAAAATTAGTTTCGAAAGGAGAAAAGGGGATTTAAATGTGTTAACTACTCCATCTTAAGACTTTTTGCTATAGTTGTGAGAATGTGAATAATGGATTAACATAGATGATAACAGAGATTATTCGATTGTCTTCGTAAAAACCTGTCCAGCGTACAGATGAGTTAAACATCCGCGAGACAAATTAGTTTCGAAAGGAGAAAAGGAGACTTAAATTTGTTAACTACTCCATATTTAGACTTTTTGCTATAGTTGTGAGAATGTGAATAATGGATTAACATAGATGATAACAGAGATTATTCGATTGTCTTCGTAAAAACCTAACCAGCGTACAGATGAGTTAAACATCCGCCAGACAAATTAGTTTCGAAAGGAAAAAGGGAGACTTAAATTTGTTAACTACTCCATCTTAAGACTTTTTGCTATATTTGTTACGAGTGTCATTGATTTCCCTCATAGTTGAGGCAGAAAACTTTGCAGTTTAATAATAAGTGAATGGAATAACATAAATGATAACGTAAGTTATTCGATTGTCTTCGTAAAAACCTGTCTTACCATGACTATGATGCTTGTCGTTCTGATTGGTAAAGTTTAGTGATTGATGGTCAATATATGGTATGAGAGCGATAGATTGGGAGGGGAGGCTATATATAAGTTGCTATTCAGCCAGTGCGTGTTATGCATAACAGATCTAGAGACATTATGGTTCTATGTTTGATCCTTCTTACTTGAGAAGAGGAGTAATTCGGTTGTAACACACAATGCAATTAACAAAACAGATATATACATGTACATTTCTATAAAGCACTTGGTACTGATTTTTCTTGTTTTCATTTGCAGACAGCCAGTCAGTCAGCCAGCCAGCCAGCCAGTCAGCCAGCCAGCCAGCCAGCCAGCCAGCGAGCCAGCCAGCCAGCCAGCCAGTCAGCCAGTCAGACAGCCAGCCAGCCAGCCAAACAGCCAGGCAGCCAGCCAGCCAGTCAGCCAGCCAGCCAGCCAGCCAACCAGCCAGCCATCCAGCCAGTCAACCAGCCAGCCAGCCAGCCAGCCAGCCAGCCAGCCAGCCAGACAGCCAGGCAGTCAACCAGACAGCCAGTCAACCAGCCAGTCAGGCAGCCAGTCAGCCAGCCATCCAGCCAGTCAACCAGCCAGCCAGCCAGCCAGACAGAGATGATCACCGTGTTAATTAACTAGCACTATGCTATATATTTGCCTTGCCAAAGGGATTTTCCATCATGACCGCGGCGACTGGGGATCGAATATATATATCATCATAAATAGTATTCCCATTGCATATGTTTTGTTTCTGTTACATCATCTAAGTGTTTCCAACATATTTTTTTTTTTTTAAATAATGTTACTTTTATATTGTTTGTTTGTTTGTTTTGTTGTGTACGGTAAATTGATGGTTTTGACATCTTTGCCATGTGCAGTGTATGTATATTGTTAAATCTGTTAAAATGTGTGTGTATTTCTCGTCAATGGATGCATATCTGTTCATTTGTTAAACTGTCATATATATGTGTATGTTTACGGCAATGTAAAATAACTAGCGTGCTAAATGACATAAGTTGTCGATGTGTCATAAACCATCATACATTCATTCACACACCATTCATAAATTACTTGTTATGTGTAAAATGTATTATTTCACTTTTGAAACCATTAAAATGTGTATAAGTTGTCTTTTTGTGTCTTAAACATTTTTTAAAAATAGTTATATAATAAAAGGAAAATTATATTGTAGTAGATATTTGCGGCCTTCTAATGTCTACTCAGAGCGTGAATAAATTAACATCTCTCTCGACCTTCGATCTCGCGAGATATCAAATGTTCCACATAACTCGTAGTAAATTACAAAGCAACGTATACTGCTACTACAACATTATATTCAATTTGCTTTACGACATAACCTCGCTTGAATCAATACTTTCCGCACACATTAAACAAAATACCACAATGTAGAGTGTTGCAATACCCCCCTCCCCCTTGGCTTTATAAGCACATGATAATTACAGTCGTTATCTGTAATTACTATCTCCGAAACGTCAGCTCGTTAGCGTGACGTGTCTTGATTGACAGCTCTTTACATGGCATCACGGTGTCGTATTGCTCACACGCGGTGAGTACTGACGACATAACACGTGCTTTGGGATTCATTTTTGGTAGAGCTACCATAGTTTCAAGTGAGGTTTTGAAGTCACGTGATGTTAATGACTGAGAACACCATTTCTTACACTTCAGTACGCTAAAAACAAAGTGCAAACAATTATATACTGTATTACGAATGCAAACATAAGCAACAGTCAAATAAGTAAAAAACAAATCCACTTATTCTAGGTAACCAAATAAAATTACAAGTGTCTAAATGTGTAAATATCATATTTAAGTGAACTTAATTATTAGGATATCACTACGCCAATGAACACAAGCAACACAATACCCTTTGTAAATTGTAACCCTTTGTTTCCTCTTGTAAAATAAATTAATCTACTTCTTCTGTCAAAGTAATTTGTTTGTGATATTTTAATAGTATTTTTACTACTCACAGATGCATTTGCAGCAGGCATCTTTTGAAAACATTATGACAAAATGAGACATTGGTCATAGAAAGCAATAACTCATTTTGCTTCCTATTATTCTATTCTGAAATATTTAGCAAATTAAACCTGAGATATCAACCCTTACCCACCACATTCAGACCCTTTGTAAGCCTCTGCAGCAGACGACTTTTGGAATTATTGTGGCAAAAGAAGAAATTACTCAGTATATTTATTTTCTACGGAGAATTTGCTGTGGCTTGAGAAAGCAGTGAGCTAGTAGATCTTCTTTTGCGCTTGTCAAAAGTTCGAAAAATCTACTTTCAATTTCCCATTCTTTTTTGGAAAACCCTTTGTCAATCCTTTATTATTGGGAACTTTTACGACCGAATACGAGAACCATATGTCCAAAACGGACAGGGAAGATATCCAGTTCTAAATCACTAGGTAACGAAACTCAATGAAAATTACGGATACTCAATGTTTATTCAAGAACTGCGTATCAAAGTGTTAAGTTCCGATCATTTCTGATTGCATAAAAGGAAGTTTTTAGGAAAAGATTTACAAGGGAGGAAATTATATTCAACAAACCCATTTTTAAATCCACAAGTATTCCGGAATTACCTTATCATAAAAATTTAAACATGGTCCACAAATGACCTACTTAGTGGTCGGTAAGTCACATTCCACAAGGAAAAGATAAAAGAAAATGCCGCCCTCATGCTTACGTTCCCAAACGACTACTGTGATTATGTAATTACTATTCTTTGACAACTAAAGTGAAATGAACTTTCATAAACTTAGTTTTTGGATCAATCTGAACAGGGAAGTAGATCTACGTTACAGATCCAAATAACCTGACGAGTGAAACTTAATTAAATAAGATTAAAACAAAATTGTTTTCTCTTGTTTTGTGAGAATTTAATACTCATGATTTTGTTTCAGTTTCTAATGGGTTTGAAACTTATACAATTCCATTCAAAATATTTTCATAAATGTGAGAGGACCACTCATTAAAACTAAAATCGACTGGTCCTGTTTAGAATTAGTTCATTACTGGTAGTAGAAATAGAATGTGCAATATTTAAAGACTGGTGTCGGTCAAGGTAAGATAATTAATTTCAGTTAAAGTAAGTAGAAACTGATTGCAAATGCAGTCCATACAGGATTTATTTGCTAGTTTGATAATAAAAGTGGACTGTTCCAGTATATTACACATCGCCATGGTTCTCATAATTATGTACTTGATTAAGATTAGAGAATATGTTAGAACTTAAATTTATAATTTCCTTTCTAACTATAGAATTTTAGATAAAACACAAATGCATGTTGTGGGTATTTATTAGAAACGAAATGATATTCTCCATACTCAATTATCTTTCAGTACTTTGATATGTAAATTCTGAACTTGTTGTGCCAACGAACTGCAAGTCAGCTATAAACCATCGGCCTATGATGTTCAAATTGTAATTTCCCGGTCAAGTATAACAAGGGGTCGCGGATAAGTATGGAACGTATGTGTATGAAGATGTCCAGATGGCAGTCAGTAGTATGGGGCGTATGTGGATGAAGATGTCCAGATGACAGTCAGTAGGATGGGACGTATGTGTATGGGGATGTACCGATGACAGTCAGTAGGATAGGACGTATGTGTATGGGGATGTCCAGATGACAGTCAGTAGGATGGGACGTATGTGTATGTGGATGTAGCGATGACAGTCAGTAGGATAGGACGTATGTGTATGGGGCTGTCCAGATGACAGTCAGTAGGATAGGACGTATGTGGATGAAGATGTCCAGATGACAGTCAGTAGGATGGGACGTATGTGTATGAGGATGTCCAGATGACAGTCAGTAGGATAGGACGTATGTGTATGGGGATGTCCAGATGACAGTCGGTAGGATGGGACGTATGTGTATGAGGATGTCCAGATGACAGTCAGTAGGATAGGACGTATGTGTATGAGGATATCCAGATGACAATCAGTAGGATGTGACAAATGTGTATGGGGATGTCCAGATGCCAGTCAGTAGTATGGGACGTATATGTATGGAAATGTCCAGATGTCAGTCAGTAGGATGGGACGTGTGTGTATGGAGATGTTCAGATGACAGTCAGTAGGATGGGACGTGTGTGTATGGAGATGTTCAGATGACAGTCAGTAGGATGGGACGTGTGTGTATGGAGATGTTCAGATGACAGTCAGTAGGATGGGACGTATGTGTATGGAGATGTTCAGAGGACAGTCAGTAGGATGGGACGTGTGTGTATGGAGATGTTCAGATGACAGTCAGTAGGATGGGACGTGTGTGTATGGAGATGTTCAGATGACAGTCAGTAGGATGGGACATGTGTGTATGGAGATGTTCAGATGACAGTCAGTAGTATTGGACGTATGTGTATGGAGATGTCCAGATGACAGTCAGTAGGATGGGACGTATATATATGGGAATGTACAGATGACAGTCAGTAGGATATGACGTATATGTATGGGGATGTCCAGATGACATTCAGTAGGATGGGACGTATGTGTATGGAGATGTCCAGATGTCAGTCAGTAGGATGAGACGTATATGTATGGAGATGTCCAGATGACAGTCAGTAGGATGGGACGTATATGTATGGAGATGTCCAGATGAATGTCAGTAGTATGGGACGTATATGTATGGAGATGTCCAGATGTCAGTCAGTAGGATGGGACGTATATGTATGGAGATGTCCAGATGACAGTCAGTAGGATGGGACGTATATGTATGAAGATGTCCAGATGACAGTCAGTAGGATGGGACGTATGTGTATGGGGGATGAACAGATGTTAGTCTATAGGATGGGACGTATATGTATGGGGATGTCCAGATGACAGTCAGTATGATGGGACGTATGTGTATGGAGATGTACAGATGACAGTCAGTAGGATGGGAGGCATATGTATTGGGATGTACAGATGACAGTCAGTAGGATGAGACGTATATGTATGGAGATGTCCATATGTCAGTCAGTAGGATGAGACGTATATGTATGGAGATGTCCAGATGACAGTCAGTAGGATGGGACGTATATGTATGAAGATGTCCAGATGACAGTCAGTAGGATGGGACGTATGTGTATGGGGGATGTACAGATGTTAGTCTATAGGACGGGACGTATATGTATGGGGATGTCCAGATGACAGTCAGTATGATGGGACGTATGTGTATGGAGATGTACAGATGACAGTCAGTAGGATGGGAGGCATATGTATTGGGATGTCCAGATGACAGTCAGTAGGATGGGTCGTGTGTGTATGGATATGTTCAGATGACAGTCACTAGGATGGGACGTGTGTGTATGGGGATGTTCAGATGACAGTCACTAGGATGGGACGTATGTGTATGGGGATGTTCAGATGACAGTCACTAGGATGGGACGTGTGTGTATGGAGATGTTCAGATGACAGTCAGTAGGATGGGTGGCATATGTATTGGGATGTCCAGATGACAGTCAGTAGGATGGGTCGTGTGTGTATGGATATGTTCAGATGACAGTCACTAGGATGGGACGTTTGTGTATGGGGATGTTCAGATTACAGTCAGTAGGATGGGACGTGTGTGTATGGAGATGTTCAGATGACAGTCACTAGGGTGGGACGTATATGTATGGGGATGTTCAGATGACAGTCAGTAGGATGGGATGTATGTGTACGCGGATATCCGTTCAACGCTAACCAAGACCATGTCAAAAAGAAAACAAATAAATGTGCTTTTTAACTAACGCGCAAAAACAAACAATGCATTAGAAAAACAAGATTGAGAGTATTAAATGAATGAATGAATGTATATTGTTTTATGGCGCATCGACAGCTAACGTCATTTAGCGCGCAATTAAATTTAATTATTCATGATCCCTGGGTAAACAAACCGGTACTAGGCTAGAAAATGTGCCTTGCCCAAGGGCACTCCACCATGACCGCAGTGCCGCGACTGGGGATCGAACCCGGGACACCCAGTTTCGAAATCTCCGACGCTAACCACTCGACCACAGTGGATTCCTTGAGAGTATTAGTGGCGAGTGTAGATCTGGTGTAACCTGCGGATTCTCGCAGTTTGATCTGAATCCGTACTGTTCGCCAATTAGTCACAGAGGCTTTGAACAGTTAATCGGATAGGCAAGTATGCAGTATAATTGCATAGACAGGTCTGTAGCTACACTAAAATACACACAAACAATATCGTTGACACAAAATATATATTTATGAAAGTGAATCTATTTGAACTTACCTCACAATAGCTATTCACTGTGTAAATGTCCGTCCAATCGTTTCAGATATAATGATAATTGTAGACACGATAGTCGAATTGATTTATCTTTTTTTATCGCTAAATTGTTATCATCACAATCCAGCCCTGTAGTTTTACGTATCTACGGGAGCGTATGTTGACCACCTGATATATAAAATGTATGTAATTTAGTCGGCTTTGTCAGATTATTTTATTCATATTTTCTACAACTGTTTGTTTATGTTTACTAACAGTTTCATATAGTTACCAAGCATTACAGGATTTATATAATTGAAATAAGAAGGTTTTACTTAATATGCTGC
Organism: Serripes groenlandicus; assembly: GCA_031761405.1. Taxonomy (NCBI): domain Eukaryota; kingdom Metazoa; phylum Mollusca; class Bivalvia; order Cardiida; family Cardiidae; genus Serripes; species Serripes groenlandicus. The sequence continues at coordinate 5,140,969 of JASEVX010000001.1, read as the reverse complement.
TTTAATATTTAATTTGAAATTTAACATTGATTTGTATTTTTGAAATTGATCTTTTAAGTAACATCAGTGTTTTTAATGAATGCATTAATGAAAACTTGTTGAATATTATCTTTCTTAATACTACAATACAATATAACAGGATAATGAAAATTATCATAAGATAACGCTGTTCTTTTTTTTTAATGAGCTATTTATTAATACATTGTCAGAAGTAAAAACACAATTATCAATATACAAAAATGTATATGATAAACGGAAGTTATGTTTTTCATATTATATAGCTGTTATATTTTTAAACATTTGTATACCATACAACTCCCTTTTTTGTTTACATTTACATAATAAGTGAGAGGGTCAGTTGATAGTTCCGTATTAAACCAATTCGACATATGTACAGTATAAAACTCCTTAGTATAGTTTTAAATTTGTAAATAAATGGTCCTATAGATTGTGAACACACATCGCGTTACTAAGCATAACGTACATTGAGTCGGTTATCTTCAGCGTGTGCTATGCGTTTTATACTAACACATCTTTATTGAATAGGCGGAAAATGTTACAATCATGTTAAACCTGTACCAAAGTCCTCTCTTTATCTATCGAATACGATAATGCTAATTTCTGCTATGAGAAAATGGGCAAATAGAACGTACTGTTCACTGTTATCTATTTTGTTTTGCTTGATCGGGGTTTTATGGCGCTTTCAACATTATTTCAGTTATATCTCGGTGACAGTTCACGTGTTCATGATCCCTGTTCTAGGCTAGGTAATGTGCCTTGCACAAGAGCACTACATCATGACTGTCGTGCCGCGGTTGTCGGTTGTCAAATCCCCGACGCTAACCACTGGACCACGATGGAGTCCTACTATTATCTTGTACCGTGCACGGATTCAAATTGTCTTATAAACCAGTAGTCTTTTAATGTAAGACGTCTCAGAGAACAGGTTGTTTTGTAACCTCTCCATTAATGTTATAAACATAACATATAACAGTTTTGTTTGGTTCCCTATGTATTAATATATCTCGCCACAGAGACCAGATTGTTTGATGCGCTCTGTTCATGTATTTGTTATAATAGCCATTCTCTGTAAGCATTTTAACTTTTCGGGAACGCACGGTAACGGATTTTGCTTAAACTTATTCAACATGTTGATATCAGTGAACTATTCAGAAAGTTAATGTTAAAAATTCCAAATATTACCATGTCGCCATTGAAATAACGTGCAAAGTTGAGTTTTTTAGGAAAGACGAAATATTTACCACTTATTTTTTTAAAAAATGCAGCCATATCCAATTAAGTGCATAACATAAATAGGTAGATGAACATTTGGTTAATCAAATGCAAGAAAAAAGCTACGGGAACACATGCTCGTTTTTGCATGAATTAGATTTTAAAAGACCTCATCACCAAAAAGTACTAATAACCTCCCTTATTTATTTTAAATAATAAAAAAAATCATGAATTACCTCCCTTGGAATTTTAGATTTTTGTTTTATTGGGGTTTGGAGTCTTTTATTATTTCAGTTATATCACGGCAACAATTCACTTGTTCGTGATCCCTAGGTAAACAAACCAGTACCATGAAAGGAATTTTACCTTGCCAAAGAGTACTCCACCATAATTTGTGCGAGGTGCTTTTGGATCTGAGACTCTTGGTTCCAAATCCCCAACGCTTACCATTCGGCCAAGGTAGATTGATTTGAGAACTTTTTTTTTACGATATTTTTGTTTGAGGATCACAATTTTCAATGTTTATAGTTGTGTATAACTGTAACTTCTACTTCTACTGGCTTGTTTGGTACGCTCTGAGTCGAGTCCCGGTAGCTCAGTCGGTAACGACGCGGGCTGTCAATCCAGGGGTTGTGAGTTCGAATCCCGGCTCAGCCAACTTAATTTCCGACGTTTGACAAAAGTCATTGCGACATGCGTCATTCGTCGTCCACCAATGGGCTAAGTATATGTTGAAAAGCAGCCAGTTGCTTGGGAAGATTGTTATGTGGAGTACTGGTGTGAGAAACCTAGGAAACACATGACTAGGTATACCGGCCGCCGTGATAAGACTGAGAAATTGCTAAAAACGGCGTTAAACCCTAATTAATCAATTGGTACGCTTTGCATAAATGTACCACGTCATAGATCACAGCTTGTTTGGTAAGCTCTAAATAAATGTACTACGTCACAGATCACAGCTTGTTTGGCACACACTGCATAAATGTACCACGTCATAGATCACAGCTTATTTGGTACACTCTGTATAAATGAACCACGTCGCAGAGCACAGCTTGTTTGGTACACTCTGCATAAATGTACCACGTCGCAGAGCACAGCTTTTTTGGTACACTCTGCATAAATGTACTACGTTACAGATCACAGCTTGTCTGGTATACTCTGCATAAATGTACCACGTCACGGAGCATAGCTTGTTTGGTACGCTCTAAATAAATGTACTACGTCACAGATCACAGCTTGTTTGGTACACTCTGCATAAATGTACCACGTCATAGATCACAGCTTGTCTGGTATACTCTGCATAAATGTACCACGTCACAGAGCACAGCTTGTTTGGTATACTCTGTATAAATGTACCACGTCATAGATCACAGCTTGTTTGGTACACTCTGCATAAATGTACCACGTCACAGAACACAGCTTGTTTGGTACACTCTTCATCAATGTACCACTTCATAGATCAAAGCTTGTCTGGTATACTCTGCATAAATGTACCACGTCACAGAGCACAGCTTGTTTGGTATACTCTGTATAAATGTACCACGTCATAGATCACAGCTTGTTCGGTACACTCTGCATAAATGTACCACGTCACAGAGCAAAGCTTGTTTGGTACACTCTGTATAAATGTACCACGTCATAGATCACAGCTTGTTTGGTATACTCTGCATAAATGTACCACGTCATAGATCACAGCTTATTTGGTATACTCTGCATAAATGTACCACGTCATAGATCACAGCTTGTTTGGTACACTCTGCATAAATGTACCACGTAACAGAACACAGCTTGTTTGGTACACTCTTCATAAATGTACCACGTCACAGAGCACAGCTTGTTTGGTACACTCTGCATAAATGTACCACGTCATAGATCACAGCTTGTTTGGTATACTCTGCATAAATGTACCACGTCACAGAACACAGCTGGTTTGGTACACTCTTCATCAATGTACCACGTCATAGATCACAGCTTGTTTGGTACACTCTGTATAAATGTACCACGTCACAGAGCACAGCTTGTTTGGTACACTCTGCATAAATGTACCACGTCATAGATCACAGCTGGTTTGGTACACTCTGCATAAATGTACCACGTCACAGAGCATAGCTTATTTGGTACACTCTGCATAAATGTACCACGTCATAGATCACAGCTTGTCTGGTATACTCTGTATAAATGTACCACGTCACAGAGCACAGCTTGTTTGGTACACTCTGCATAAATGTACCACGTCACGGAGCATAGCTTGTTTGGTACGCTCTGTATAAATGTACCACGTAACAAAACACAGCTTATTTGGTATACTCTGCATAAATGTACCACGTCATAGATCACAGCTTGTTTGGTATACTCTGCATAAATGTACCACGTCACATATCACAGCTTGTTTGGTACGCTCTGCATAAATGTACCACGTCATAGATCACAGCTTGTTTGGTACACTCTGCATAAATGTACCACGTCACATATCACAGCTTGTTTGGTACACTGTACATAAATGTACCACGTCACATATCACAGCTTGTTTGGTACACTGTACATAAATGTACCACGTCACAGAGCACATCTTGTTTGGTATACTCTGCATGAATGTACCACGTAACAGAGCACAGATTGCACAAACAATAATGAACCTCTGGACGTTACAATCGTGGTGCTCTATAACTTATGCTAAATGATTCATCTATGCTATAAATGGTGTGTGATTCATCAATGCTATTAATGGTGTGTGATTCGTCAATGCTATTAATAGTGTGTGATTCATCAATGCTATAAATGGTGCGTGATTCATCAATGCTATAAGTGGTGTGTGATTCACTAATGCTATAAATGGTGTGTGATTCACCAATGCTATAAATGGTGTGTGATTCATCAATGCTATTAATAGTGTGTGATTCGTCAATGCTATAATGGTGTGTGATTCGTCAATGCTATAAATGGTGTGTGATTCGTCAATGCTATAAATGGTGTGTGAATTATCAATGCTATAAATGGTAATTCATCAATGCTTTAAATGGTGTGTGATTCATCAATGCTATACATGGTGTGTGATTCATCAATGCTATAAATGGTGTGTGATTCATCAATGCTATAAATTGTGTGATTTATCAATGCTATACATGGTGTGTGATTCATAAATGCTATAAATGGTGTGTGATTCATCAATGCTATACATGGTGTGTGATTCATCAATGCTATAAATGGTGTGAGATTCATCAATGCTATAAATGGTGTGTAATTCATCACTGCTATAAATGATTTGTGATTCATCAATGATATAAATGGTGTGTGATTCGTCAATGCTATAAATGGTTTGTGATTCATCAATGCTATAAATGGTGTGTGATTCATCAATGATATACATGGTGTGTGATTCATCAATGCTATACATGGTGTGTGATTCATCAATGCTATAAATGGTGTGTGATTCATCAATGCTATAAATGGTGTGATTTATCACTGCTATAAATGGTGTGTGATTCGTCAATGCTATACATGGTGTGTGATTCATCAATGCTATAAATGGTGTGTGATTCATCAATGCTATACATGGTGTGTGATTCATCAATGCTATAAATGGTGTGTGATTCATCAATGCTATAAATGGTGTGTGATTCGTCAATGCTATAAATGGTGTATGATTCATCAATGCTATACATGGTGTGTGATTCATCAATGCTATAAATGGTGTGTGATTCATCAATACTATAAATGGTGCGTGATTCGTCAATGCTATAAATGGTGTGTGATTCATCAATGCTATAAATGGTGTGTGATTCATCATTGCTATAAATGGTGTGAGATTCGTCAAAGCTATACATGGTGTGTGATTCATCAATGCTATAAATGGTGTGTGATTTATCAATGCTATAAATGGTGTGACATTCGTCAATGCTATAAATGGTGTGTGATTAATCAATGCTATAAATGGTGTGTGATTCGCCTATTTTCTAGTACTCTCATGTAGACACGACTGCAGTAGCTGCATAGAAGAAGGCCATCCTATCAATACATCGTTCTCTGAACACGATCCTTCCTCATATATGACACTAAGATCATGACTTCAAGGCTGCAGTGCTTATGGGTAATAGGCCATGAAATAACTAAAATACTGTAAGTAATTCAACCCCGATCATACCTGTCATTGGGTTTATGTAAGCTGGTAAAAGTAACAGAAAAGTCGACGAGTATTTTATAAATATTTATATTTATTTATTTACTTTAATAAAATGACTGCGAATTGCACTTATGGCACAATACTAATAACATTCAATAATCTGAGATTTACAAACAAAACTTTCAGTTCACGAAAACATTTACAAAAATAAATAAAGAGAAGAATAGAAATCAAGCAAGAAATACAGAATGCGATGAAAGTCAAATTAAAAGTATAATTTGGAAAATATTTGGAAAAGTTGAAGATTAGTACAACAACCAACAAGAACTATTACTGTCATTGACATATGCCACCAACAATAACTCCTGACATAAACATATGAAGAAGAGGTATTAATACAAATACAAAAATAAAATAAGACAAAGTTAAAAAGGGAATTTTTTGTTCCAAATGAGTCATGATAGAGTTAAACTAAACTTCTGCTATTACTAACTCCTTGCCTACAAGCTATGAAGTTTGTTTTATTGCATGATACTAGAGATAAAATTCGGAAAAGGAAAGCCATATAGGTGAATAACTATAATCACTGAATAGTTATTTGATCACTGAATAGTTATGTGATCACTGAATAGTTATTTGATCACTGAATAGTTATTTGATCTCTGATCTTCTACTGTCACAGGTTATCCACATACCAAGATGTAAGTTGATATCTTAAAATACATGAGAACATGGCCAACAGATAACACATGACGACGGGTGATGCCTACAACATGGACAGGCTACAGTTATAGTGCTTGTACATTGACCAACTTAACGTCATAAACTATCTTTATGCACATGTTCAGGTTAATACCTTTGCAATAATAGATCAAACGACCAGACAAAAACACTAAGGGTTTGAGAGGGGTTATTCCAAAAATAGGTACAAGCGGTAAGTGTGCACTACACATCTATAGGTCACAAGCTTTCTGAATGACAAGAGATATAGGGGAGAGTATGTTACACTACACATCTATAGGTCACAAGCTTTCTGAATGACAAGACATATGGGCGACAATTGATATCTCGCGAGACCGAAGTTGGGGAGAGATGCTAAATTGTCCACGCTCCGAATAGACAATATCAACCCTGATATCGCCACTGCAACATAATCTTCCTTTCATTATATACCTTGCATAAGACTTAAGACAAAATATGGGCAAAATATACACAATTCTATATTTTATAAACGAAATAACTAAATTTACAAATAAGATACAGTTTATGATTGGCGTGTGACCTACGTCCCATACACACATTTCAATGACGTCACATCATATTTCAGTGACGTACCATTACCGTATTTGCTAGTAATTGAACTAGTTAAATAAGGATATTCAATCCGTCGTGGTTGTATTTGCGCCGAAAAATGTGCAGGTATATAATACATGATATATGCACAGTTAAAGAGAATATGAATGACAATTCGAAAAGGGCAAGCTAAAGGTATGTTATTCATTCACAGCCAGTCTACATGTAAATATAAGATCTAACATGAGTTGTCATTTTATATAAAGTTTTATTAAACGAGTCCAAGAAATGTGTTATTAAGCGAGCCTTTGGCGAGCTTAATAACACATTTCTTAGACGAGTTTAATAAAACTTTATGAAATGACAACGAATGTCAGATTCTTTTCATCACATGACGAAACACAAAAAGAAAATCGTTTTTTCGCTGACAGAAAATAGTCTCAACATATAATACTTAATAGGCTGTTAACTAACCACACAAAAAGATATTTTTATGGCAGATAATGGCCCCTTTACCTCGTCCATCTATCGTAATGTTTGTGTTTACCGGATACACATTCTCACGCATTGTGTAAACATTCGCGGATGAATACACACATAGTGATTCGGTCATGTTATATTACACGTTTCACATATAAAGAAATACGTAATGGGTATATTACATCGGATGCATGCATTGTCATATGATAATGTGTTATCTGCATACGCATTTGAAGTAAATTTATTGTAATTAAGTGAGAAAAGAATAATATCTCAAATCAGACCTGACAGAGTCATGGTTCTATCTGGAATAAAGCAATCTCTATTAACTTATGTTAGTTGGAAAGTTATACCGTGTATGGTTACTAACTTAAAGCTCCGTGCAGACGGAGAGAGAAAACACATGCAATGAGTAATGGTTCTATCTGGAATAAAGCAAGTTATACTGTGTATGGTTACTGACTTAAAGCTCCGTGTAGACGGAGAGAGAAAACACATGCAATGGGTAATGAACCAAAACACTAGACTGTGTTGGCAGGTTTTGTATAGTTTGAATGTAATTCATTTCTTGACGATTGTGAAATAACCTTCTAGATCATATACACCTCTCTATCTGGTTAAATCCAGGACCTAACCAGTTCTCCCGCGACCTTTGTACGAGAGGCCGACGTACCACTGTCAAAGAGATAATACCTTCCATAATTACTGAGCAATGCTGCTGACAGATAGTTCAACTATTATCGTGTAGTATTAAACCCAACCTTGGATAACAAAAAGAGACAATAAAACAATTGATTAAAATATGTTTCAAAGGGTTTTGTGTATAAATACTAATCTAAATTGAACGATCTTTTTACTTCAATCTAATTTTTTGTCTGTATTGCATGCTTCAGATTAGATAAAATAGTCCTTTAAAATGATGCCACAATAGACAATGTGAAATGTGCAAAGTACTTTCTTTTAGACGGTTTTAGATGAACTCTGAAAACTCTCTACATTTAAATACAATATGTGTTACTTTCAATTGCATGTATATCTAAGTTTTAAAAAATCTCAACGATAGTAAAAAATAAAAATTCTCGCTTTTTATATCACACATTACTGTCGCGAGAGATCCGGGCACACTGTGACGTCAGTATCCGATAGAAATGAACTGTTGAAACTATTATTAGCAGTGTTGGTATGCGACACGATTTCTCGTCGACTGTTTCTATGAAGAACTTCCATCATTTTTGAGCTATGTTCTTGAGCTTTAGTGCGCAGGGCGGCAATACTTTCCGATTTTATGTTATCTGATTGTTTGATGAGATCCGAAGTACCGTCTTCTTCCTTCATTTTGCTAGCAGCCTCAATAGATTTCTTATGCATTCCTGAAACAAATGGTATTAACAAATTGAGCGTTTCTGTTGGATCACGTGATCAATGGACGATAAACGATGTTTTGAGAAGTCCGCATAAAGAGACAATCCGTCTGTGTAAACATATCAGCAATATAAACAAAGTGACTTTGAATAGTATTGAAGCGCCTAGTGCCACAGTCTGTAATATTTTTGAGAGATAGTATCTCCTAATTAGGAGATAGTATCTCCTAATTAGGAGATACTAATTCATAATTAGGAGATAATATCTTCTAATTAGGAGATACTATGTCATACTTAGGAGATACTAAGTCGTAATTAGGAGAAACTATATATCACCTAATTATGACTTAGTATCTCCTTATTATGACATAGTATCTTCTAATTAGGACTTAGTATCTCCTAATCATGACATAGCATATCCTAAGTATGACTTAGTATCTCCTAATTATGACATAGTATCTCCTAAGTATGACTTAGTATCTCATAAGTATGACTTAGTATCTCCTAATTATGACTTAGTATCTCATAAGTATGACTTAGTATCTCCTAATCATGACTTAGTATCTCATAAGTATGACTTAGTATCTCCTAATTATGACTTAGTATCTCATAAGTATGACTTAGTATCTCCTAATCATGACTTAGTATCTCATAAGTATGACTTAGTATCTCCTAATTATGACTTAGTATCTCCTAATCATGACTTAGTATCTCCTAAGTATGACTTAGTATCTCCTAATCATGACTTAGTATCTCATAAGTATGACTTAGTATCTCCTAATTATGACTTAGTATCTCATAAGTATGACTTAGTATCTCCTAAGTATGACATAGTATCTCATAAGTATGACTTAGTATCTCCTAAGTATGACTTAGTATCTCCTAAGTATGACTTAGTATCTCATAAGTATGACTTAGTATCTCATAAGTATGACTTAGTATCTCATAAGTATGACTTAGTATCTCCTAATTAGGACTTAGTATCTCCTAATCATGACATAGCATATCCTAAGTATGACTTAGTATCTCCTAATTATGACTTAGTATCTCCTAATTATGACATAGTATCTCCTAAGTATGACTTAGTATCTCATAATTAGGACTTAGTATCTCCTAATTAGGACTTAGTATCTCCTAATTATGACATAGCATATCCTAAGTATGACTTAGTATCTCCTAAGTATGACTTAGTATCTCATAATTATGACTTAGTATCTCATAATTAGGACTTAGTATCTCCTAATTAGGACTGAGTATCTCATAATTAGGACATAGCATATCCTAAGTATGACTTAGTATCTCATAAGTATGACTTAGTATCTCATAAGTATGACTTAGTATCTCCTAATTATGACTTAGTATCTCCTAATTAGGACATAGTATCTCCTAAGTATGACTTAGTATCTCAAAAGTATGACTTAGTATCTCCTAAGTATGACTTAGTATCTCATAATTAGGACTTAGTAACTCCTAATTAGGACTTAGTATCTCCTAATCATGACATAGCATATCCTAAGTATGACTTAGTATCTCCTAATTATGACTTAGTATCTCCTAATTATGACATAGTATCTCCTAAGTATGACTTAGTATCTCATAATTAGGACTTAGTATCTCCTAATTAGGACTGAGTATCTCATAATTATGACTTAGTATCTCCTAAGTATGACTTAGTATCTCCTAATTAGGACTTAGTATCTCCTAATTATGACTTAGTATCTCCTAATCATGACTTAGTATCTCCTAAGTATGACTTAGTATCTCATAATTAGGACTTAGTATCTCCTAATTAGGACTTAGTATCTCCTAATTAGGACTTAGTATCTCATAATTAGGACTTAGTATCTCCTAATTAGGAGATAATATCTCTCAAAAATATTACAGACTGTGGCACTAGGACGCTTCCATAGAATAGAAATAAATATTCGGAAGGGAAGTAATGCAACACATTGATGATTAGGTGACTGTTAAAGATATGCCTTTAAATGTAAACAATTGATTATTCGGTGATTTACGTTACTTACAACGATATTTCAGTTATATCAATACAGACATAAACTCTCCGTTATATCATATCAATACAGACATAAACTCTCCGTTATATCATATCAATACAGACATAAACTCTCCGTTATATCATATCAATACAGACATAAACTCTCCGTTATATCATATCAATACAGACATAAACTCTCCGTTATATCATATCAATACAGACATAAACTCTCCGTTATATCATATCAATACAGACATAAACTCTCCGTTATATCATATCAATACAGACATAAACTCTCCGTTATATCATATCAATACAGACATAAACTCTCCGTTATATCATATCAATACAGACATAGACTCTCCGTTATATCATATCAATACAGACATAAACTCTCCGTTATATCATATCAATACAGACATAAACTCTCCGTTATATCATATCAATACAGACATAGACAGACAAAAACGCTCTCAGGAGTTGTCTCAGCGCAACTAGTTGCCTCATAGCAAAGACTTGAACAACAGTAACGGAGGTCTTCCTCTGTTTCATTACTACATATTTTTGGACGGAGTAGAACATTGTTTAAAAAAAGGATAGTATGCTTATTATTGAAAGTTCTCCTCTCCCAATGTGTTTAAAATATCATCTTATGCAGTTTCAAACTGTTTTTTATGAAAGATGTAAATGTAAAAAGTAAAATAATGGATCACATAAATATATAACATTCATACCTAGAAGCCATGGGGCTGCTGAATGTTCTATTCCATTTTCTGCTGTTTTCACGATGGTCTCGGGGAGGGGCAGGGCGTGCCTAACCATTGCTCCGTATAGGCCGTATTCAGCCATTATACTGCTTTTACCCCACGTTTTCTCCGTCTTTCGCCATTTTGCACGGCGATTTTGAAACCATACCTGAAGAAGGACAAAGATGGCTTTGCGTGAATATAACATCAATAATATATTTATTTCACGTGTCAAGAATTGCATTTTATAAAGGGTTTCCTCATACGATAATTCTGCAGCAGACGACATGAACATATTTTGTCAAAAAATAGAAAATCTCTATAATTGAATGGATAACCTATGACTAAAAGTGGTAAACATTGTGACAAAAGGAGAAATTGCTCGTTTTGAGCAATTTCTTCTTTTGTCACTATGTTTTCAAAAAGCCGTCTGTTGCAGAGGCGTCAGAAAGCGTCTATATGAGGGAACGGGTTTAATGTATGCTATGTTGTAGTTATAAGAATGTAACACACAACTGCCTCGTGCATAGCTTACATAATGCCATTCAGGCTACACAACATGCATTGAATCCTCATAAAAATATTGCGAGCAAATGATGTTTCTTCTTCATCCTTTATGTATAGATTTCAAGATATATAACCCCAATGATAATATTGACAAACAAAGAAATTTGTTAAAAGAAATGGGACGACCATTTGCATATTAAAATTCAAACTACAGCAGTTAACCCCTATAAAAAAAATAACCGTCTGCACTTTGAAACCATCCCAGGATGATACTGTTACATCTGGAACATTGTTAGTATAGTTTTTGAAATTAAAGGGACAGCACTGTGCAAAACTGTTAGAAAATGAGTTGTATGCCAGAAAATGCGTAAATAAAGCGTTCTCATTCATACGTATACACTTACCAATTTGTTCTTCTTATCGCAACCTAACACCTTATATCTTTAAGCTTAGTTCCAAAAAACGTGCGTTAACCCTTTCCCTCATACGACAATTCTGCAGCAGACGACTTTGAACATATTTTTTTTCAAAAAATGGAAAATCTCTTTTCGTTTTGAGCAATTTCTTCTTTTATCACTATGTTTTCAAAAAGCCGTCTGCTGCAGAGGCGTCAGAAAGCGTCTATATGAGGGAAAGGGTTAAGTTGGTTTACTTTATAACCAATATAAATAGGGGAGGGGGTGGGGGGGAAGAAGAGGGAAAGAAAAAAAATGTTTGGAAAAAACTATTTGTTTAAGCATGAGAGAGGACTTGTAACCATTGTGCAAATTCAACCGTCATTTCATTAATTCGTATATCCTCATATAAAATCCCCACATATTTTGAAAAGGTATTTTTCGTCAAAAATATGAAACGGCATGTATTTTGTAGGTACTTTGGATTTACCATACATACTTAATAAGAAGTTAGTGGTTTTAATGTACAGTGGTACTAAGTGCTGAATGACATAGAACGCACGTACCTGTCAAAATCCTATCAAATCTAACAAACATTCGCAATATCCACCGACGATAAATCGACACAATTTGTTCCTATTTTCCCGCTGTGAGTCCAAACACTCGAGTTTGATAAGACACTAAACGCAGCGATTTCTGTGTCATTTTATCAATTCGGACGAAAAACGTCATGTGCCAAGTCAGAGATTAGACATCCAGACTCGAAACAGCTAACAACGTATCAGAGAGAAAATACGAAATCACGGCTGTAAATCCAAGTGCGTTTTAAGTTTATCACTATTCAAATCGAATTAAATAAACATGAAGTATTATTTTTGAAATCTTAGCGGAGTTTTAATTATCCACTGAATGTAGACTCGTTACATTTACGTTAAAAGATAACATAGTTATTTTGTTTGTTTGTCTTTTGCTTTATTTATGAATATTTTATGAACAGCACTGGATTAACTTATAAACATTAACCTATTCGCCTGAATTCCCTGTTCTTGTTTTTATATCTTTGTAGCAAACATTTACAGTAAATGATGTGAATGACATACGAGTACACATAAAGATGACGTCCTGTGACCATGTTTACAACCATGTTTAAGACGATTTTTACGACGATGTTTACGACAATGTTTACGACCATGTTTACGCCCATGTTTACGACCATGTTTACGACCATGGTTTATGATCATGTTAACGACCATGGTTTACGACCATGTTACGACCATGGTTTACGACCATGTTTACGACCATGTTTACGACCATGGTTTACGATCATGTTAACGACCATGGTTTACGACCATGTTATGACCATGGTTTACGACCATGTTAACGACCATGGTTTACGATCATGTTAACGACCATAGTTTACGACCATGTTTACGGCCATGTTTACGACCATGGTTTACAACCATGTTTACGCCCATGTGTACGACCATGGTTTAGGACCATAGTTTACGACCATGTTTACGACCATGTTTTACGACCATGTTCACGGCCATGTTTACGACCATGGTTTACGACCATGTTTACGGCCATGGTTTACGACCATGTTTACGACCATGGTTTAGGACCATAGTTTACGACCATGTTTACGACCATGTTTTACGACCATGCTTTACGACCATGTTCACGACCATGTTTTACGACCATGTTCACGACCATGTTTACGCTCATGTTTTACGACCATGTTAACGACAATGTGTTACGACTATGTTTACGACCATGTTTTAATAAGATATATACCCCAGTCCAAATGGAAATCTTCAACAGTAAGGAAAGCAAGTATTGACAAATTGATGTATTAATCGAGTCAGGGCTGAAAACAATATTATTTAACTCTTCTGCTGTTGATTTGTCCATAATATGAACAGTACTTCTATTCGACACATATGTTTGATTTGTCCATAACATAAATAGTACTTCTATCCGGCACATATGTTTGATTTGTCCATTACATGAACAGTACTTCTATCCGGCAAATATGTTTGATTTGTCCATAACATAAACAGTACTTCTATCAGGCAAATATGTTTGACTTGTTCATAGGGGATCAGCTCATTTAGTTGGCAGGGATGAACATTGTTGATCTAGGATTCATGAGTTCGAATTATGTCTATTTATCGACGAATAACGCTCGTCTTCCACCAATGTATGTACCATTTGGGTATTAGTCAGGCTGCTATGTCCGTCGTACGATTCATGAACTTTGCATTGCGAAACATTAGATTAAATTATCGGAATAGCAAACATATTCTTGTTTCAGTGAAATCGTCTTATAACTACTGTATACATATACTTTGACTTGTTTGACTGTTTTTACCTGAATTCGATCCTCTGGCAAATCTATCTTTAATGCAAGAACCTCTCGAGCGTATAGGTCTGGGTAGTGAGCATCTTTAAAGGCTTTCTCCAGCTCGTCTTGTTGGTATGCCGTGAATATAGTCCTGAGAAAAAAAGTATATCATAAAGCAACACATAAACAAATATACTATCTTATGAAAAACGTTTACGCCAAGAAGTGTAAGCATTTGCCGATACCTCTGATAGTAAAATGGATGGGGCAGCAGTTGTAATTGTTCGCGAGATCTTAACTAGATGTCTCCTCTGACTGTAAGCGGGCATTAAATGATCTATTTGGTAAGGACGTCCGTGTATGCACTTTGTAGGGACTCGATTCGAACTGTAAGGCGGGAATTGAATGCTCTATTTGGTAAGGACGTCTGTGTATGCACTTTGTAGGGACTCGATTCGAACGGTCGGGATTGAATGATCTATTTGGTAAGGACGTCCGTGTATGCACTTTGTAGGGACTCGATTCGAACTGTCAGTAACCTAACACATTGTTAAGCATTGTTCGGTTGTAGTTTATTTGATTTGTTAAGAATATACTAATAGCAGACATGGGATGGTATTGTATTTATATGCATGTTACTGCCTCGTTTGACAAAACGCTTTTTAATGTGAATAAAGCAAAGGGTGATTTTTATCCAAATAAACAAGGTTTCTTGAGATTGTCGAGCCAGTTATTTTTTCTAATTATTTCGTTCATAGTCAGTGCCTCTTTGATTGGTTTTAAAATCGTTTAATTGTTCAATAGTCACACTGTCTAATTCACCCATCCAAGTGTTCATGCACCAATGTACACAACTGTTTTCATTCCTATCAAGATGTGTTCCCACTTATACTATCAGCTAGTGGTCGATAGTAGACGAACAACGAAGCTGGGATTAGAAATCTCGGCAGTGACGATTTACATCCCTACTCTTTAATGACTTTGCTACCAGGGACCCCTTATAAAAAAAAAAGTTCAACGAACCGCTGTTGTCTGGAAGACTGGAGCCATTACTACCATAGCATACGAAAATTGAGTTTCGGAGGATTTCAACTTTATGATAATTACGATCAATTTGCAAACTTGTTTCGATTTTATCGTTATATCCTTTTCCAGTATCTTCCCGAATGCTCCCAAAGTGCGATCATTGAGAAGACATGGGTAAGTCTACGCAGAGGCGCAAGCTGATCTGGGTCCTAGCTGGTTATAAAGTTTCAAAGGTCTGTTTTAGTTTGACGCATCTAAAATAATGACACTCGTTCCTCCATTTAATGATGACCAATTAGGATTGGTCAGAAAATCTGGAAACGTGCTATTTGTCTAACAGAAATGACCAATTAGCCATTTAATGGTGACCAGTGGTCACTGAACGAAACGCGATCCGAAATACAAAACCTTCTTATTAGCGACAAATAGTGTTCGTGAGTTATTTTCATATTGTTAAGATCAATGTATATTATTCCAGACAGTCTTTTGACGAAAAGTGTGGATCTTCATTTGAAGGTGCGGATGCGCGAGCTTGTTTAAGTCAACGCTCGACCATTATTTACTACATTTTGTTTGTATGTGTCGTAGCTCAAATATTAATGATAGTGCCCAAACCAGGTTTTGACCACAGAACAAATTATTTTCAAAATACTTTCATAAATCCAGTTAGTGTGCATATATGAGAATGTTTTATCTGATTATAGTCTGTCGTAGATTCAGTGTGTTGGGTTTCCAGAAGCATGGCGGGGTAAATGTTAAAGCTAAATTTGTATTATCAACTCAACTCAACTCAATTTTATTCAGGCAAGTTGGCACATAAGTACCATTGGCCATTTACAAGTATATTCACGTAATCATGTTCGTCTTCCACATATTCCTATGTTTACCTATATGTTGTAAGATCAATTTTTAAATCAGTGTTTTGTTCTTTTGATTTTACATGTTTATCCTATTATTTTAAATGTCTATTTGATAATAGGCATTGAATTTTGAATAAAACTTGAAACTTGAAAATCCAATGTATGGAGTTGTATCAGATATGTCTCCTGGTTGCGAACAAACTTCACCCATATTGCACATTGTCGAAGAAGCGGAATTAGATCCTCATGTAAAATGGTATGCCCTATCTATTCAACTTCTTCTATTGTAAATGGCCAACATTGAATAAATTTTCCTCGCTAAATTAATACAAATAAAAATGTCATTCAGATATCTAAATATATATATATATATATTGCAATCAATATGAGAAAAGATTCTTGATTATGTTTAATATTTTACATTTCTGAGAAATAGTTTTTCGTCTTTGTTTATTATAGTATATTCACGATTTTGCTAATTGATCTTTGTTAAATTTGTTTCATATGTATGTCTGAAATAGTTTTTCGTCTTTGTTTATTATAGTATATTCACGATTTTGCTAATTGATCTTTGTTAAATTTGTTTCATATGTATGTCTAAAATAGTTTTTCGTCTTTGTTTATTAAAGTATATTCACGATTTTGCTAATTGATCTTTGTTAAATTTGTTTCATATGTATGTCTGTCTATATTATTTGGCTAAAAACACTGTAAATGTTTACAGCCTTTTGGAAATAACGTAAAGTAAAGTAAAGTATACTCCATGAAATAAGTTAGATACCATTAGATATGCATATAGCATAGAGCGTTTATTAGCACATTAAGGGAATGACATTCAATTTAGGCATCCTTCAGTGAGATCTTACAAATAAATGGTCCGCTTATGACAATCCCAAGCAACTGACTGCTTTTCCGCATAGACGTAGCTCATTGGTGGAAGACGAATGACGCATGTCGAAAAACGTTGTGCGTTGTGAGATTAAACTACATTATCAATGGATGAGTTATGCTTCAGATCAGTACACATTTCTGATTTAAAGTTCTCACTCGAACTGGACGACGTTTGACATATAGACCAAACCTGTGTCTTTAGATTTCAATGGAAAATTTATTTTTTAATGATTTTTTAGAAAAAATTGTTTCGAGTATTAAACTATTGTTAATGAATTTTCTTGTTGAATGACGTAGTATATAAACAAAAAACCTTTTCTTGTCCCAAACTGTAAATAACCGTATATAAATACTCTACAGAAGTCTGACTTTAAAATTCGTTATGTCCACTATTACCATTAAATATCAATCAAATGTTCACTAACTTACCAATTCTTCAGTATGATATAAAATTATAAATAGCATTTTCTTCCACACAGGAACACCTGCATTAGAGAATTGAGTTCAATGGCTGTACACATTAGGTTTCAAAATATTACAAACTATTTATTTTCTAATGAGGTTTTTAAAAGGTACCAGGAACAAGGACAGACCCTGATCAGACTGTATGGAAGCACAGTAATGATGGTAGTGTGTCAATGTCGCTAATGGCGGTCCGTCCATGTTCCTGATCCATCAACTAAATAAGTCACACAAAATTGATCGTACTTGTACCTGTGTCGCCGTCTCTTCTTTTTACCCTTGGCTGTACTGTGGGCCGGTCCACTCGTGTCGTCTAGTTTGTACTTGTCTGCTAAATGGAGTCCGGGTGGCGTTGGACATAACGTAGAAGGCACTGGAAAAATATGACAATACGTCTTTCGAAATATAAAATATGAAAGTGGACTCGTCATAAGCAGGTCACTTTTCATATTTGCAGTGTCCCTACAAACCTTTAAACATAGATTATTTTAGAAAAAGGTATGGATGGTGCTTGATTTTCACAAATAATAAAAGCAAAGGTGATAAGTTCTTATAATAAGAAAGATAATAATTTCATTGCTTATAATAAGCAGTGATAATTTCGTTTTAATCATTGACAATTTCTTATAATAAGCAGTGAAAATGTCTTATAATAAGCAGTTATGATTTATTATAATAAGCAGTGGTAATTTCTTATAATAAGCAGTGATACTTTCTAAAAATAAGCCGTGGTAATTCCTTATAACAAGCAGTGATTATTTCTTATACTATTCAGTGATGAGTTCATATAATAATCAGTGATTTCTTACAATAAGCAGTGATTTCTTATAATAAGCAGTGATAATTTCTTACAATAAGCATTTATAATTTCTTAAAATAATCAGTGATGATTTCATATAATAAGCAGTGTTTTCTTATAATAAGCAGTGATTTCTTATACTAATCAGTGATGATTTCATATAATAAGTGGTCATTTCTTATAATAATCAGTGATGGTTTCATATAATAAGTGGTGATTTCTTATAATAAGCAGTGATTTCTTATATTCATATAATAAGCAGTGATAATTTCATATAATAAGCAGTGATGATTTTACATAATAAGCAGTGATGATTTCATATAATAAACAGTGATTTTTTTATAATCAGCCGTAAGAGAGATATTTATATCAGCTGTTAGATTCTTTCTCAATACCATCGTTTGTAAAATTGTACATACTTGTATTTGTAATTAATGGAATAAATATTGCTTATACCAATATCTGCTTCGAAAAGCAATCATAATATGAGCGCGAGAAAACCAACAGTGTGGACTCTGCGTAAAATATCGACCCGGATCAGCCTAAGCATGCCGCACAGGCTTACCCGAATAGACACTTTTCGCCTCCTGTGGATTTTCTGTTTCAGGAATCATTTCTCTATACTTCTATCCCCCCTGAGACGGAATGTGTCGGCCCGGATCAGTCTGCGCGGACTGCGCAGGCTGATCTGGTCGATACATTACGCAAGAGGCCATAAAGTTGTTTTTCTCGCGGGACGGCTCATTTATATCTATAATATGTGCGTTTTCGTACGTACTGTGTGAATCAATGCTTCCTTTTCAGTGTTGCTTTGAATGATCCGTTTACATTTGTACCAGTAGGAAAATCACCGTTAATTTCATCTACAATGATGGAAACTTATTTTCGCGTACTTCTAGTAAAATGGATTAAAGTTTGCTTGCACAATCGGGAGACGTTCATATGTAGTGTATACCCACTACTGGACCATACTTTTAGCCGTCCCGCGAGAAAACCAACAGTATAGCCTCTGCGTAATGTATCGATCCAGATCAGCCTGCGCTGTCCGCGCAGACTGATCCGGACCGACACATTCCGTATCAGGGGGAAAGAGGTATAGAGTAATGATTCCTGAAACAGAAAATCCACAGGGGGCGAAAAGTGTCTATCCTGGTGAGCATGCGCGGCATGCTTAGGCTGATCCGGGTCGATACTTTACGCAGAGTCCACAATGTTGGTTTTCTCGCGGGACCGGCTCATGTGTCTTATTTGTGGCATGAATCTGGAGAAAATGCGAATTGCATAAATATGTCCGAGTTAAGAGTGAATCAAAAGTGAGATAAGTACGTTTACGTGGACTTAGGAAGACGATTATCTAAAACAAACAAGTGCTCACCACAAAACCACTAGGGAAATGACATGGTTTTAATTGCTACGGAGCCGTGTCAATTTCATGCACAATTTAGAAGAATCCTTATACAACCATTGACGGGGATATTAACCAAGTTAAAACCATTTAAACCCTTCATAAGCTTTATAACACTCTATAAACAGTCGTCAAGTGAGCAGTCCTGCGAAAAAAATCAACATTGTGGACTCCTCGTAAAGTATCGACCCGGATCAGCCTAAGCATGCCGCGCAGACATACCCGGATAGACACTTTTCGCGTCCTGTGGATTTTCTGTTTCAGGAATCATTACTCTATACCTCTATCCCACTGTGACGGAATGTGTCGACCCCGATCAGTCTGCGCGGACTGCACAGGCTGATCCGGGTCGGTACATTACGCAGAGGATATACTGTTGGTTTTCTCGCGGGTACGGCTCAAGTAAACTTGATTCGTTGGTTATAAAAATCAAGTAGGATAGACGGGGTATGCAGGGTGCGCCCTTAACCACCCA
The DNA here is from genome assembly GCA_031761405.1 of Serripes groenlandicus. NCBI lineage: Eukaryota > Metazoa > Mollusca > Bivalvia > Cardiida > Cardiidae > Serripes > Serripes groenlandicus. The sequence continues at coordinate 5,120,576 of JASEVX010000001.1, read as the reverse complement.
ATCGAGATGCCCTCTAGGAACGTAACCCTGTTGACCGGTGGGCGCCATTTTTCCACTCTGACACGAAAGTTTTATTGACAAATGGTTGAACAAATCCTAAACAACATGACTTGTGGATATAATAAACTTGTGCAGTTTATATGTTTCTCCCGATCGTTTTAATAAATCACTCTAAGTCCTTCGCTCACATATATTTTACAACCCCTGAATAATTTCAGTAGAACTTAATGAAAACCCAATATTGGGGGTATTTGCGACCAGCGTAGTTCCACATCTCACTTTATACCGTCGTTTAAAATTATTTGATATGAGATTGTGTGCCTAAAATAGTTTTTCCATTGTTGAGAAACATTTTTTTTTAATTGACGAATCAATCTTATATCATAGGTAAGTCTTAATGATATCATTCATGACAACTTCATATGTGTTTAAGTGATGTATTTTAAATCCCATTTCTTAAATGGAGTTTCATTCGTTTAACCCGTATAAAGTGTTTTTATCCATATGCGTGTTTCAAACCACTCGAAATGAACACCTGCAAAAGTAAATAATTCGAATTTATGCTTTTATAAAACCATGCATATTTTGGCCTAAAAAAGCGTGCAGTTGACAAACACCAAAACACTTAAATTAATCGGCTGGTCGTCTAAAAAGTAAAACAGTTTACTTGTCTATGTGTATACATGCATAGCGATAATGAAATAAAACAACATTCATGAAGGTAATGAATCTATCTTTTTTCGAGTGCCCAAATCGATGGTTAAATGCAATACGGTTGTAACTACATCTTCAACAAGATGAAGTTAAATCCGTTTTGCATGACTCCATTGAAATGATGTATTCAGGCGTTCGCGGACAATTTCACGAAATTACATAAATTGGTCTCGTCGCTGATTCACAATGAACTGATATGACATATTGGTCTCGTCGCTGATTCACAACGAACTGATATGACATAATGGACTCGTCGCTGATTCACAACATAAGTTGAAAAATATGAAACATCTTGATAATCAGAAGACCTATTTTCTTACAGAGTTGAAAACATTGTGGGAAATAAATTAATTGCTCTCGTGGAATAATATCTCCTTTTTTCCTACAATGTTTTCAAAGGTCGTTTGCTTTTTAAAGTATGTGGCGTCCTTGTAGCCGGTAAAAACTTGGCAATCAGCCGTTTGCACGTTTTACGTTAGTCATATTGTCTACAGTAAGAATTATACCATCAGATTACCCATAGCCGTATGGGTAATGTCAAGTTGATAGCACAGTGAATTTTGTAAGCAATTTGACATCACGTCTTTTTCTTGACAACCATTTAAATGTGTCTGTACAACTAAACGTCACATTTAACACCATTTGCACGGTACACTGCGGGAAATAGCAGTTTTTAGTTGCATCCTATTGTATTATAAGAAGGGGTGGGGAGCATTTATCGGTTTACCTGGCGTTTCATCCGCTTAATATAAAATGACGGCACAATGGTTATGACAGGTAGATCTAAACAACATGGGAATTTTTTACATTCTCAAAATTGCGTGATATCCGAGAACACATATTGCAACTTGTTCTCGGATATCGAGCAACACTTTTGATTAGTGAAGATAAAATTAGTCTGTATATATACGTGCAATTTAAACCCCTTTCCCACGCACATACGCTATCTGATGCTTCTATAGCAGGCGACCTTTCTAGTTGAACATTTTCTCCTTTTGTCACAATGTTTTTCAAGGGTATTTCACAGTACGTGGCATCACATAAGCCATTTGATGCACTTCACAAAATAAAATTCATTTTGATATGAATCTAGAAAGTATTTTGGGTGTATTAAGTTTTGAGGTGTCATTATTATATTTAAGAAAGTAAAGGGAGGTGTATTATTATTTTTAAGAAAGTAAAGGGAGGTAATTAAAGACGATTTGGAAACGCGAGTTAAACCTTTATTAACGAAACATGCACTTTCAAAAAAGTGCAGAAAATATTGCAGGAAAAGAAGCGAATGCTTACTCTGCATCACTCAGTACTTTCTGTACATTTTTTTTTTTTACAAAGAATTTGAGAAAGCGTTCATTTTATTAAACAGCTTGTGTTTCAACAATATGTCGTTTCAGCTGTTTTTCTATACTGTAAAAACATTTCGACCTGTACTGCAGCATATTGCGTATCGCTAGTCCCGTATTGTAAGACGAATAGTATCGTAAGCTGCCTGGCAATACACAGCCCTTGTCAACATAGCTTATAGATCGGAGATTGGTTACTCATAAACAATGAACTGCTTCAATTCTATTTCAATGAATGACATTCACTTCATTGAAAAAATAAATGAAATTTATGAATTTTTAGGGATTTCGGCGTTTGAAGAGTTAAACAGGTGTTTTGTCTACACTGCTTGATTATAATGTGTAGTTTGCGTTAGAGGTACTAGAATCAAGGATGACTCCAATTCGTTATGGGAACTAACATTCACCTTATACATCAAACATTAGCAATTCAATTCTTTCTTTATTTCATGTCAATCAACAAATTTCAACCCTCAATTATCAAACTTTCTTCATTTTTTACAGGTAGAACATCCAATATCATTGAAAAGCGTTACCTCTCAGCTCTGAAACAATCCCCAAAACACGGGCGTTATTTATGATGTATGAATGAAATCACTCCCCGTCGATGGTTCCCGTTATTTTTGTACATAATCGGACTGGGCCAAAACTGGTTTCCCACTACCCTGTTTTCAATATCAGACATCAAACTAACAAACAATGATCAAATCAGACAATTTATGTGCACCCTATATATATTTACATTATATTTTAAATCATTGTCACATATTCAATTCAGACAACTTATAGACAAAGACAGGCTTTCTTATGGACTGTACCGCGGATGTACGTAGTTGGTATACCTTGACTTCATACGCTTGAAGCAGACAATTTTTGGAAACATTGTTGGAAATGTAAAGAAGCTCAATTTGAGCAACACTTCATTTCTCTACAATGCGTTAAATTCAAAGTTAAATTTAATCTTATATATTAACAGGTGTTGGAAGTTTTTGCTTTTTTTTCCAAAATGATATAAGAAGACAATTAATAACATTATATATCGGGTGTGGGGGTCATGTGACTTGTCGTGACTGCATACAACATTTCTCTTTTGATATGCCCGGCATTGCTGACCGTTATGGTCGATGAACCTACCAGGCACTTGTACAATGTGCAATATCAATGGCACTAAATAATAATAGTGCGACACTTATTTGGATATTGAAATAAGTTAAATGAAATCTTATTTTTAATATGCATATATTTTAGATAAATATACCTTAACATTTCCTTTTCACGACATCAGTCTAAGTAAATATTACAAGTTATAATACATTAATTATTTGTATCTTCTAGTGAAAATATTAAGAATCAATGCACATGTCATAGATTAATAACGTGCAACGCTTCAATATTCAGAATCAATCAATACATTACATTAATTACTTACATCTATCAGTGAAATTATTCAGAATCAATGTTCATTTTATATATTAATCCCTTGTATTTTCTAGTGAAAATATTCAGAGTCAATGTATAAGTGAAACATTTATTTCATTTATCGTTCAGTGAACGTAATTATAACCAATGTACAAGTTATGCATACATTTCTTGTAACATCCAGTGAAATTATTCAGAATCGATGAATAAGTGTTCAAGTTTAACCCTTTCCCTCATACGGCAATTCTGAAGCAGACGACTTAGAACGTATTTTTGTCAAAAAATAGAAAATCTCCATAATTGAATGGATAACCTATGACAACAAGTGGAAAACATTGTGGCAAAAGGAGAAATTGCACGTTTTGTGCAATTTCTTCTTTTGTCACTATGTTTTCAAAAAGCCGTCTGCTGCAGAGGCGTCAGAAAGCATATATATGAGGGAAAGGGTTAATATTGATTCCTTGTATCTTCCAGTGCAAGTATTCAGAATGAAATGTTATAAATCATACAGCGCTTGAAATCATCAAAAGCATCGACTTCTTTTTTTGGACACAACAAATGTCCAAAAGAACTATTTCCTTGTAGAGATGTAACAAAGTGGTGCAGACTCCCTTTACCGATTAGCAACATGTATTTAGTCTTGTTGACGTTTATTCTCACCTTAATCAATAAGACAACATTCTTAAGGCGGAGAACAACCCTGCCCTTATCAAAGCATATGGCTGATTTAAGCCTGGTTCAAAGAATAGCGGAACGGACAGTGAACCGCGGCCTATTAAAACAGTACATATACATTGTGTGCACCGTTTTAATGCAAAGTAAGGAATTATGTTTTTATTAATTCTTCATCTCTTATAACTCTATTTCGGAGTGGCATTGTACTGTTATGTTGTATTGTATATTTTATATTGTAAATGTTATATTGTATGTATAATGATGAGATGTAAATAAAGATTATTACTATTACTACTTACTATACTGTAATTAACTGAATTGAATTAAATAAAACTAATAAAACCACCATTTACCTATTGTCGCTATCAAAATAGGCTTTCTAAATAGGTATGTCATCAAAATATTGTACACAGCTCAAAGCATTTGCTGTTCTTATCGCATATGCACGTACTACAAAATGTGTTAATATTATCATAAATTCCAGGTTGGTAGTTTATTGATACATGTACTTCAATGAGTGATGCTTGTCATTCTAGTATATATACTGAAGACTCTACAATATCAGCGGTATGCTTTTCATGTAGCTTAAAGCTAAAACCTGCAATCGAAGTCCAACATGCCCGATATTAAAGTTGCGTTTCTGTGATAGAAACATGATAAAAACTATTTCTGTACGACGGGGCCTAAGTTTTACGCACATCTTAAAGGTGACTAAATGACTTTGCCGTCTTTGACATGTATTGTCCCCTATCTTAAGCCATTGTATCAATAGAACGGAGGTGTTACGAGCGTAGTTTGCCCCGGACCCTGGTACAGGTGATGCGACAATGCTGACAGATATTGTGTTAAATGACTGCCCAATTCACGCGATGTTACCACGACAGAGGCGCGACCCACGATTCAAAAAGGGTACTTAGGACCCAGTAGGGCGCTTCGGTGGATTTCCTTACACCAATGGATGCTGGAATTCCGAATCAAAGTGGACCTAGAGTAACCCTAAAACCCCCATGCCGAAGGGTGTCAAAAATAGCAGGTTGACCTCGCTGAAGGCCTGCTTGTTTTTACCGTATCTAGTGAGGCTGCATTAAGTAGTCGAATGAGGTTCTTGAATGCGGTCAATTGTTAATATTCAAATTAAGGAGTATTTAGGAATAACACTTTTTGTGTGCAAGCCGACTTAATGATTATATCGGCCGTACTAATAAGGCTTCTTGCTGCGCGAGTCGAGAGTTTCTTAATTTGATAAAGACCCAGACGTGCAATAACGGCTCGACTTGTCTAAATGAGGGCGTGCTCGGTTAATGGGGAAACTTGTCAGATCGACGGGTGCTTGTTGTATAATTAGTTCTATATAGGCATACGTGCCTCGACCTCTCCTCTATACATCACTTGGTGACTAGCATATTGAGAGTTAACATTATTTTCTTGATTGATTTATTTTATTAACTGATTCTTGTCACGTTTTCGAATGATATCAATTCAATTCAATATATTTTATTGCATAAAACAACACACTGTATGTTTATAGCAAATAAAGAAATTATAAAAAGATATCACTACACATGTAAACATCAGAAGTAACCGATGCAGAACACAATAAGTACGCATATGTGTGCGGGATAAAAAAAAAAAGTCGCCAAAAGCTTTAACTCTTTCAGCGCCGAATTATTTAAAGTTGACTCTTCCATGTTCAAAATCGGGCGTCTCCATTTCTCATGTAATAAAAGTTTGGACTATTTTGATAACTAAAAGGCAAACGATGCTGATTTCAGGTGAGACAGCTCGTTACTAGCTAACTCGCCTGAATCAGTATTGTTTGCAAAAGCCTCAATATTGCCATTGGCGCTGAAAGAGTTAGGGCCTATATCTACTGATGAAATCAATATTTTCCTTCATGTAGCAAACGTGCAGCAGACGACATCATAAGTATCTGCTCAGACATATAGAATGAAAGCGCATTTTAAAATGGAACGGAGGTGAAAATATTGTTGCAAAATGAGAATTTGCTTATTAGAAGCATTTTTTTCCAACTCTGTTTTTAAATATCGTCTGCTGTAGATGCGCCCAAATGCGTCTGCAAGTGGTAAAGGACTAAATCACAATTTGCTATTGATACTGGAACTGAACTCTACGACAAATCAGAGACACATGTGTTTATATGTCTCTGGACGAAACAGAGACACCTGTGTTTATATGTCTCTGGACGAACCATCTGTAAACTAGTAAAAAGTCTCCTCCCTCACAAACAGTCCGAAGTCACGAATAAATGCGATTTATCAATTAACCCAGATAAGTAATCGATAAACATATTGATCGTATAGACAATATTTACCCATTAAAAGTCGGCATCGCTAAACACGTATCAAACCAAACAGTGCTAATCTTTTACATTATTGACTTTTTATTTAGATAAATATCCCATTCCTCTCACTGTCTATATCATCCCATTCCTCTCATATACGACGCATCTGCAACAGACGACACTGTAAATATCCAGACAACATTCTCTATAAACCCTTTCCCTTATACGACAATTCTGCAGCAGACGACTTTGAACGTATTTTGTTAAAAAAATAGAAAATCTCCATAATTGAATGGATAACCTATGACAAAAAGTGGAAAACATTGTGGCAAAATGAGAAATTGCACGTTTTGTGCAATTTCTTCTTTTGTCACTATGTTTTCAAAAAGCCGTCTGCTGCAGAGGCGTCAGAAAGCGTCTATATGAGGGAAAGGGTTAATAAAAGCAATACAACATTCTCTATTAATAAAAGCAATACAAAATCTTTTATTGCATAATGATAATGCGTGTCTCCTAGTGTATGTATACTAATGGAAAGAGGTTAAATAATCGAAAGCGACCTTCTTTTTTATAAAACCCGGACGTCTCTGCAGCAGACGACTTTTGAAAGTATTGTGGGAAGCGGACAAAATCCTCATAATTAGCAATTTCTCAGTTTGCCACAATGGTTTCACCTTTATTCATAAAATGTTCTTTCACTTAGAGTGAGTTCTAAATATATGTTCAAAGTCGTCTGCTGCAGAATTGTTGTTAGATAGGAAAGGGTTTAATTGTGACTGATGAATAGAGAATGTATGTAGTTGTATTTACATATCGGTTGCGCCAGAAGAAACAGGGGTATTCGTGTATCTCTACTGTTCGCCTAGGAGTACATTTGAAAACGTTTGTTTCAAATACAAGTTCAATACTAGTAGATGAACAACTTAATTCGTAGTCCATGGGAATTCACTCTGACCGCCCCCCCGCCCCCCACCCCCACCCCCCCCCCCCCCCCCTCCCACACACACACACCCTGTATGTGGGGACAAGACTAGGGGTGCGTCAAGCTATATTTTCATGTCTTCTCACTCAGAAAGATACGTGTATGAGACCGATTTCAAAATCCGTATATACATACCCGGGTAAATCAATTGTTATGAAGTAATTGATATCATCACCTATGTATTCAACTTAATTGTTATTGCAATTGATATCAACACTTATGTATTAAACGCAATTGTTATTGCAATTGATATCAACACTTATGTATTAAACGTAATTGTTATTGCAATTGATATCAACACTTATGTATTCGGAATTGTTATTAGAATTGATATCAACACTTATGTATTAAAAAGAAGTGTTATTGCCAGGGGCGTAGCTCCCTTTAGGCACTGTAGGCACGTGCCTACACATTTTTTTCTCAAAATGCCCCAAAATGCAGCTGCGGCGATAGACATCTGCGTAATGTATCGACCAGATCAGCCTGCGTTGTCCGCGCAGACTGATCCGGCCGACACATTCCGTCTAAGGGGGAGGGGTGAATAGATAGAGTAGTGATTCCTGAAACAGAAAATCCACAGGAGGCGAAAGGTTTCTATCCGGGTACGCCTGTGTGGCATGCTTAGGCTGATCCGGGTCGATACTTTACGCAGAGTCCACAATGTTGATTTTCTCACGAGACGGCCTACACATTGATTATTGCCAAGCTACGCCCCTGATTGCCATTGCAATGCGATCGTGCTTGTCATAAATATCCCCCTCTGCAACGGTTGTATTTCACTGACGTTACTCTAGTATCTGTAGAAACTAGTAGACATAGAAATATTGATAGAAATTAACCGAGACATATATGTCTCCGAAATGACAGAATACGTCCCTTTTTCAAATCCGGAATCCGCTGTGGTCGAGTGGTTAGCGTCGGGGATTTCGAAGCCGAGTGTCCCGGGTTCGATCCCCGGTCGCGGCACTACGGTCATGGTGGAGTGCCCTTGGGCAAGGCACATTTTCCAGCCTAGTACTGGTTTGTTTACCCAGGGATCATGAATAAGTGAACTGTCGCCGTGATATAACTGAAATAATGTTGAAAGCGGCTTAAAACCCCAATAAATAAATAAATGTTTCAAATCCGATGATGGAGAGGATGAGAATCATTTCGTTCTGATATTCTCGTCTGTTATGTCTTATTGAGTAAACAATATATCGAAATACATTTTTACTGATATCCTATATATATTTAAATTGATATCTCCGTTGAACAGCCCAAGTAAAAAACGTTTGAATAATTTGGCGTTATATTGTTTTAAATCATTTGAGAACTGAAGGAAATCTCATTCATATTAAAATTTACCTTTTTCAGACGACCTTTGAAAACATTGTGGCAAAATGCTCATGAGCAATGCCAGAATGTTTTCAACTCTATTAAATGATCATACTTTCAAAACTGGTGAATTTTCATATTTGAGCCTTGATATTTTCAAAGTCGTCTTCTTTGCACGCGATAAAAGGTGTTAAAGTATGTGTCATTAAATGTTTTCAGAGCGTACAGCTCTAAAATATTATATCAGGGAAACGGTTGTGGAGAGGGAAGCGGCGCATGATTTGGTCTTAAGAGATGTTTCTATTCTAACAATTAATCCGAACATTTGTTTTGTTGCCATACCATATAAACTTACTGATTTCTAATCGTCTTGTTTTTTTATTACTTTTTAAAATGTCTAGAAACGCTAAACCGTTTAACGACCAAAAAAACAAACTTGCCCTTTATTGTAAGATCACCCTAAACACTTGCTCTTTATTGTAAGATCACCCTAAACACTTGCTCTTTATTGTAAGATCACTCTAACCAAACTTGCTCTTTATTGTAAGATCACTCTAACCAAACTTGCTCTTTATTGTAAGATCACTCTAACCAAACTTGCTCTTTTTTGTAAGATCACTCTAACCAAACTTGCTCTTTTTTGTAAGATCACTCTAGCCAAACTTGCTCTCTATTGTAAGATCACTCTAACCAAACTTGCTCTTTGTTGTAAGATCACTCTAACCAAACTTGCTCTTTTTTGTAAATATCCTTTTTAGCTAAGAAACCCAATTCATTTTAAATACGAATCATTGATATTCGTATGTGCTTTTTTCCTTTTCTTTCACAACATCTGGAATTTATTTTATTTTTATTCCAATATATTCAAAGCAGACGACCCGGAAAAAACTCCTGAAACATGTAGAAGATAAGCCAACCCTCCAGGTTCGTCATATCTTGTTGTGTTATTTATTCAGCGGCGTGGTAGAAGTTCATTTTGAGGTTATTTCCAATGTAATGATAATCTTTGTTCTTAGTTATATCTTTTAGTACGCTGATATCACTTTACATGTAAACACATTGAGGGGAAAAAGCAATTTCTTCAAAACGTGGGACATTAGATTCTTTCAGATTCAGAATATTTGATTGACTCAAACTTTACAAAGTTTATGGTCATTTACAAATATACAAGAAAAAAATATATATGTGTGTATCAAGGAAAGAATGGTCTCAACATAGTTTTGGAGGACAAACTGCTTTATCATATTAGAAGCTTTAAAAAGGTAATAGCCAACTATACCATGCAGATGAATATGTAGTAAAAGACATATGGCATCTCATATCACTTTATTTACATACACATATGTATGCTGCCACATATCGTATTATCATATTCAAACAATGTCAAAGACGTAAAGAAACTAAAGTATATCATGTACATACGTTTTTATATTTCATCGTGTAGAGAAGACATTGATTGGTGATCGGGAAGTTCGTGGAATGTAATCATCCATTGCAGATTTATGTTTTATTGGGATTTTACGCCGCCTTCAATTTCAACATTATATCAGTTATATCACGGCGATAGTTCACTTATTCATGATCCCTGGGTAAACAAACCAGTACTAGGCTAGGAAATGTGCCTTGCCCAAGGGCACTCCACCATAACCGTCGTGCCGCGACTGGGGATCGAACATTGATAGAATAATTGTTAAATATTTAACACAGCTATGTGTTTACAGATTAACACTTTCCCACATATAGGCGCTTTCAGACGCCTCTGCAGCTGAAGACTTTTTGAAAACATTGTGGCAAAGGTGAAATTGCGCATGATGAGCAATTTCACCATTTGCCACAATGTTTTCATCTCTATTTAATAATTAAACTGTCATTAATGAAGATTTTTCACATTTTTGAAAAGATGTTTTCAAAAGTCGTCTGCTACAGATTTGTTGTATCTTGGAAAGGGTTAAAGAAAAGGAAGAGAAATGCAAATTGTTTACTTCGATAGAATTTGATTAACCTAAAATTATTATATCAATGTGTAATATATATTATAAATTCAGCGGAAATACTGATGACTCTTCATAGTGTTTGTATTTTAAAAAACTTAAAATGGAAAGAACAATTGTGTAATAGTATAAGCGTTAACTACTTTGCACCAATGTTTCCCATTTCATTTTGGCGTAAACTTCCTTTCCATTTTTCTAGTGTCACATTTTACAGGGGCATCATAGGTCGGTTGTACGATGAAAATGGTTTAAAAAGAGCTTCTATATCAAAGACGGGAGTGTTTATCTTCGTTTATTTTTGTAAGCGCGCAGTCCATCCCCATACTAATATTTCCTCAGAACTTTACATAAGAACTATTTTCCGGTGTAAGCGAGATATGGACCGGCAGGGACTAACGAAACGTGTGGTCAGTAATCACGATAAGACTTGACCGTTTGGGAACGCTTTTCATGCTTAAGCTGACCAAAGGGTATTGATTTACTAATAAAATAGTTTATGTTTTGATATTGGCTTGATAAAGGAGTGTTTGTAAACTTTGGTATCGCTCGGTCACGGATGTCAGGGTTACGGTGACCTATGCTGATTTGTTTTCCTTTTGATTTGAGGGGATTTTGAATTGTGGGAAGTAAAACTTCTAATCTTCCAACAGACCTCGCGATCAAAAGAGTATTCACATCCCGAATGCTTACATGCCACTTCAACCCTATGTTGTGAATACGCAAAAGAATCGTATAACTCTGTATTAAGCCTTACATTTTCAGATATTGCATGTTTTATCTTCAGATATTGCATGTTTTATTTTCAGATATCGCATGTTTAATCTTCAGATATTGCATGTTTTATTTTCAGATAGTGCATGTTTTATTTTCAGATATTTTCAGATATTGCATGTTTTATTTTCAGATATTGCATGTTTTATCTTCAGATATTGCATGTTTTATTTTCAGATATTGCATGTTTTATTTTCAGATATTGCATGTTTTATCTTCAGACATTTTCGTAGCAAACGCCACTAGGCAGCACATAAGGTAATTGATTAATTCTGAGTTTTATCCCGTTAACACAGAATAAGAATGCAGATTAATTAGGCCCGCTGAAAAGTCCCTACACTGCGGGTAGTTTCACAAGTAGCCTGTACAAAATGTTTGGTTCAGACTTTAAAGTAGTATGGAGAATCTTACTATGTGATAAGTATGCTGTAACAATACGGTGACAATACAGTCAATAATCATACGGTTATACAGCGGACTAGACACCGTATGTAATTGAAAACGTCTGAAGAAAAATCCGATTTACACTGATCTAGTTCAATATATTAAACATTATCATCCTTCCCTGATTCAGACATCGTGTAACCGTAAAATACCGCTGTTGCAAACAAACGTTAACCCTTTCTTTCATATAAACGCTTTCTGACGCCTCTGCAGCAGACGGCTTTTTTTGAAAACATAGTGACAAAAGAAGAAATTGCTCAAAACGAGCAATTTCTCCTTTTGCCACAATGTTTTCCACTTTTATCCATTCAATTATAGAGATTTTCTATGTCGTCTGCTGCAGAATTGTTGTTTGAGGGAAAGGGTTTAGTGACAGGAAAAGACCCACAAATGAGCGATTTCTCCTTTCTAACAGTGTTACGTTTAATGTCCACAATCAGTTTTTAAAGCACACAACTTAAAGGTGCTGAAATCCAGATGAAGATCAAAATTTTGAAATGTTGAAACTTCTACAAATATTGCTTATAGCAGCTGGGACAAATAAAACGTATTAGTGGCCCAGATAGCAGGGACCTGCTTATAGTGACAAGAAAGTAAGTAATGTTTAGTTCAAAACTATTTTGGCAGTAACATTTGGAAAAACATTAAATTGAAAGTCATGAAAATGTACAAATGTTGGCTTACTAAGTATGTTACCGAGTAAAATTGAATCATAAACGATCGATATTTAGACGTTTATTGAACTGGAAAGTAAAATGAATACTCCTTTTTTAACCCAGAATTATGATTCTAATATTTCAAGACAATTTTCGAACAGTTTTAAAACTTTGACTATATTATCGTGTTCATCACCTTTTAAATACTATATCAGGTACGTGTTCGATTTTATATGTTTAAAATGCTCATACGATACATATTGGTATCTGCTGTTGTCAAAAGAGTTGTATATTAAAGGAGTATCTATTTATAAATGTATACCAAACTACTAAATTGTTTTGCTATAAAAACCATCAATTGTCTGAAACTTGTTATCATTTCCATGTACTTTAATTATGTATGTTAAATATACTTATGTTCTTTTCTGTTTAAACCTTTCCCACCTGCTGATGCAATAGCAGCAGACGACTTTAGAAAATATTGTGGCCAAAGGTGACATTGCTCGTGATGAGCAATTTCCCCTTTGGCCACAATGTTTTCTACTTTATTTAACAATTAAGCTTTCTTTTATGGAGATTTTTTAGGTTTTTGTCACTTCTGTTTTCAAAGTCGTCTTCTGCAGATTTGTTGTATGTGGGAAAGGGTTAATCAAGTATTAATGCCTACATCCCGTTTATCATATGTATACACATATAAACATATCAAATACATACATGAAACAAACAAAAGAGAGCATTCATTGTGCGTTGCTTGTTTGTATAGCCGGAGTTCGAACAAATGACGTTAATTGATAAACCTCGTCGTAACCGACTTGACTACAAACTTATCAACCCCTTCTAGTGAAATGCAGCTATACTTCTCATGCGAACAGAATTGTCAGTATTTCGATCTTTCAATTATTGCCAAATATAAGAATTCAGAAATATGCACTCTACCCATATATAATTATAGTTTAAAGATTTCACTTTCATTATTTTTTTCTGGCCACTTGCTTATTTTTTTGATACATTTGTAGTAATTATTTGTTTGCTTTTCCCCCCATCACTACTCGGTGGCGCAGCCTCCCTCTCAACAGGTTAGGTGTGTGACACCTGCATGTATATATGTTTTTTTACCAGTCTTAATTGTATCTCCAGTCTGTTCTATTCAATTTCATTTATATTGTATTCTCACCTAATCAAACATTGTGTTACAACAAACTAAATTAGTGATTCGGAATAATGAAATATGTTTACTCACTATATTTCGAAACTCAAATATACTAAGTAAAAAAGTAGTGGAACAAAATAACGCAAAAAAAAGCATATTTCAGTCATTTTTAATACACAGACAACAGCGTTAAATACCATTATAGGATAATCATTTTCAAATGAAATTTAGAAATAATTTAGAAAAGTGAATGAACCGAAAGGGCACAACATAACTTTTAAGAAAAGAATATATTTCACTACATTGAATTGATCATACGTTTGAAAAAATATTAAACGATAAACGAATTAAACATAAACGACAACATCCCGCAGAAAATCAGCAAAACCCAACATGGACATCATTGATAAATTTCCATTTTTTATAACTGTGAGCTCGGATATTACGTCTAACATCGTTAAAACTCGCCTCAGTTTGTGTGTTTTGATTAATAAAATAACGTTCTGTGATGTTTTAGATTATGTTTGGAAAATGTAGATGTTTGTTATCTTATGCTGTTGTTTTGCTTATAATTATCATAATTTAAACAACTTAAATATTTATAAGAAAAACGTCAATGACGCGAAAAATGACATTGGGATGAATACCTCGCGCAACCTCTTTGTTTACAGTATCATAACAACTACATTGTTGTTGTTTTTCGGCCAAATTGCTTGACTTCTCTTTGTTCTCCAAATAAGCAATAGATGGAAACATAAATTATTGAAAAGGAAGAACAGCATACATGTCAATAGTTATTTCACTAAGAATGATTTGTCCATGTACAATAATCTATCTTATACTGTAGTACGTCCTTTTACCAAAGACATAAGACATAAGTTTAAGCATATTTTATTTCCCATATTTACATCATTTGATATATACAATACATCCATTTTGGATTGGGATGATAGTGCAAAAGTATGCTACTTATAATAAAGTGATATACATAGCTGATCTTCACGTATAAACAATAGTGTAGGTTCCTCTGGTCTTGGACGACATTAACTGCGAACATATAAGCTATTTATTCTCATTTGTAAACAGACGCCGAGACACCGTTCTGCTTTCTATATATATATGAAATATATTATTTTAAAGAAAGTGAAAAACATGTTATTTTAAAATGCCCAGTTTTCATTGATTTTAGAGACGGTCTTTTCAACAAAGCCTTTACTTACATATTGCTGTGCACCGTGTTAGTGAAATGTCCCCAGTAATTCCCCATCTCTTATAACTGAGAGTGGCATTGTACGTTCATTGTTGTAATCATTTATGTTATAAATGTAAATCTATATGTACTATGATGAGATTATACATATGAAGATTATAACTTATTTCTTACAATGGTGAAGATGAAATCTGTATTTCCTCCAATAGAGACAAAGCTCTGACTGCTAATCATGTTATCTATTGCTACAGTCATTCATTCATTTTCCTGTTCATTATGTTGTCATCATACATATATGATCATTTAGTTGTTATTGAATCCTCCTCTCACTTTCTAGATCATCGTTCATGGATGGCCAAGTAGCCATATTCACTATGCTGTGTTATTATATTGACTGATATACGACAGTGGCGTATTACTGAATAGTATCGATGTCGTTATATTATTATTTCATTTCTATTATCTAAACATATATTCATTTTAAGGGAAATAAAACATAGAAATTGATACGTTTCGTTTCTGTTTACAGCTTCAAAATGCCATTAAGATAAATGATATCCATTCAATAAAGAACACTAGATTTTAGATTGAGTATTTTGGATATCCATTCAATAAAGAACACTAGATTTTAGATTGAGTATTTTGGATATCCATTCAATAAAGAACACTAGATCTTAGATTGAGTATTTTGGATATCCATTCAATAAAGAACTCTATATTTTAGATTGAGTATTTTGGATATCCATTCAATAAAGAACACTAGATTTTAGATTGAGTATTTTGGATATCCATTCAATAAAAAACTCTATATTTTAGATTAAGTATTTTGGATATCCATTCAATAAAGAACACTTGATTTTAGATTGAGTATTTTGGATATCCATTCAATAAAGAACACTAGATTTTAGATTGAGTATTTTGGATATCCATTCAACAAAGAACAATCATTTTTATGTCCTACTTGGTGAAGTACTACAACACGCAACATCAACCTAACGTAGTATAGACGTCATTGTTTCACCTTTCCCACTGACGTTATAAGCATAATTTACATATCTTTGTGAGAAATTATCATAACTCTCTGACATGTAAACTTCTATGTTAATAAATCATTCTCCTCTGAAAACAATTACAAATATCCAAATCGCTGAACAAGTCCGAATGCCCAAACGTTACGACAATGAATATTAAGGAAGGTGCATTATACCTTTCAATGAAACATTGAAAACTGTTTAATTAACTTTGAAAACAGCTGAAAGGAAACAGTACATGTTCGTAGTACATAGTAACATTTCATCAAGATAAACAGATTTATAGTTTATTCATTCGAACAATTTTTGATGCCAAATGAACATTTTTATTTATTAGATTTATTTCTGTTTCTGATTTTATAACCAACGCCGACGGAAAATCGAATAATCGTATTCCTCCGTAGTTAGTCATTTTCCGAATACAGACGTATTTGACGCTTCAGAAGACCTTCGAAGACATTGTGACAAAAAGAGATAATGCTCAATGTTAACAACTCTATTCAATAATTATACTTTCCGTGGTGCTTCACATACATTTTGAAGAGTTACAGTTACATTGAACATGTGAATAAATTCTAGCTAGTGTATTTTGAAGAAATGTTAGGTTTCGTATGTAGAGTGAATGTTAATGTTTAGATGTAAATCAATATAAGATTGATAATGTCAGATGTTATTTAAGCTTTGAAACGTGAATTTAATATAAGGGTTCATAAAAACGTTTACTGTGAGATTATCAGAAAATATTTCAGATAGTTTGAAAATCGGCGAGATGATTACCAGTATTCCTAGGCACTTTAGTTAAGACTTTTGTTATAATTCGAAAACAATTTTAATGTGTATGTGCTTGACCATTCGATTCGTTTTTGTTATGATCCTGCGAGTTTCTTATTATGATTAATTTATTTAGTGTTAATTTGTATTCATATTTTAATATTGGAACATCTTGAATACAAAATTAACTATTTCCTATTCTCTGACACCTTATACACAGCAGACGAGTTCAGAAAACATTCTGGTATGAAGAGAATTTGAGAATTCTACCAGAAATGATAACATATTAATTATACAGCAGACGATTTCAGAAAACATTTTGGAATAAAGAGAATTTGAGAATTCTACCAGAAATGATAACATATTAATGAATTGACTTTATTTCTGCTTTATATTAACTTCAGCAGTTGTTGCTGTCCGGAGGGAAAATTGTAAGTGTAAACCAAAGACCGTCTTCAAACGTTCTGTCATTTATAAATCTCACATGAGGTTGTTTATAATGTAAATCTATGAACATCATTATGACTGTTATGTTACATATAAAACGGATGAACATAAAAGCCACATCTACCTTTTATGTTCATATAACAGGACTAGTATTGGACATCATTTAGTAAACAGAACAGAAGTATATATATGCAGAATGTTATAATGGTTTGTGCAAGGTTAAATCACGGTCAATTTATACCTGTAACTGTCTACTATATGATGTCATTTTTTATTCAGGAAAAGTTAAATATCATCATTTTAACGGGTAACTAACGACAAAATACGCGTTCCACTATCAAAGCCAGCAACTTCAAATCTAAAGACGGAATCATCCTGCTATTTACGACATTTTGAAAACTAACAGTCCATTTCCCGGATTTCTTATAAAAACATCGAAGTGTACATGTACAAGAGTATGTATGTATAAGGGCACACATTTTCAAAACTCTCTCAAAACCAAAGAAAGTCTATGTTAACAAATATCAACTCACCTTCATGTTCGATAAGCTGTTGCGCCGCCTTGCAGCTGTACGTCACGTTATTAACGTGTCTTGGTACGACTGACGTTACCGTCTGTACGAAAGGCTGATTGTTTGTTACTGTCGTTTGCGAGAATGCATCGAATCTCCAGGGACAAAATGGCGACGTAGACGCTGATTGTGGGTGCTGGGGCGGGGGATCCCGGGGGATACCATAGTTCTGATTGACAGTATCCTGTGAGACGGGCGTGTTATTATACATGGATAATTCCCGGGGTAGGTACATCAGGTTTCCTTGTTGGGTGTCGAGTAGATCTGGACTGTTATTGTGTCGGTAGGCCGGGTTGGTCAGACCCAGAAGTTCCTGGATGGCGAATGATGACGGTCTCTGACCAGCCTGGGAATACATGTGAGTATACTGGTTCCCGTTATTGTTGTAGTTATTGTGAAAGGGGTCCATCTGATGCTGACCCGTATTCAACGATCCAGTCATGTCCTCAATACAAAATCCACGATCCAACATTTCTTTAACAAATTATTGATGTCTAATACTAAATTCGCTGTAACTTTATTATTTGTTTGTTAATCTCTTAAAAATGTGTTCGATTTACAGAGAAATATTAAACTATTTCAAAATTAAAACCGAGTATAAGGTCTTTAAAATCAATTAATACTCACGTTTGCTATAATCATTTTAAAAACAAAATTAAAAACACGCTTGTCACAAGACGAACTATTTCGAAAATGATCAACTATTGTGAATGCGGGAATATCTTAAAACACTGTATCGTGAGTCTATTTGAACCGTCAACACGAGTTATCAATGTTTTGTTGGAAGTGTAAATAAATTCGCTAATCGTGTAACACTTGTTACTGTCAAACATCTACATCACTCATTAATCTCTGAAGGGAAAATGTCGTCACTCAAGTATGATATCCCTAAGTACTAGACAGCAAATCGCTCCACTATTCTTTACGGTCTACCTCAAAATTTAGTCAAACTTTCCAGGCACTTTATATGAACTTCAATATTTCACTTTTTTCTAGCTTAAAGAAATAATCTGTATTTTGGAATATGTTAATGCTGTTAGATATCCCCGGTAAACTCACGTAATATTTATTGAATGATTTGGAAGAATAAAAGGAAATAATTAAACCAGTCCCAGTTCTCACCGTGTATTGGATTATGCATAGGTTGACCAATGGAAACGCGCCTAGTGGAGAAGATTGTCAATAAAACTGTCCTAAGAGCTCTCCTTATTGGACGGACTGTTTAGCTCTCAAATAAGGGGAGGAGCCAATAAGCATTTCCTGAACTCTGAGGTATTCTGTAGCATACTTGGTTGTCCACACGTGTGCTTCTCTTTTGCATTTCGATTATTTATTGAAAACGTAGAATACAATATCGTAAAAGAGTGAAGATGTAAATTATATCAGTGACGTAAACAAGATCTCATCTTCGTTCCTGATTATATTTTTCTTTTTTTTGTCCATTTCTTAAAACCAGAAGAACCAATGAAAATTTGATTTTATATAAAGAAAGAAATTTAGTTTTAGGGTATGTTATTCGTGCGAAGTAAAGCACATGTATATAAAATAACATATTTTATAATACAGTAAACATGTAAATACATCTAGTTGTTCAACAACATGTGCAATGAAGAAAGCGATCGGTGAGACTAGTTGCATGCTGATCGTCCTCGAGTTCTCATTGTTTTTTTATGTTTACATGTAAGTAATTTTATAATGTATTTGAAATATCCATTTAGTTAGAATTGTAAGTGGTCATCATTTAACCGTTTATTTTACATACTATTTCCATATTTGTACCTGCTTATCTCATTAAAAATACTTGATTAAGATTCTTAAATAGCTATAAAGACTTCTCTTTTTTACAGAAAGTCATCTGCTGCAGAGACGTCAAAAATCACCGTTATCAGGTATATGAAAAACATTCTAAACTTTGATACTTGTAAATAAGCGAGAATAAGAGTCATGTCCAAATTTGTTCTTTATTTTTTATTTTGTCACGATCGCCAGCGAACTACACATCTGCCGAGTGTGATTAATGTGTGTGTTTAACTACGTATATGTACAGTGTGATCAATGTGTTTGTTTAACTACGTATCTGTACATTGTGATCAAATAGTTTGTTTAACTACGAATCTGTAAATTGTGATCGATGTGTTAGCTTAATTACGTATCTGTACAGTGAGATCAATGTGTTTGTTTAACTACGGATATGTACAGTGTGATCAACGTGTTGGTTTAACTACGTATCTGTACAGTGCGATCAATGTGTTTGTTTAACTACGTATCTGTACAGTGTGATCAATGTGTTTGCTTACCTACGTATATGTACAGTGTGATCAATGTGTTTGTTAAACTACGTATCTGTACAGTGTGATCGATGTGTTTGCTTACCTACGTATATGTACATTGTGATCAAATAGTTTGTTTAACTACGTATATGTACATTGTGATCGATGTGTTAGCTTAACTACGTATCTGTTCATTGTGATCCATGTGTTTGTTTAATTACGTATCAGTACAGTGTGATAAATTTGTTTGCTTAATTACGTATCTGTACAGTGTGATCAATGTGTTTGCTTACTTACGTATATGTACAGTGTGATCAATGTGTTTGTTTAACTACGTATCTGTACATTGTGATCAAATAGTTTGTTTAACTACGAATCTGTACAGTGTGATCGATGTGTTAGCTTAATTACGTATCTATACAGTGAGATCAATGTGTTTGTTTAACTACGGATATGTACAGTGTGATCAACGTGTTGGTTTAACTACGTATCTGTACAGTGCGATCAATGTGTTTGTTTAACTACGTATCTGTACAGTGTGATCAATGTGTTTGCTTACCTACGTATATGTACAGTGTGATCAATGTGTTTGTTAAACTACGTATCTGTACAGTGTGATCAATGTGTTTGCTTACCTACGTATATGTACATTGTGATTAATTTGTTTGTTTAACTACGTATCTGTACAGTGTGATCAATGCGTTTGCTTAGCTACGTATCTGTACAGTGTGATCCATGTGTTTGTTAAACTACGTATCTGTACATTGTGATCAAATAGTTTGTTTAACTACGTATATGTACATTGTGATCGATGTGTTAGCTTAACTACGTATCTGTACATTGTGATCCATGTGTTTGTTTAATTACGTATCAGTACAGTGTGATAAATTTGTTTGCTTAATTACGTATCTGTACAGTGTTATCAATGTGTTTGCTTACTTACGTATCTGTACAGTGTGATCAATGTGTTTGCTTACCTACGAATCTGTACATTGTGATCAATGTGTTTGTTTAACTACGTATATGTACAGTGTTATCAATGTGTTTGTTTAACAACGTATCTGTACAGTGTGATCAATGTGTTTGCTTACCTACGTATATGTACAGTGTGATCAATGTGTTTGTTTAACTACGTATCTGTACAGTGTGATCAATGTGTTTGTTTAACTACGTATATGTACAGTGTTATCAATGTGTTTGTTTAACAACGTATCTGTACAGTGTGATCAATGTGTTTGCTTACCTACGTATATGTACAGAGTGATCAATGTGTTTGTTTAACTACGTATCTGTACAGTGTGATCAATGTGTTTGTTTAACTACGTATCTGTACAGTGTGATCAATGTGTTTGTTTAACTACGTATATGTACAGTGTTATCAATGTGTTTGCTTACCTACGTATATGAACATTGTGATCAATTTGTTTGTTTAACTATGTATATGTACATTGTGATCAATGTGTTTGCTTACCTACGTATATGTACAGTGTGCTCAATGTGTTTGTTAAACTACATATCTGTACAGTGTGATCAATGTGTTTGCTTACTTACGTATATATACAGTGTGATCAATGTGTTTGTTAAACTACGTATATGCGCATTGTGATCAATGTGTTTGCTTACTTACGTATATGTACATTGTGATCAATGTGTTTGCTTACTTACGTATATGTACATTGTGATCAATGTGTTTGTTTAACTACGTATCTGTACAGTGGGATCAATGTGTTAGCTTAACCACGTATCTGTACAGTGTGATCAAGTAGTTTGTTTAACTACAAATCTGCACATTATAATCAATGTGTTTGTTTAATTACGTGTCTGTACATTATAATCGATGTGTTAGCTTAACCGCGTATCTGTACAGTGTGATCAATTAGTTTGTTTAACTACGAATCTGCACATTATAATCGATGTGTTTGTTTAATTACGTATCTGCACATTATAATCGATGTGTTAGCTTAACCGCGTATCTGTACATTGTGATCAATTAGTTTGTTTAACTACGAATCTGCACATTATAATCGATGTGTTTGTTTAATTACGTATCTGCACATTATGATCGATGTGTTAGCTTAACCACGTATCTGTACAGTGTGATCAATTAGTTTGTTTAACTACGAATCTGCACATTATAATCGATGTGTTTGTTTAATTACGTGTCTGTACATTATTATCGATGTGTTAGCTTAACCACGTATCTGTACAGTGTGATCAATTAGTTTGTTTAACTACGAATCTGCACATTATAATCGATGTGTTTGTTTAATTACGTATCTGCACATTATGATCGATGTGTTAGCTTAACCACGTATCTGTACAGTGTGATCAATTAGTTTGTTTAACTACGAATCTGCACATTATAATCGATGTGTTTGTTTAATTACGTATCTGCACATTATAATCGATGTGTTAGCTTAACCACGTATCTGTACAGTGTGATCAATTTGTTTGTTTAACTACGAATCTGCACATTATAATCGATGTGTTTGTTTAATTACGTATCTGCACATTATGATCGATGTGTTAGCTTAACCACGTATCTGTACAGTGTGATCATTATAATCGATGTGTTTGTTTAATTACGTATCTGCATAGTGTGATCAATGTGTTTGTATAACTTCATATATGTACAGTGTGATTAATGTGTTTGTTTAATTACGTATACTTACGATATTACGATATCTTCCTTTAACTACGTATCTGTACATTATCATCGATATGTTTGTTTAACTATGTATATGTACAGTGTGATCGATATCTCCGTTTAACTACGTATCTGTACATTATAATGAATGTGTTTGTTAAACTACGTATCTGTAGATTATAATCGATGTGTTTGTTTAACTATGTATATGTACAGTGTGATCTATGTCTTTCTTTAACTACGTATCTGTATATAATAATCGATGCGTTTGTTTAACTTTGTATATGTACAGTGTGATCAATGTGTTTGCTTAACTACGTATCTGTACAGTTTAATACATGTAGATGGCTTCCCTTATCTACGTATCTGTGCAGTTTAATAGATGTCTTCTTTTTTACTACGCATCTGAACAGTGTGATCGATGCTCTTCTTTAAATACGCATATGTACACACTACAATGTGATTGATGCTCTTCTTTAAATACGCATATGTACAAACTACAATGTGATTGATGCTCTTCTTTAAATACGCATATGTACACACTACAATGTGATCGATGCTCTTCTTTAAATACGCATATGTATAAACTACAATGTGATCGATGCTCTTCTTTAAATACGCATATGTACACACTACAATGTGATCGATGCTCTTCTTTAAATACGCATATGTAAAAACTACAATGTGATCGATGCTCTTCTTTAAATACACATATGTACACACTACAATGTGATCGATGCTCTTCTTTAAATACGCATATGTATACACTACAATGTGATCGATGCGCTTCTTTAAATACGCATATGTACAAACTACAATGTGATCGATGCTCTTCTTTAAATACGCATATGTAAAAACTACAATGTGATCGATGCTTTTATTTAAATACGCATATGTACACACTACAATGTGATCGATGCTCTTCTTTAAATACGCATATGTAAAAACTACAATGTAATCGATGCTCTTCTTTAAATACGCATATGTGATCGATGCCTTGCTTTTTCTATGTAACTTCACAATGGATTCCGCTAACTACGCATATGTACAGTGCAACCGATGGCCTCCTTTAAATACGAATCTGTAAAGAGTGATCGGTGCTTTGTTTTAAAGAATAAATTAAATACGCATCACTTTAGTGTGTGATCGGGATCTTTTTTAAACTATGCAATCGTAAATTGATATCAATTTGATGTATCGGTGCAGAGTTTTCAATATGATCCTTTAACTACGTATCTGCACAGAGTTATCGATGTGTTTCATTAATGCCGTAGTTGACTAATACAGTACCAAATATGGTAATGATACGTAACCAAACTATGATGTGACGACATTGAAATATGATTTCAAGCCATTCAAAATGCGGAAGTGGGGCGTGATTGACACGCCATCATCATCATATGTGGGTGTTTACCCTCGCCTATCGGCATAAAGCCATTTGGCGAGCAGCTATTGTTCTCTCTCCAATTATTTTTTATTTCTGGGAGTAGACTATATTTGGTTATTTCATTTTTTTTATTATGATATATACATGACTTTTGATTTTCATTGTTTGTTTTTCATGTTACATATCCCGCTTTCTGTTTATAGTTATAGTATTGTATATAAGTGTGTGTGTGTAGTTGACACGCCATTCATACATACATTGTAATATATGTGTAAATCGTGCTATTTCTTTATTGAAAATATCAAAATTTGTATTGTTTTTCTTTATTTTGTCTTAAAAGTTATACTAGGTATATAATGAAAGGAAAATTATGTTGCAGAAGCGAGACAATGCATTTTTATTGTCTACTTGGGGTAGGTCAAATTGATATCTCTGTCGACCTCGGTTTCCCAATATATCAATTATCCTCGCTTCCCGTAGTACAATACCAAACCAAGTATTGTTACTGCAACATAATATTCCCTATGTATGGAATAAGAAAGCGTTTATTCATAACACGGCGCATAAGCGGAAGTGGCACCTGCGTTTTTGCTCAATGGTGTTGGGAGGGTTACTAGAAAAACCGAAATACATGGACACCGATATACACAGATATGTACCAAAATACATGTACACCGATATACACAGATATGTACCGAAATACATGAACACCGATATACACAGATATGTACCGAAATACATGTACACCGATATACACAGATATGTACCGAAATACATGTACACTGATATACACAGATATGTACCGAAATACATGTACACCGATATACACAGATATGTACCGAAATACATGTACACCGATATACACAGATATGTACCGAAATACATGTACACCGATATACACAGATATGTGCCGAAATACATGTACACCGATATACACAGATATGTACCGAAATACATGTACAACGATATACACAGATATGTACCGAAATACATGTACACCGATATACACAGATATGTACCGAAATACATGTACACCGATATACACAGATATGTACCGAAATACATGTACACTGATATACACAGATATGTACCGAAATACATGTACACCGATATACACAGATATGTACCGAAATACATGTACAGCGATATACACAGATATATATACCGAAATACACTTCAAATGTATGGTTTTCTATGTTTCAGTGTTATATTTACTCAATTTATATATTTGTTTGCTTAATAAGATTATAAAAATGAAATAGTTATCATTATAAAAGGTTTCTTCGACCTCATACGACTAAAACCGAGGCTGAAATAGACACACTGTGCACTCCGGAAGAGATCAAACTGTCAAGATAACTGAATACTCCCCTTGGTTCAGTACCTGTTCTTGTGTATACCGTGTACGTTTGCTGCTAAAGCAGCAATTATTCACTTGTTTGGGATAGATATAAATTTAAAATATACTTCCAGGTGGTTCCATTACATGAACGGCTGTAACCAACACGAACAATACTAACTCGAGTAAATCATTCTCTCCTACCAAATGTCCCGGGAGTTTAGCAGACAGCGCGTGCACTGATGATGTCTCCAGGAAGCAGACAACGGACATGATTCATATTAGCTGAAATATTGTTTCACTATCGATTTAGAATAAATAAGTTTACAATATTGATTGATTTATTGTTTTGTGTTTTACGCCGCTTTCAACAATTTGTTAGTTATATCATGGCGTTTCCTGGGTAAGTTACCAGTACTACTAGTCTAGTTATCCTGACACCAGTCAATCAGGCGTAATGCTAACCCCGCAACGCTGATTGCCAAGGAGGGCAGCCATTGCTACCATTTTTTAAGTCCTTGATATGACCCGATCGGGGATCGATCTAGCACCCGAGGTGGACGCTCTACCACTACACCAGCGAGGCGCGAAGTTCGAAATAAGGGTAAGCTAAAGTATTATACTTTTAAGGTTACGGTTTAAAGGTTTAATATTTCTGTCTTTAATAAACGCAATACGTTGAAAGTGTCGGTTTAATTGACACTTAAGATGCACAGTGTAGATAGTACCAAAATGCGTTAAAATCCCCAAATGTCGTAATCTTCTATGCTGAAAATCTATGGGAATTGCCACCTCAACGTGTACGTGATAATCGGTTATTCTGTGAGAAACACACATCGCTATACAATCGAGTGCGAAAACTTGTCAAATCCTCGTTGGCTGGTTGCTTGTAATTGGAGTGGTAGGGTTAAATGAAACAGCGGGGTTAGTCTATCAGCTTTTATAGAAACAAGGTCCGATTTGTGTGTCTGTAGTGTCGTAAATTTAGATGGGTTTGGAGGTTACGATATGTTGTAGAGAGGACATTCTCTTATTATATCTTATTATGTAGTTCGCAACGAATCACAACACACGTCTATGTATTGCCATGTGTGAGACTATGGCAAGACCAAACCATAAGGTAGAAAGGGGACTCCTTCATATTTGAGCCGTCCCGCGAGAAAACCAACGTAATGGCCTCTGCGTAATGTATCGACCCAGATCAGCCTGCGCAATCCGCGCAGGCTAATCCGGGCCGACACATTCCGTCCCAGGTGGGATAGAGGTATAAAGCAATGATTGCTGAAACAGAAAATTTACAGGAGGCGAAAAGTGACTGTCCGGGTTAGCCTGTGCGGCATGCTTAGGCTGATCCGGGTCGATACTTTACGCAGAGTCCATAATGTTGGTTTGTTTTCGCGGGACGGCTCATATATCTTCTTAAATAGACACAAAATTTCTATTTCAAAATTAAATAACCAAGAATCATTATACAAAGGTAAATTACGTCCGTCAGTCTTATTACGAAAAGTGCCATTCGTACAATTTAGCTGTGATTGTAAAGAACCTTTTTATGTTATACACGTTTTAGACTTCTTTCGGTGAATTTAAAACAAATAACTTTGCACAAGGATGAAAGGACACCCAAATAAACCCACGGGCATATCCTCACCGACAAACTTAAATATTTTCGGAAAATCAGAGTACATCAATGGCTCTAAGTCAGATATATATATATATAAAGATAAATAGAACACACATGAGTCCACACATTAAAAAGTCAATTATAACAAAAGCAAGGGACACCACTGCTGCTGTCACTGCGCACCTGTAAATACAATTATCGAGACATGTACGTTTTCACAATCATGCTGAGAAACATTATTGGAGATATACGTGTCACAAATAAACCACATACTATAATCTACTGGTGAAACACTACAACGGAATTGGTTCAGGATTGTAGTACCCTAAAATAGTCCATTTTGAAATTTTGAAGTAGAACTTTCTCCTGCACTGTTTCATTGATATGAGGAGTCAGAGGGGTAGATTGTTTTATTTACATTCAATTTAAGCATTAGTGTATCATTTATGTGCACGTATTTGTTAATATATTACAGCTTCTAGACAGAGAGAGA